>BSDF01000001.1:1135000-1382500 GCA_027925045.1 Hypotaenidia okinawae | reverse complement strand
GGTTTGCAGATGACGATGTAGCGCTCGAAGGCCAGGAAGGCCAAGGACCACCCGGTCACCAGCCCTGGGGACACCACCAGGCCTCAGGCGTGGGGCCCAGGCCAGGGGACACGGGACACAGGGTCACTGCAGCTCCCCTGGGGACACCAGGCCTCAGGCATGGGGCCCAGGCCAGGGGACATGGGACTCAGGGTCACTGCAGCTTCCCCGGGCCCACCAGGCCTCAGGCATGGGGCCCAGGCCAGGGGACACGGGACACAGGGTCACCACAGCAACCTCGGGCCCACCAGGCCTCAGGCATGGGGCCCAGGCCAGGGGACACGGGGTCACCGCAGCTCCCTTGGGCCCACCACGCCTCAGGCATGGGGCCCAGGCCATGGGACACGGGACACGGGGTCACCGCAGCTCCCCTGGGCCCACCACGCCTCAGGCATGGGGCCCAGGCCAGGGGACATGGGACACGGGGTCACCGCAGCTCCCCTGGGGACACCAGGCCTCAGGCATGGGGCCCAGGCCAGGGGACATGGGACACGGGGTCACCGCAGCAACCTCGGGCCCACCAGGCCTCAGGCATGGGGCCCAGGCCATGGGACACGGGACACAGGGTCACCACAGCAACCTCGGGCCCACCAGGCCTCAGGCATGGGGCCCAGGCCAGGGGACACGGGGTCACCGCAGCTCCCTTGGGCCCACCACGCCTCAGGCATGGGGCCCAGGCCATGGGACACGGGACACGGGGTCACCGCAGCTCCCCTGGGCCCACCACGCCTCAGGCATGGGGCCCAGGCCAGGGGACATGGGACACGGGGTCACCGCAGCTCCCCTGGGGACACCAGGCCTCAGGCATGGGGCCCAGGCCAGGGGACATGGGACACGGGGTCACCGCAGCAACCTCGGGCCCACCAGGCCTCAGGCATGTGGCGCAGGCCATGGGACATGGGGTCACCGCAGCTCCCTTGGGCCCACCAGGCCTCAGGCATGTGGCCCAGGCCAGGGGACACGGGACACAGGGTCACCACAGCAACCTCGGGCCCACCAGGCCTCAGGCATGGGGCCCAGGCCAGGGGACATGGGACACGGGGTCACCGCAGCTCCCCTGGGGATACCAGGCCTCAGGCATGGGGCCCAGGCCATGGGACACGGGGTCACCGCAGCTTCCCCGGGCCCACCAGGCCTCAGGCATGGGGCCCAGGCCATGGGACACGGGACACAGGGTCACCGCAGCTCCATCAGGCCCACCAGGCCTCAGGCATGGGGCCCAGGCCATGGGATATGGGACATGGGGTCACCTCAGCTCCCCCAGGCCCACCAGGCCCCAGGCATGTGGCCCAGGCCAGGGGACACGGGACATGGGACACAGGGTCACCACCAGCAACCTCAGGCCCACCAGGCCTCAGGCATGGGGCCCAGGCCATGGGACACGGGACACAGGGTCACCACAGCTCCCCTGGGGACACCAGGCCTCAGGCATGGGGCCCAGGCCATGGGACACGGGACACGGGGTCACCGCAGCTCCCCTGGGCCCACCAGGCCTCAGGCATGGGGCCCAGGCCAGGGGACATGGGACACGGGGTCACCGCAGCTCCCCCAGGCCCACCAGACCTCAGGTGTGGGGCCCAGGCCAGGGAACACGGGACACAGGGTCACCACCAGCAACCTCGGGCCCACCAGGCCTCAGGCATGGGGCCCAGGCCATGGGACATGTGGTCACCGCAGCTCCCCCAGGCCCACCAGGCCTCAGGCATGGGGCCCAGGCCAGGGGACATGGGACACGGGGTCACCGCAGCTTCCCCAGGCCCACCAGGCCTCAGGCATGGGGCCCAGGCCAGGGGACATGGGACACGGGGTCACCGCAGCTTCCCCAGGCCCACCAGGCCTCAGGCATGGGGCCCAGGCCATGGGACACGGGGTCACCGCAGCTCCTGCAGGCCCACCAGGCTGTGGGGGTCACCCCAAAATCCTAGACCACCCCTACCAGAGCATGGGGGTCAACCCTACCCACAGCCCCACCAGGCCATCATGGCCACTGGGCCATGGGGGTCACCCCAACTCCCTTGGGACCACCAGGCCGTCATGGTCACCCCAAAGTCCCCCAGGCCCACCAAACCATGGGGTCACCCCAAAGTCCTACAGCCCCACCAAACCTCAGGGGTCAACCCTACCTCCAACCCAACCAAGCCATGGTGACCACCCCATCTCCTCCAACCCAACCAGAGCATGGGGGTCACCCCAACTCCTCCATCCCCACCACACCAGAGTGGACACCCCATCACTCCAGCCCCCCCAGAGAACGAGGGTCACCTCCATCTTCAGCCTCACCAAACCACAGTGACCACCCCATCTCCTCCAACCCAACCAGAGCATGGGGGTCACCCCAAAGTCCTACAGCCCCACCAAATCATGGTGGTCACCCCAACTTCTCCAGCCCCACCAGACCACGATGGCCACCCCATCACCTCCAACCCCACCAAACCATGGTGGTCACCCCAAGTCCTCCAAACCCACCAGGCCATGCTGGTCACCCCAAAGTCCCACAGACCCACCAAACAATGGGGGTCAACCCTAGCCACAGCCCCACCAGAGCATGGGGGTCACCCCGTCACCTCCATCCCCGCCAAACCATGGTGGTCACCCCAGCACCTCCAGCCCCCCTGAGCATGGGTGTCACCCCATCTTCTCCAGCCCCACCAAGATGTGACGATCACCCCATCTCCTCCAACCCCACCAACCCACAGCAATCACCCCACTACCTCCAACCTCCCCATCTCCTCCAACCTCCCCATCTCCTCCAACCCAACCAAACCATGGGGGTCACCCCAACTCTTCCAACCCAACCAGACAATGGGGGTCACCCCACCATATCCATCCCCACCCAGCCCACAGCGATCACCCCACCACCTCCAACCTCCCCACCACCTCCAACCCAACCAGACCATGGGGGTCACCCCGTCACCTCCATCCCCACCCAGACCATGGGGGTCACCCCACCACCTCCAACCCAACCAGGGCATGGGGGTCACCCCACCACATCCATCCCCACCCAGACCACAGTGATCACCCCATCACCTCCAACCCAATCAGACCATGGTGGCCACCCCAACTCTTCCAACCCAACCAGACCATGGGGGTCACCCCACCACCTCCAGCCCAACCAGGGCATGGGGGTCACCCCACCACATCCATCCCCACCCAGACCATGGGGGTTACCCCATCACCTCCAACCCAACCAAACCATGAGGTTCACCTCCACCTCCATCCCCACCCTTCCCACAGCGATCACCCCACCAACCTCCAACCTCCCCACCACCTCCAACCCACCCAGACCATGGGGGTCACCCCATCACCTCCAACCCAACCAGACCATGGGGGTCACCTCCACCTCCATCCCCACCCAGACCACAGTGATCACCCCACCACCTCCAACCCACCCAGACCATGGGGGTCACCCCATCACCTCCAACCCAACCAGACCATGGGGGTCACCTCCACATCCATCCCCACCCAGCCCACAACGATCACCCCACCACCTCCAACCTCCCCACCACCTCCAACCCAACCAGGCCATGGTGGTCACCCCAACTCCTCCAACTCCTCCAACCTCCCCAACTTCCCCACGTCCCTCTACACCCCCTTACACCCCCCAAACCCCCTCACCCACCTCCGGTGGCCCCGGCGAAGCCCTCCAAGGCACACATGTGCTTCCCAAACCCGAAGTAGCCCTGGGAGCTGCTCACCCCAACTCCTCCAACTCCTCCAACCTCCCCACACCCCCCACACCCCCTTACACCCCCCAAACCCCCTCACCCACCTCCGGTGGCCCCGGCGAAGCCCTCCAAGGCACACATGTGCTTCCCAAACACGAAGTAGCCCTGGGAGCTGGAGACGAAGACGGTGAAGACGCTGAAGATGCAGCAGAGGAAGCCGCTGAAGGAGATGTTCACCAGGATGTAGTTGAGGGGCTGCCTCAGCTTCTTGTACTTCACCGTCACCACCAGGACGACGGCGTTGAGGGGGTCCCCACCAAGAACACGAACCCCATGAACACGGTCTGCAGGTAGAAGGCCCAGAGCGGGGCGATGTGGTACTGAGGCCCATCCCAAGGCCCCACTGAGGACCCGTTCTTGAAGAGGTAGAACTCTTCTTCTCCAGACATGGTGGTGGTGGGAAGAAGGGGGGGGGGAAAGGGTCTGGTTGAGGTGCTTTGGGGGGTGTTAATTTAGGGGGGTTGGAGTCGAAGCCCCTCTGATATACCCTCCCCGCGGGCCTAAAAGCGGCTTAAAGGCTGAGGAGGGGATCAAGGCCTCATCCCCGGGCAAACTTGGGGATTAAAAGGGGGGCTAAGCCAGGCTTAGAGCTTAATCCCCCTCCTAGAGCCGATTGATGGGATTTGGGGGGGGCTGGAGGGAAGTTGGAGGGGTCTGGTCTCATTGTTGACCCCCCCCCCCAGCCTGGTTTGGGGGGGGTCTTTGTGTTGGGGACCCCAAGTGAGGCCTTGGTGGGATGAGGTGGGTGGGTTGGGCCTGGGGGGTCTGGGCGGGGGCTGGGGGAGTCCTAGGGGGGTCTAGAGGGGGGTTGAGGGGTTTAGGGGGTTGGAGGGGTCTGGTGTCATTGTTGCCCCCCCAGCCTGGTTTGGGGGGGTCTTTGTGTTGAGGGACCCCAAGTGAGGGCTTGGTGGGATGAGGTGGGTGGGTTGGGCCTGGGGGGGTCTGGGCAGGGGGCTGGGGGAGTCCTAGGGGGTCTGGAGGGGGTTGGGGGTCTGGTGTCACTGTTGCCCCCCCAGCCTGGTTTGGGGGGGTCTTTGTGTTGAGGGACCCCGAGTGTGGCTTGAGGCTGGTGGGATGAGGTGGGTGAGGGGGTCTGGGGGATCTGTGGGGGGTCTAGGGAGGGTCTGGGAGGGGGATTGGGGGGTCTGGTGTCATTGTTGCCCCCCCCAGCCTGGTTTGGGGTGGGTGGTGTCTTTGTGTTGAGGGACCCCAAGTGTGGGCTTGGTGGGATGAGGTGGGTGGGTTGGTTCTGGGGGGACTGGGGGGTCTGGGGGGGTCTAGAGGGGGGTTGAGGGGTTTAGGGGGTTGGAGGGGTCTGGTGTCATTGTTGCCCCCCCAGCCTGGTTTGGGGGGGTCTTTGTGTTGAGGGACCCCAAGTGAGGGCTTGGTGGGATGAGGTGGGTGGGTTGGTTCTGGGGGGGTCTGGGGGGGTCTGGGGGGGTTTAGGGAGGTCTGGGAGGGGGATTGGGATTGGGGGGTCTGGTGTCACTGTTGTTACCCCACAGCCTGGTTTGGGGGGTCTTTGTGTTGGGGACCCCAAGTGAGGTCTTGGTGGGATGAGGTGGGTGGGTTGGGCCTGGGGGGTCTGGGGGGGGTCCTGGGGAGGGTCTGGGGGGAAATGGGGGGATCTGGTGTCACTGTTGCCCCCCCAGCCTGGTTTAGGGGGGTCTTTGTGTTGAGGGACCCCAAGTGAGGCCTTGGTGGGATGAGGTGGGTGGGTTGGGCCTGGGGGGGTCTGGGCAGAGGTCTGGGGGAGTCCTAGGGGGTCTGGAGGGGGTTGAGGGGTTTAGGGGGGTTGGGGGGTCTGGTGTCACTGTTGCCCCCCCCCAGCCGGGTTTGGGGGGGTCTTTGTGTTGAGGGACCCCGAGTGTGGGCTTGAGGCTGGTGGGATGAGGTGCGTGAGGGGATCTGGGGGATTCTGGGGGGGTCTAGGGAGGGTCTGGGAGGGGGATTGGGGGGGTCTGGTGTCATTGTTATCCCCCAGTCTGGTTTGGGGGGGTCTTTGTGTTGAGGGACCCCAAGTGTGGGCTTGGTGGGATGAGGTGGGTGGGTTGGTTCTGGGGGGGTCTGGGGGGGTCTGGGGGGGTATTTAGGGAGGTCTGGGAGGGGGGATTGGGATTGGGGGGGTCTGGTGTCACTGTTGTTACCCCACAGCCTGGTTTGGGGGGGTCTTTGTGTTGGGGACCCCAAGTGAGGTCTTGGTGGGATGAGGTGGGTGGGTTGGGCCTGGGGGGGTCTGGGGGGGGTCCTGGGGAGGGTCTGGGGGGAAATGGGGGGATCTGGTGTCACTGTTGCCCCCCCAGCCTGGTTTGGGGGGGTCTTTGTGTTGGGGACCCCAAGTGTGGGCTTGGTGGGATGAGGTGGGTGGGTTGGTTCTGGGGGGGTCTGGGGGGGTCTAGGAAGGTCTGGGAGGGGGTTGGGGGGGTCTGGTGTCACTGTTGCCCCCCCCAGCCTGGTTTGTGGGGGGTCTTTGTGTTGGGGACCCCAAGTGTGGGCTTGGTGGGATGAGGTGGGTGGGTTGGTTCTGGGGGGGTCTGGGGGGTCTGGGGGGGTCTGGGGGGGTCTAGGAAGGTCTGGGAGGGGGTTGGGGGGGTCTGGTGTCACTGTTGCCCCCCCCCAGCCTGGTTTGTGGGGGGTCTTTGTGTTGGGGACCCCAAGTGGGGGCTTGAGGCTGCTGGGATGAGGTGGGTGAGGGGGTCTGGGGGGGTTCTGGGGGGTCCTGGGGAGGGTATGGGGGGATTGGGGGGGTCTGGTGTCATTGTTGACCCCCCCAGCCTGGTTTGGGGGGGTCTTTGTGTTGGGGGACCCCAAGTGAGGGCTTGGTGGGATGAGGTGGGTGGGTTGGGCCTGGGGGGTCTGGGGGGGTCTGCGGGGGGGTTGGTGTGTCCTGGGGGGGATAAATGTTTGGGGGGGGGGGTTTTGGGGTGTCAGGGGGGGATTTTGGGGTGTCTGAGGGGGTTTGGGGTGTCTTGGAGGGGGGGGGATTTTGGGGGGGGTTGGGGTGTCCAGAGGGTTTGGGGTGGTTGGTGTCTGAGGGGTTTGGGGTGTCTGGGGGGGGGAGGGGAGGGGCATTTTGGGGGGGGGGATACATATTTTGGGGTGTCACACTGCCGAGGGAGGGGTCTGGACAGGGGGGTTCCCCCTGGGACAACCCCCTCCCCCCCTCCTTCCGAGGTTGGGGGGGGGCAGGAAGGATGAGCAGAAGCCGCTTAGGGGGGATTAAGGGCACTTGGAGCCCCCCCAACCCCCCCAACCCCCCCCCAAGTCTCCACCCACCCACCCCCCCCCCCAAGTCTGGGGGTGTCTATAAATGGGGGGGGGGGGGGGAGGGCCCCCTGGTACCCACCGGAGTGGGGTGCTGGGGGGGTGGGGGGTGCCTGGGGATGGGGGAGTGCCTGTGGAGGGGGGCGTGCTGGGATGTACTGGGCTGTACTGGGATGCACTGGGCTGCACTGGGCTGTACTGGGATGCACTGGGCTTTACTGGGCTGTACTGGGCCGTACTGGGCTGTACTGGGATGCACTGGGCTGTACTGGGATGTACTGGGCTGTACTGGGCCGTACTGGGCTGTACTGGGATGCACTGGGCTTTACTGGGCTGGGCTGTGCTGTATTGGGATGTACCGGGCTGTACTGGGATGTGCTGGGCTGTACTGGGAAGTACTGGACTTTACTGGGACATACTGGGACATACTGGGCAGCACTGGGCTGCACTGGGCTGCACTGAGCTGCACTGGGTTGCACTGGGCTGTACCAGGCTGTACTGGGATGCACTGGGCTTTACTGGGCTGTACTGGGCAGTACTGGGCTGTACTGGGATATACTGGGCTGCACTGGGCTGCACTGAGCCATACTGGGCTGCACTGGGCTGTACTGGGATGCATTGGGCCATACTGGGCTGTACTGGGCTGCACTGGGCTGTACTGGGATGCACTGGGCTTTACTGGGCTGGGCTGTGCTGTATTGGGATGTACCGGGCTGTACTGGGATGTGCTGGGCTGTACTGGGACATACTGGGCAGCACTGGGCTGCACTGAGCCATACTGGGCTGCACTGGACTCTACCAGGCTGTACTGGGATATACTGGGCAGCACTGGGCTGCACTGGGCTGTACTGGGCTGTACTGGGATGCACTGGGCTTTACTGGGCTGTGCTGTATTGGGATGTACCGGGCTGTACTGGGCAGCACTGGGCTGCACTGAGCCATACTGGGCTGCACTGGACTCTACCAGGCTGTACTGGGATATACTGGGCAGCACTGGGCTGCACTGGGCTGCACTGGGCTGCACTGGGCTGTACTGGGATGCATTGGGCTGTACTGGGCTGGGCTGTGCTGTATTGGGATGTACCGGGCTGTACTGGGATGTGCTGGGCTGTACTGGGAAGTACTGGGATATACTGGGCCGTACTGGAACATACTGGGCAACACTGGGCTGCACTGGGCTGCACTGAGACGTACTGGGATGCACTGGGAAGTACTGGGATGTATTAGGCCATACTGGGCTGTACTGGGCTGCACTGGGCTGTACTGGGATGCACTGGGCTGCACTGGGCTGTACTGGGATGCATTGGGCTGTACTGGGCTGGGCTGTGCTGTATTGGGATGTACCGGGCTGTACTGGGATGTGCTGGGCTGTACTGGGAAGTACTGGGATATACTGGGCCGTACTGGAACATACTGGGCAGCACTGGGCTGCACTGGGCTGCACTGAGACGTACTGGGATGCACTGGGAAGTACTGGGATGTATTAGGCCATACTGGGCTGTACTGGGCTGCACTGGGCTGTACTGGGATGCACTGGGCTTTACTGGGCTGGGCTGTGCTGTATTGGGATGTACCGGGCTGTACTGGGCAGCACTGGGCTGCACTGAGCCATACTGGGCTGCACTGGACTCTACCAGGCTGTACTGGGATATACTGGGCAGCACTGGGCTGCACTGGGCTGCACTGGGCTGTACTGGGCTGCACTGGGCTGTACTGGGATGCATTGGGCTGTACTGGGCTGTACTAGGCTGGGCTGTGCTATATTGGGATGTACTGGGCTGTACTGGGATGTACTGGGCTGTACTGGGATGTGCTGGGCTGTACTGGGATATACTGGGCTGCACTGGGCTGCACTGAGCTGCACTGGGCTGTACTGGGCTGCACTGAGCCATACTGGGCTGCACTGGGCTGTACTGGGATGCACTGGGCTTTACTGGGCTGTACTAGGCTGGGCTGTGCTATATTGGGATGTACTGGGCTGTACTGGGATGTGCTGGGCTGTACTGGGAAGTACTGGACTTTACTGGGCCGTACTGGGATACTGGGCAGCACTGGGCTGCACTGAGCCATACTGGGCTGCACTGGGCTGCACTGGGCTGTACTGGGCTGTACTGGGATATACTGGGCTGCACTGGGCTGCACTGAGCTGCACTGGGCTGTACTGAGCCATACTGGGCTGCACTGGGCTGTACTGGGATGCACTGGGCTTTACTGGGCTGTACTAGGCTGGGCTGTGCTATATTGGGATGTACTGGGCTGTACTGGGACATACTGAGCAGCACTGGGCTGCACTGGGCCATACTGGGATGCACTAGGCTGTACTGGGCTATACTGGGCAGCACTGGGCTGCACTGGGCTGTACTGGGATGCACTGGGCTGTACTGGGATATACTGGGCTGCACTGGGCTGCACTGGGATGTATTGGGCCATACTGGGATATACTGGGCTGCACTGGGCTGCACTGAGCCATACTGGGCTGCACTGGGCTGTACTGGGATGCACTGGGCTTTACTGGGCTGTACTAGGCTGGGCTGTGCTATATTGGGATGTACTGGGCTGTACTGGGATGTGCTGGGCTGTACTGGGAAGTACTGGACTTTACTGGGCCGTACTGGGACATACTGGGCCGTACTGGGCTGTACTGGGATGCACTGGGCTGCACTGAGCCATCCTGGGCTGCACTGAGCTGCACTGGGCTGTACTGGGCTGTACTGGGATATACTGGGCTGCACTGGGCTGCACTGGGATATACTGGGCTATACTGGGCTGCACTGGGCTATACTGGGCTGCACTGGGCTGTACTGGGCTGCACTGGGCTGTACTGGGCTGCACTGGGCTGTACTGGGCTGCACTGGGCTGTACTGGGCTGCACTGGGCTGTACTGGGCTGTACTGGGATGCACTGGGCTGCACTGGGCTGTACTGGGATGCATTGGGCTGTACTGGGATATACTGGGCTGCACTGGGCTGCACTGAGCCATACTGGGCTGCACTGGGCTGTACTGGGATGCACTGGGCTTTACTGGGCTGTACTAGGCTGGGCTGTGCTATATTGGGATGTACTGGGCTGTACTGGGATGTGCTGGGCTGTACTGGGAAGTACTGGACTTTACTGGGCCGTACTGGGACATACTGGGCAGCACTGGGCTGTACTGGGATATACTGGGCTGCACTGGGCTGCACTGAGCTGCACTGGGCTGTACTGAGCCATACTGGGCTGCACTGGGCTGTACTGGGATGCACTGGGCTTTACTGGGCTGTACTAGGCTGGGCTGTGCTATATTGGGATGTACTGGGCTGTACTGGGACATACTGAGCAGCACTGGGCTGCACTGGGCCATACTGGGCTGCACTGGGCTGTACTGGGCTGCACTGGGCTGTACTGGGATATACTGGGCTGCACTGAGCCGTACTGGGCTGCACTGGGCTGTACTGGGCTGCACTGGGCTGCTCTGGGCTGTACTGGGATGCACTGGGCTTTACTGGGCTGTACTGGGCTGGGCTGTGCTGTATTGGGATGTACTGGGCTGTACTGGGATGTACTGGGCTGTACTGGGATGTACTGGGACATACTGAGCAGAACTGGGCAGCACTGGGCTATACTGGGCAGCACTGGGCTGCACTGGGCTGTACTGGGATGCACTGGGCTGTACTGGGATATACTGGGCTGCACTGGGCTGCACTGAGCTATACTGGGCTGCACTGGGCTGTACTGGGATGCACTGGGCTTTACTGGGCTGTACTGGGCTGGGCTGTGCTGTATTGGGATGTACTGGGCTGTACTGGGATGTGCTGGGCTGTACTGGGAAGTACTGGGACATACTGAGCAGCACTGGGCTGCACTGAGCCATACTGGGATGTACTGGGCTGTACTGGGATGCATTGGGCTGTACTGGGCTGGGCTGTACTGGGCTGTACTGGGATATACTGGGCTGCACTGGGCTGCACTGGGATATACTGGGCTATACTGGGCTGCACTGAGCCATACTGGGCTGCACTGGGCTGTACTGGGCTGCACTGAGCTGCACTGGGCTGTACTGGGCTGCACTGGGCTGTACTGGGATGTACTGGGCTGTACTGGGATGTACTGGGCAGCACTGATCTGCACTGGGCTGCACTGAACCATACTGGGCTGTACTGGGCTGTACTGGGCTGTACTGGGCTGTACTGGGCTGTACTGGGCTGTACTGGGCTGTACTGGGACCCAGTGGGGTGGGGCCAGTTCCCCCCAGCCTATACTGGTGCCTGTCTGGCCCGGACTGGTTTTTACTGGGAACACCCCCCACCTCCCCCCCCCCCCGTCATTAGGCTCCAGAGTGAACAGCCTGGAAGGGGGGGAGGGGAGCACGTGGGTTGCCGTGGCAACCGGTGACGCTGCCGGGAGCGGGGCGGAGGCGCCATGGACCTGGCCAGTGAGGGGGGGGCGCGGGGACCCCCCGGGGGGGCACCCCGGGGGGTTAGGGGACCCCTGGGGGGGCGGGGGGGCAGGGACCCCGAGGGGGGGTACAGGGGGGCAGGGACCCCCGGGGGGTACGGGGGGCGGGACCCCGGGGGGCACTCGGTGGTTAGGGGACCCCTGGGGGGGGGGGCGGGACCCTGGGGGGGGTACAGGGGGCAGGACCCCGGGGGGGCACCGGGGGTGGGGACCCCTGGGGGCGGAGGGGGGCAGGGACCCCGAGGGGGGTACAGGGGGGCAGCGACCCCCGGGGTGGGGCACCCCGGGGGGTTAGGGGACCCCTGGGGGGGCACGGGGGGGGGTCAGGGACCCCCGGGGGGGGGCACCCGGGTGGTTAGGGGACCCCTGGGGGGGCGGAGGGGGGGGGCAGGGACCCTGGGGGGGGGGGTACAGGGGGGCAGGGACCCCCGGGGGGGGCACCCCGGGGGGGGGACCCCGGGGGTTAGGGGGGACCCCTGGGGGGCGGGGGCGGGGACCCCGGGGGGCAGGGGGCAGGGACCCTGGGGGGGGTACAGGGGGCAGGGACCCCCGGGGGGGGCACCCCGGGTGGTTAGGGGACCCCTGGGGGGCGGAGGGGGGGGGCAGGGACCCCGAGGGGGGGGTACAGGGGGGCGGGGACCCCCGGGGGGGGCACCCCGGAGGGTTAGGGGACCCCTGGGGGGGGGGGGGGGCAGCGACCCCTGGGGGGGGCACCCCGGGGGCTTAGGGGACCCCTGGGGGGGGGGGGGGGCAGCGACCCCTGGGGGGGGCACCCCATGGGGTTAGGGGACCCCTGGGGGGCACGGGAGGGGGGGCCAGGTACCCCGAGGGGGGGTACAGGGGGGCAGGGACCCCCGGGGGGGCACCCCATGGGGTTAGGGTGACCCCTGGGGGGGTGGGGGGGGGGCACACAGCCCCTCCTCTCGAGTGGGACCCCCGGGGGGGGGGGGGGTACAGGGGGGGCAGGGACCCCCGGGGGGGGCACCCCATGGGATTAGGGGACCCCTGGTGGGGCACGGTGGGGGGGCAGGAACCCGGGGGGGGTACAGGGGGGCAGTGACCCCCAGGAAGGGCCCCCCATGGGGACAGCCCCCCCAGCCCCCCTGCCCCCCCCCCAGGCCAGCTGCGGGCGCTGCGGGCAGAGCTGGAGGCGCTGCAGGAGGGTCCCCTGACCCCCCCCCCAAAACCAGGGCACCCAGGTCACCCAGCTCCAAGGTGCCTGCGGGGGGGGTTGGGGGGGGGGGTACGGGGGGGGGGGTCATGGGGTGGGTATGGGGTGGGGGGGCCATGGGGGGGCCATAGGGTAGGTATGGGGGGGTCATGGGGTGGTGGGGGCATGGGGTGGGGGCTATTGGGTGGGGGGGCATGGGGTGGGGGTGGCCATGGGGGGGCCATGGGTGGGGGCCATGGGGTGGGCATGGGGGGGGGGGCCACGGGGTGGGGGGGCATGGGGGGGGGTCATGGGGTGGGGGGTATGGGGAGGGCTGGTTGGGGGGTGGGCATGGGGGGGAGCATGGGGTGGGCATGGGGGGGGGGCCACGGGGTGGGGGGGCATGGGGGGGGCATGTGTAGGGGGTATGGGGGGGGCATGGGTGGGGGATGGGGGGGGCATGGGTGGGGGCCATGGGGTGGGCATGGGGTGGGGGGCCATGGGGGGGCATGGGTGGGGGGGATGGGATGGGCATGGGGGGGGCCATGGGGTGTGGGGGGCCATAGGGGGGGCATGGGGTGGGCATGGGGGGTCATGGGGTGGGGGGTATGAGGGGGGGGGGGGGCCATGGGGTGAGGGGGCCATAGGGTGGGGGCATGGGGTGGGGGGCATGGGGTGGGCATGGGGTGGGGGGGGCCATGGGGGGGCCATAGGGTGGGGAGTATGAGGGGGGGGCCATGGGGTGGGGGGGCCATAGGGTGGGCAGGGGGTGGGGGGGCATGGGGTGGGGGGTATGGGGAGGGCTGGTTGGGGGGTGGGCATGGGGGGGGGGGGCCACGGGGGTGGGGGGGCATGGGGGGGGCATGTGTAGGGGGTATGGGGGGGGCATGGGTGGGGGATGGGGGGGGGCATGGGTGGGGGCCATGGGGTGGGGAGTATGAGGGGGGGGGGCCATGGGGTGGGGGGGCCATAGGGTGGGCATGGGGGGGCATGGAGGGGGGTATGGGGGGGCCATGGGGTGGGGGTGATGGTGTGGGGGGGCCATGTGGTGGGTCATAGGGTGGGATTGGGGGGGGGGGCATGGGGGGTCCATGGGTCTGTCCGTGGGTCTGTCCGTGGGTCTGTCCGTGGGGCAGTGGATCTGAGGGGCCGTGGGGCTGGGCGGGGGCTGGGCGGGGGGGTCCGTGTGTCTGTCTGTCCATCTGTCTGTCTGTGTGTCCGTGTGTCTGTCCGTGTGTCTGAGGGTTGCTCTGTCCAGGGGTCTGTCTCTCTGTCTGTCCGTCCGTCTGTCCATCCGTGTGTCTGTCTGTCCATGTGTCTGAGGGCTGGTCCCGTCTGTCTGTCCGGGGGTCTGCCCGTGTGTCCGTGTGTCTGAGGGCTGGGTGTGCCCATGTGTCCGTGTGTCCGTCTGTCTGTCTGTCTGTCCGTCTGTCCGTCTGTCTGAGGGCTGGGTGTGCCCATGTGTCCGTGTGTCCGTCTGTCTGTCCGGGGGTCTGCCCGTGTGTCCGTGTGTCTGAGGGCTGGGTGTGCCCATGTGTCTGTGTGTCCGTGTGTCTGTCCGTGTGTCCATCCATGTGTCTGTCCGTGTGTCTGAGGGCTGGGTGTGCCCATGTGTCTGTGTGTCCGTGTGTCTGTCCGTGTGTCCATCCATGTGTCTGTCCGTGTGTCTGAGGGCTGGGTGTGCCCATGTGTCTGTGTGTCCGTGTGTCTGTCCGTGTGTCCGTGTGTCCGTGTGTCCGTGTGTCCATGTGTCCATGTGTCTGAGGGCTGGTCCGTCTGTCTGTCCGGGGGTCTGCCCGTGTGTCCGTGTGTCTGAGGGCTGGGTGTGCCCATGTGTCTGTGTGTCTGTGTGTCTGTCTGTCTGTGTCTGAGGGCTGGTCTGTCTGTCTGTCCGTCTGTCTGTCCGTCTGTCTGTGTGTCTGAGGGCTGCTCTGTCCGTGTGTCTGTCTGTCTGCCCGTGTGTCTGTCCATGTATCTGAGGGCTGGTCTGTCTGTCTGTCCGTCTGTCCGGGGGTCTGCCCGTGTGTCCGTGTGTCTGAGGGCTGGGTCTGTCCGTCTGTCTGTCCGTGTGTCTGTCCGTCCGTGTGTCCGTGTGTCTGAGGGCTGGGTGTGCCCATGTGTCTGTGTGTCTGTGTGTCTGTCTGTCTGTCCATGTGTCTGTGTGTCCGTGTGTCTGAGGGCTGGGTGTGCCCATGTGTCCGTGTGTCCGTGTGTCTGTGTGTCCGTGTGTCCGTGTGTCCATGTGAGGGCTGGGTGTGTCCATGTGTCCGTGTATCCGTGTGTCTGAGGGTTGCTCTGTCCGGGGGTCTGTCTGTCTGTCTGTCTGTCCGTCTGTCCGGGGGTCTGCCCGTGTGTCCGTGTGTCTGAGGGCTGGGTCTGTCCGTCTGTCTGTCCGTGTGTCTGTCCGTCCGTGTGTCCGTGTGTCTGAGGGCTGGGTGTGCCCATGTGTCCGTCCGTCCGTCCGTCTGTCCAGTGGCCGTGGCCGAGCTGCGGGTGCAGCAGGAGACGCTGAGCCGGGAGCTCCAGGAGCTGCAGCAGCGGTATGACCCCTGACCTCTGACCCCTGACCCACGACCCCTGAGCTCTGACCCCTGACCCACAACCCCTGACCCCGAACCTGCCCTCTGACCCCTGATACTGAGCCCTGACCCATAACCCCTGACCTCTGACCCTGAACCTGACCTCTGACCCCACTCCTGAGCCTGACCCCTGACCCCAATCCTGATCCGACCCCTGCTCCTGACCTTTGACCCCTACTAATCCTGACCCCCTGACCCCTGACCCCGACATTTGAATCCTGCCCCCTGACCTGACCCCAATCTCTGACCTGCCCTGACCCCTGACCTGTCCCTGACCCCTGACCCTTCACCCCTTCACCCCTGAATCTGACCCCCTGACCTAACCCTTGACCCCACCTTGACCCCTGACCCTTGACCTTGACCCCAACCCTGCCTCTGACCCCTGACCCAACCTGAACCCTGACTCTGCCTTTGACCCCTGACCCCAACCCAACCCTCAATCCTTGACCCCTGACCCCCATTGACCCCTGACCCCCAATGACCCCTGACCCTTGACCCCCATCCTCCCCATTGACTCCAACCCTCCCTCCTTGACCCCTGACCCTTGACCCCAACCCCCCATTGACTCCAACCCTCCATCCTTGACCCCTGACCCTTGACCCCTAACCCTCCCCATCGACCCCTGACCCGTGACCCCAATCCTGCATGCTTGACTCTTGACCCCGACCCTCCCTCCTTGACCCCTGACCCTTGACCCCAACCCCCATTGACCCCAACCCTCCCTCCTTGACCCCTGACCCTTGACCCCAACCCCCCATTGACCCCAACCCTCCCTCCTTGACCCCTGACCCTTGACCCCAACCCTCCCCATTGACCCCAACCCTCCCTCCTTGACCCCTGACCCTTGACCCCATTGACTCATGACCCTTGACCTCACCCTCTATCCCTTGACCCTTGACCTCGCCCCATCTCTGACCCCTGTCCCCCATCTTGGACCCCTTGCCCCCTGCCCCTCCCCCTGACCCTTGACCCCCTTGACCCCTCCCCCATCCCCCTCCCCTCCCCCTGACCCTTGACCCCCTTGACCCCTCCCCCTCCCCTCCCCCACCCCCCTCAGGTTCAGGACGAGGCCGGGGGGCACCAGCGCCCCCCCAGCCCCCCCAGCCCCCAGCAGAGCCCCAGAACCAGGTCTGAGGGGTGGGGGATGGGAACAGAGGGGGGGGGATGGGTCACTGCCCCCTCCCCCCCCCAGGGGTGCTCCTGACCCCCCCTGCCCCCCCCCAGGCTGCCGCCCGGCTCCGGCCCTTCGCGCTCTTCGTCCTGGCCTCCACCCTCCTCTTCCTCTACCGCTGCCAGAGGCAGAGCTGAGACCCCCCCCGGGTCACAACACCCCCCCAAGGAGCATCCTGACCCCCCGGAGCAACACGACCCCCCCAGAGCAACACGACCCCCATGAGCATCCTGACCCCCCCGGAGCATCCTGACCCCCCTGGAGCATCCTGACCCCCCCGGAGCAACACGACCCCCCCAGAGCATCCTGAATCCCTGGAGCACCCCAATTCCTCCCCCCCCTTAGCACCCTGACCCCCCCGGAGCAACATGACCCCCCTGGAGCATCCTGACCCCCCCATGAGCATCCTGACCCCCCCGGAGCATCCTGACCCCCCTGGAGCAACACGACCCCCCCATGAGCATCTTGACCCCCCCCCAGAGCAACATCACCCCCCCTAGAGCACCCTGACCCCCCCGGAGCCTCCCTGACCCCCCCGGAGCATCCTGACCCCCCCCAAGGAGCATCCTGACCCCCCCGGAGCAACACGACCCCCCTCGGAGCATCCTGACCCCCCTGGAACATCCTGACCCCCCCAAGGAGCATCCTGACCCCCCCGGAGCAACACGACCCCCCCCAGAGCATCCTGAATCCCTGGAGCACCCCAATTCCTCCCCCCCCCCTTAGCACCCTGACCCCCCTAGAGCAACATGACCCCCCCAGAGCAACACGACCCCCCTGGAGCAACACGACCCCCCTGGAGCATCCTGACCCCCCCGGAGCATCCTGACCCCCCAAGGAGCATCCTGACCCCCCCAAACCCCCCCACCCCAAAAGCACTCTGACCCCCCCCCAGGACCCTCCTACCACCCCCCCAGGACCACCCTGACCCCCCCCCCCCAAGCCCCCCCCCCCAAAGAGTCCCCCAGGACCCCCCCCAGGACCCTGCTACCACCCCCCAGGACCACCCTGACCCCCCCAAACCACCCCCCCCAAGAGCACCCTGACCCCCCCAAGGCCCCCCCCCAAAGAGCCCCCCAGGACCCTCCTACCACCCCCCAGGAGCACCCTGACTCCCCCAAACCCCCAGGACCCCCCCCCCGGACCCTCCTTCCACCCCCCCAGGACCACCCTGACCCCCCCAAACCACCCCCCCAAGAGCCCCCTGACCCCCCCCAAGACCCCCCCCCCCAAAGAGACCCCCAGGACCCCCCCAGGACCCTCCTACCACCCCCCAGGACCACTCTGACCCCCCCAACCCCTCCCCCCCCCAAAAGAGCCCCCCAGGACCCTCCCACCACCCCCCAGGACCACCCTGACCCCCCCGAAACCCCCCCAACCCAAAAGCACCCTGACTCCCCCCCAGACCCTCCTACCACCCCCCAGGACCACCCTGACCCCCTAAACCACCCCCCCAAGAGCCCCTGACCCCCCCAAGACCCCCCCCCCAAAGAGACCCCCAGGACCCCTCCCCAGGACCCTCCTACCACCCCCCAGGACCACCCTGACCCCCCCCAACCCCTCCCCCCCCCAAAAGAGCCCCCCAAAGCCCCCCAGGACCCTCCCACCACCCCCCCCAAGAGCACCCTGACCCCCACAAGGCCCCCCCCCCCAAAGAGCCCCCCAGGACCCTCCTACCACCCCCAGGACCACCCTGACCCCCCCAAACCCCACCCCCCCACCAAAGAGCCCCCAGGACCCCCCCAGGACCCTCCTACCACCCCCTCAAGAGCACCCTGACCCCCCCAAAACTACCCCCCCCAAGCACCCTGACCCCCCCAAAGCCCCCCCCCCCAAAGCCCCCAAGGACCCTCCTACCACCCCCCCAATAGCACCCTGACCCCCCCAAACCCCCCCACCCCAAAAGCACTCTGACCCCCCCCAGGACCCTCCTACCACCCCCCAGGACCACCCTGACCCCCCCAAACCACCCCCCCAAGAGCACCCTGACCCCCCCAAGGCCCCCCCCCAAAGAGCCCCCCAGGACCCTCCTACCACCCCCCAGGAGCACCCTGACTCCCCCAAACCCCCAGGACCCCCCCTGGACCCTCCTTCCACCCCCCCAGGACCACCCTGACCCCCCTAAACCACCCCCCCCAAGAGAACCCTGACCCCCCCAAGGCCACCCCCCCCCAAGAGCCCCCCAGGACCCCCCCCCAGGACCCTCCTACCACCCCCCAGGACCACCCTGACCCCCCCAAACTCCCCCACCCCCAAGACCCCAGGACCCCCCTCAGGACCCTCCTTCCACCCCCCAGGACCACCCTGACCCCCCCAAACCCCACCCCCCCACCAAAGAGCCCCCAGGACCCCCCCAGGACCCTCCTACCACCCCCTCAAGAGCACCCTGACCCCCCCAAACACTACCCCCCCAAAGCACCCTAGACCCCCCCAAGACCCCCTCCCCCCAAAGCCCCCCAGGACCCTCCTTCCACCCCCCCCAAGCACCCTGACCCCCCCAAAGCCCCCCCCCCAAAGCCCACAAGGACCCTCCTACCACCCCCCAATAGCACCCTGACCCCCCCAAACCCCCCCACCCCAAAAGCACTCTGACCCCCCCCCCAGGACCCTCCTACCACCCCCCAAGACCACCCTGACCCCCCCCAAACCCCCCCCCCCAAGCACCCCAGCCCCCCCCCCCCCATCACCCCCCCCCCACTGCTGCTGCCTCTATTGGGGTCCCAGGGTTGGGGGGGGGGCACTGGGGGGGTGGGGGGGTGTCCCAACCCCCCCACCCCCCAGTGCTCCCCCCTCCCCCCCCCCGGTATTTTGGGTGCCTCGTGCGTGGCTCTGACTCGCCGGGTTATTTTTAGGTGCCGGCGCACGCGCCTGGCCCGTGACGTCACCCCCCCATCCCCCCACCCCCACCCCCACCCTCCCCACCAGCCCCCCCCCCCCAAAATACCCCCCCCCCAAAAAATACCCCCCCCCCCAGGGAACTCCTCACCCTGGGGGGAAACTGAGTCACAGGGGGGTGGGGGGGCGGGGAGGGGGATGGGGGGTGGGGCACAGGGGACACACCCCCCACCACGAGGTGACACCTTTGGGTGCCCCCCCCCCCCAAATTACCCCCCCCTCAAATTACCCCCCTTAATTAAACACCCCCCAAATTAACCCCCCCAATTCAACATCCCCCCAAATTAACCCCCCTAATTAAACATCCACCCCCCAATTACCCCCCTAATTAAACACCCCCCAAATTACCCTCCCCAAATTACACACCCCCCAAATTAACCCCCCTAATTAAACACTCCCCCCAAATTAACCCCCCTAATTAAACACCCCCCCAAATTAACCCCCATTTTACACCCCCAATCCCCCCAAATTACACCCCCCCAAATTGACCCCCCCAAATTAACCCCCCCATTTACACCCCCCAATCCCCCCAAAATTGACCCCCCATTTACACCCCCCCAATCCCCCCCAAATTAACCCCCCCAAATTAACCCCCCCAAATTATGCCCCCCATTTACACCCCCCAATCCCCCCCCCAATTTACACCCCCCAAATTAACCCCCCCGTTTACACCCCCACACCCCCCCAAATTACACCCCCCCAAATTGACCCCCCCATTTACACCCCCCCCAGCACCCCCCAGGGCCCAAAGTGGGGGGGGGAGGGGCACCAGTGATGGGAAGGGGGGGGCTGTGGGGTCACCCCCCCAAAATAGGGATGACACCCCCAGCCCCGCCCCCCCCCAGCTCAGTGGGGAAACTGAGGCACGGCCCAGGCACGCGGAAGGGGGGGGGGTGTGGGGGGTGCCAGGGGGGGGGGGGTGGGGGTGGGGGGATGGGTTTTGGGGGGGCTCTGAGTGCTGGGTTTGGGGGTGCCGGCTTTGGGGGGGGCTCTGGGTGCCGGGTTTGGGGGGGGTCGAGTTTGGGGGTGTCAGGTTGGGGGGTGGGTTTGGGGGGGGGTCTGTGGGTCCCGAGGTTTTGGGGTGCCGGGTTTGGGAGGCCAAGTTTGGGGGGTCTCTGGGTGCTGGGTTTGGGGAGTGCGGGATTTGGGGGTGTCTCTGAGTGCCGGGTTTGGGGGGGGGGGTTGGGGGGGCTCTGGGTGCCGGGTTTGGGGGGGTCAGGTTTGGGGGGATTGAGTTTGGGGGGGGGGTGTGGGTACCGAGGTTTTGGGGTGCCGGGTTTGGGCGGCCAAATTTGGGGGTGTCTCTGGGTGCCGGGTTTGGGGGTGCCGGGTTTGGGGGGGTCGAGGTTTGGGGGGGTGTCTCTGGGTGCCGGGTGTGGGGGTGCCGGGTTTTTGGGGGTGCTGGGTGTGGGGGTGCCGGGTATGGGGGTGCCGGGGTTTGGGGGTGTCTCTGAGTGCCGGGTGTGGGGGTGCCGGGTTTTTGGGGGTGCCGGGTTTGGGGGGTGTCGGGTTTTGGGGGGGTCGAGCTTTGGGGGTGTCTCTGAGTGCCGGGTTTGGGGGGGTCTCTGGGTGCCGGGTTTGGGGGTGCCGGGTTCGGGGATGTCGGGTTTGGGGAGGGCCGGGTTTGGGGGTGTCTCTGGGTGCCGGGTATGGGGGTGCCGGGTTCGGGGGTGTCGGGTTTGGGGAGGGCCGGGTTTGGGGGTGTCTCTGGGTGCCGGGTTTGGGGGTGTCTCTGGGTGCCGGGTGTGGGGGTGCCGGGTTCGGGGATGTCGGGTTTGGGGGTGCCGGGGTTTGGGGGTGCCGGGGTTTGGGGGTTCGGGGGGTGCCGGGTTTTTGGGGGTCGGGTTTGGGGGTGTCTCTGAGTGCCGGGTTTGGGGGTGCCGGGTTTGGGGGGGTCGAGGTTTGGGGGGGTGTCTCTGGGTGCCGGGTGTGGGGGTGTCGGGTTTGGGGGGTCGAGCTTTGGGGGTGTCTCTAGGTGCCGGATTTGGGGGTACCGGGGTTTGGGGATTCGGGGGTGTCGGGTTTGGGGGGGTCGAGGTTTGGGGGTGTCTTTGGGTGCTGGGTTTGGGGGTGCCGGGGTTTGGGGGTTCGGGGGTGTCGGGTTTGGGGGGTGCCGGGTTTTTGGGAGTCGGGTTTGGGGGTGTCTCTGGGTGCCGGGTTTGGGGGTTCCGGGTTTGGGGGGGTGTCTCTGGGTGCCGGGTATGGGGGTGCCGGGGTTTCGGGGTGTCTCTGAGTGCCGGGTTTGGGGGTGTCGGGTTTGGGGGTGCCGGGTGTGGGGGTGCCGAGTTTGGGGGTGCCGAGGTTTGGGGTTGTCTCTGGGTGCCGGATTTGGGGGTGTCGGGTTTGGGGGGTGCCGGGTTTGGGGGTGCAGGGTGTGGGGGTGCCGAGGTCTGGGGGTTCGGGGGTGTCGGGTTTGGGGGGTGCCGGGTTTTTGGGGGTCGGGTTGGGGGGTGTCTCTGAGTGCCGGGTTTGGGGGTGTTGGGTGTGGGGGTGCCGAGTTTGGGGGTGCCGGGTTTGGGGGGTGTCTTTGGGTGCCGGGTTTGGGGGTGCCGGGTGTGGGGGGGGTCTCTGGGTGCCGGGTGTGGGGGTGCCGAGTTTGGGGGTGCCGGGTTCGGGGGTGCCGGGTGTGGGGGTGTCGAATTTGGGGGGTGCCGGGTTTTTGGGGGTGCCGAGGTTTGGGGGTTCGGGGGTGCCTCTGCTCGTGACTCGGGGGGTTCCGCTCGGCGGCCCCGTCCCCTCCGTTCCCGGGGCTATAAATAGCGGCTGCTCTCAGCCCCCGCCCCTCCCCCCCCCCCAAAACCCCACCCCCACCCCTCCCCGCCCCCCGCCCCCCCCCCCCCCCCCGGCGGGGCCGCCCCCTCCCGTGGCCTCGGGGCGGGACGGGCCGGGAGCCCTTAAAGCCGCCGCCTCCCCCGGAGCCGCCACTCGCCGCCTCCCGGTACCGGGAACGCACCGGGATCTGCTGAGCCGGGATCCGGCACCGGGACCCCACCGGGATCTGCTGCTCCGGGATCCACCGGGATCCGGCACCGGGAACGCACCGGGATCTGCTGAGCCGGGATCCGGCACCGGGAATCCACCGGGACCCGCTGATCCGGGATCCGCTGCTCCGGGAACCCACCGGGATCTGATACTCCGGGATCCGGCACCGGGAATCCACCGGGATCCGGCACCGGGACCGCACCGGGATTTGCTGCTCCGGGATCCAGCACCGGGAATTCACCGGGATCCGGCACCGGGAACCCATCGGGATCAGCTACTCTGGGATCCGGCACCGGGATCTGGCACCGGGAACCCACCGGGATCTGCTGCTCCGGGATCCGGCACCAGGAATCCACCAGGATCCGGCACCGGGACCCCACCGGGATCAGCTGCTCCGGGATCCGGCACCGGGAACCGACCCCCACCGGGATCCGGCACCGGGAACCCACCGGGATCTGCTGCTCCGGGATCCGGCACCGGGATCTGGCACCGGGAACCCACCGGGATCTGCTGCTCCGGGATCCGGCACCGGGAACCTCCACCAGGATCCGGCACCGGGACCCCACCGGGATCAGCTGCTCCGGGATCCGGCACTGGGAACCGACCCCCACCGGGATCCGGCACTGGGAATCCACTGGGATCCGGCACTGGAAACACACCAGGATCAGCTACTCCGGGATCCGGCACCGGGAACCGACCCCCACCGGGATCCGGCACTGGGAATCCACTGGGATCCGGCACTGGAAACACACCAGGATCTGCTGCTCCGGGATCTCCCAGGATCCGTCACTGGGAACTGGGATCTGCTGGTCCGGGATTGGGATCTGACTGAAGGAACCGGGAACCGACCCCACCGGGAACTGGGAAACCGATCCGGGAACCGACCTTGGGGAACTGGGATCTGACCCCCACCGGGAATTGGGATCTGACACTGGGATTGGGATTTGACCCCACCGGGAACTGGGATCTGACCCCCCACCGGGAATCCACACCGGGAATTGGGATCTGCCGCTCTGGGAACTGGGATCCGACCCCATCGGGAACTGGGATCTGACCCCGGGAACTGGGATCAGCTGCTCCGGGACCGGGAACCGACCTTGGGAACCGGCCGCTCCGGGACCGGGATCTACTGGGATCTGCTGCTCCCGGAACTTGTCCCGGGAACCAGGAATTTACACCGGGACCCCCCTTGGGCTGACCCAGGACCCCCCCCCCAGGACACCGGGACTGAGCCAGGACCCCAGGACTGGTCTGGGACCCCCACCCAAGACCCTGGGACTGATCCAGGACTGACCCAGGACACTTTCCCCAGGCTCCCCCCACCTCAAAACAACCCCCCCCCACATCCTCCATCCCTCCCTCCATCCCTCCCTCCATCCATCCATCCCTCCCTCCATCCCTCCCTCCATCCCTCCATCCCTCCATCCCTCCCTCCATCCCTCCCTCCCTCCATCCCTCCCTCCCTCCCTCCCTCCCTCCATCCCTCCCTCCCTCCATCCATCCATCCATCCCTCCCTCCCTCCATCCATCCATCCATCCCTCCATCCCTCCCTCCATCCCTCCATCCCTCCCTCCATCCCTCCCTCCCTCCATCCCTCCCTCCCTCCCTCCCTCCCTCCATCCCTCCCTCCCTCCATCCATCCATCCCTCCATCCCTCCCTCCATCCCTCCCTCCCTCCATCCCTCCATCCCTCCATCCCTCCCTCCATCCCTCCATCCCTCCATCCCTCCATCCCTCCCTTTATCCCTCCATCCCTCCACTCACCCACCCATCCCTCCCTCCCTCCATCCCCCCACCAACACCCAAACCCCCTCTCCCCTTCCCCCCCACCTCAATCCCCCCTCCAACCCCCCAAAACCCCTCCTTTTCCCCCTCCCACCCCTTTCCCCCCCCCCCAAAACCCCCCTTTCCCCCCCAAACCACCACCCCACCACCCACCCACCCACCCACCACACTCCCCCCTCACCACCCCCAATTCCCCATGAACTCCCCCTGCGAGCCGCCTCCCCAGGAGGAGCCGGAGGAGCTGCCGGCCACCGAGAAGGACCTGGCCGAGGATGCTCCCTGGAAGAAGATCCAGCAGAACACCTTCACCCGCTGGTGCAACGAGCACCTCAAGGGGGTCAACAAGCGCCTGGGGGACCTGCAGCGGGACCTGAGCGACGGGCTGCGCCTCATCGCCCTGCTGGAGGTGCTGAGCCAGAAGAAGATGGGGCGCAAGTACCACCCGCGCCCCAACTTCCGCCAGATGAAGCTGGAGAACGTGTCGGTGGCGCTGGAGTTCCTGGAGAGGGAGCGCATCCGGCTGGTGTCCATCGGTGGGTGGGGTGGGGGGGTGGGGGGGGGGGGGGGTGGGGGGGGGCAATAGGGGGGTGGAGGGAATAGGGGGGTGGGCAAGAGGAGTGGGTAATAGGGGGGTGGGCAATGGGAGGGGGGAAAGGGGGAGTGTGCAAGGGGTGGGTGTGCAACAGGGGTGGGCAAGGGGTGGGTGTGCAACAGGGAGTGGGCAAGGGGTGGGTGTGTAACAGGGAGTGGGCAAGGGGTGGGTGTGCAACAGGGGTGGGCAAAGGGGGTGTGTGCAAGGGGTGGGTGTGCAACAGGGGTGGGCAAGGGGTGGGTGTGCAACAGGGGTGGGCAAGGGGTGGGTGTGCAACAGGGGTGGGCAAAGGGGGAGTGTGCAAGGGGTGGGTGTGCAACAGGAGTGTGCAAAGGGGGAGTGTGCAAGGGGTGGGTGTGCAACAGGAGTGTGCAAGGGGTGGGTGTGCAACAGGAGTGTGCAAAGGGGGGTGGGCAACAGGAGTGGGCAAAGGGTGTGTGTGCAAGGAGTGGGTGTGCAAGGGTGTGTGTGCAAGGGGTGGGTGTGAAAGAGGAGTGTGCAAAGGGGGTGGGTGTGCAAGGGGTGGGCAACAGGAGTGTGCAAGGGGTGGGTGTGCAACAGGGGTGGGCAAAGGGGGGGTGTGCAAAGGGGTATGCAAGGGGAGTAGGTGTGCAAGGGGAGTGTGCAAAGGGGGGGTGGGCAAGGGGAGGGTGTGCAAGGGGTGGGTGGGCAACAGGAGTGGGCAAGGGGTGGGTGTGTAAGGGGAGTGTGCAAAGGGAGTGTGTGTGTGTGTGCAGAGGGGTGTGTGTGCAAGGGATGGGTGGGCAAAGGGGGGTGGGCAACAGGAGAGGGCAAGGGGTGGGTGTGCAACAGGGGTGGGAAAAGGGGGGTGGGCAAGGGGTGTGTGCAAGGAGTAGGTGTGCAAGAGGAGCATGCAAGGGGTGTGTGTGCAAGGCATGTGTGCAAAGGGGAGTGTACAAAGTGTGTGTGTGTGTGCAGAGGGGTGGGTGTGCAACAGGGGTGGGCAACAGGAGTGGGCAAAGGGGATGGGCAGGGTGGGCAAGAGGAGTGTGCAAGGGGAGTGGGCAACAGGAGTGTGCAAGGGGTGGGTGTGCAAGAGGAGTGTGCAAAGGGGGTGTGTGCAGAGGGTGGGTGTGTAAAGGGAGTGTGCAAAGGGGGGTGGGCAAAGGGGGGTGGGCAACAGGAGTGGGCAAGGGGTGGGTGTGCAAGGGGAGTGTGCAAGGGGTGGGTGTGCAAAGGGGGTGGGCAAGGGGTGGTGCAAAGGGGGTGTGTGCAAGGGGTGGGTGTGCAAGAGGAGCGTGCAAAGGGGGAGTGTGCAAGGGGTGGGTGTGAAGGGGTGGGTGTGCAACAGGAGTGTGCAAGGGGAGTGTGCAAGAGGAGTGGGTGTGCAAAGGGGTGTGTTCAAGGGGTGGGTGTGCAACAGGAGTGAGCAAAGGGAGGGTGGGTAACAGGAGTGGGCAAGGGGTGGGTGTGCAAGGGGTGGGTGTGTGTAAGGGGAGTGTGCAAAGGGCAGTGGGCAAAGGGGGTGTGTGTGCAAAGGGGGGGGTGGGCAAGGGCAGCGGGCAAAGGGGAGTGTGCAAGAGGAGCGTGCAAGGGGTGGGTGTGCAAGGGGAGTGCAAAGGGGGGTGGACAAAAGGGGGTGTGCAACAGGAATGGGCAAGGGGTGGGTGTGCAAGGGGAGTGTGCAAGGGGTGGGTGTGCAACAGGAGTGGGCAAGGAGTGGGTGTGCAAAGGGGTGGCAAGGGGGGTGGGCAACAGGAGTGGGAAACAGGGGTGTGTGCAAGGGGTGTGTGTGTGCAAAGGGGGGGGTGGGCAAGGGCAGTGGGCAAAGGGGGGTGTGCAAAGGGGGGTGGGCAACAGGAGTGGGAAACAGGGGTGTGTGCAAGGGGTGTGTGTGTGCAAAGGGGGGGGTGGGCAAGGGCAGTGGGCAAAGGGGGGTGTGCAAGAGGAGCGTGCAAGGGGTGGGTGTGCAAGGGGAGTGTGCAAGGGGAGTGTGCAAAGGGGTGTGTGTGCAGAGGGGTGGGTGTGCAACAGGAGTGTGCAAGGAGTAGGTGTGCAAGGGGTGGGTGTGGGTGTGCAAGAGGAGTGCAAGGGTGGTGTGCAAGGGGAGTGTGCAAGAGGAGCATGCAAGGGGTGGGTGTGCAAGGGGAGTGTGCAAAGGGAGGGGTGTGTGTGCAAGGGGTGGGTGTGCAAGGGGAGTGTGCAAGGGGAGTGTGCAAGGGGAGTGTGCAAAGGGAGTGTGCAAAGGGGTGTGTGTGCAGAGGGGTGGGTGTGCAACAGGAGTGTGCAAGGAGTAGGTGTGCAAGGGTGTGTGTGCAAGAGGAGCGTGCAAGGGGAGGGTGTGCAAGGGGAGTGTGCAAGGGGTGGGTGTGCAAGGGGAGTGTGCAAGGGGTGGGTGTGTGCAAAGGGGGGGTGTGCAAGGGGTGGGTGTGCAAGGGGAGTGTGCAAAGGGGTGTGTGTGTGTGTGCAGAGGGGTGTGTGTGCAACAGGAGAGGGCAAGGGGGGTCCCCCCACTCCTGGCTGGGGGTGGATCTGAAGGGGGGTCCTGCCCTCCTGACCCCCCCCCCCCATTTTTGTCCCCCCCATTTTTTGCCCCCCCCATCCCCAAGCCATCACAGGAGGGTGATATATGGACAGGGGGGAGTGGGTACCATCATCATCCCCCTTGGGCATGAACAGGGGGGTCCCCCCACTCCTGGCTGGGGGGGATATGAAGGGGGGGTCCTGCCCTCCTGACCCCCCCCCCATTTTTTGCCCCCCCCAGACAGCAAAGGGATTGTGAGGAGGCAATATATGGGGGGGGGGGGATACAATCATCCCCCTTGGGCATGAACAGGGGGTCCCCCCATCCCCAATAGTAGGGGGATCTGAAGGGGGGGGGTTCTCCCTCCTGACCCCCCCCCCCATTTTTTTGCCCCCCATCCCCAAACCATCACTGGGGGGTGATATATGGGCGGGGGGTGGTACATGGGTGGGGGGTGGTACCATCATCCCCCTTGGGCATGAACAGGGGGGTCCCCCCACTCCTGGCTGGGGGGGATCTGAAGGGGGGGTCATGCCCTCCTGACACCCCCCATTTTTGCCCCCCCCCCAGACAGCAAAGGGATTGTGAGGAGGCAATATATGGGGGGAGGGGGGATACAATCATCCCCCTTGGGCATGAACAGGGGGGTCCCCCCAATCCTGGCTGGGGGGGATCTGAAGGGGGGGGTTCTCCCTCCTGACCCCCCCCTATTTTTGCCCCCCCCCCAGACAGCAAAGCCATCGTGGATGGGAACCTGAAGCTGATCCTGGGGCTGATCTGGACCCTGATCCTGCACTACTCCATCTCCATGCCAACCTGGGATGAGGAAGAGGAGGAGGAAGGGGGTGGAGGTGGTGGGGGGGCAACCGGGGCGGGGGGGTCAAACCCACCCCCACCCAGCGTTTACTGGGCTGGATCCAGCACAAGGTGCCCCAACTGCCCATCACCAACTTCCACCGCGACTGGAGGGACGGGAAAGCACTGGGAGCACTGGTGGATAACTGTGCCCCTGGTGAGGGGGGGCTGGGGGGGAGGGGGGTAAAGGGGGGGGCTAGTAGGGGATGGGGGGGCAAGGGGTGGGGGGGGTGGGGGGTAATAGGGGGTGGTAGGGGATGGGGGGGCAAGGGGTGGGGGGGTAATAGGGGGTAGTAGGGGATGGGGGGGCAAGGGGTGGGGGGGTAATGGGGGGGCTAGTAGGGGATGGGGGGGGCAAGGGGTGGGAGCACTGGTGGATAACTGTGCCCCTGGTGAGGGGGGCTGGGGGGGGGAAGGGGGGTAAAGGGGGGGCTAGTAGGGGATGGGGGGCAAGGGGTGGGGGGGGGTAATAGGGGGTAGTAGGGGATGGGGGGGCAAGGGGTGGGGGGTAATAGGGGGGCTAGTAGGGGATAGGGGGCATGGGGGGGGCAATAGGGGGTTGTAGGGGATGGGGGGCAAGGGTGGGGGGTGGGGGGGGCTAGTAGGGGATGGGGGGGCAAGGGGTGGGGGGGTAATGGGGGGGGGCTAGTAGGGGATGGGGGGGGCAAGGGGTGGGAGCGCTGGTGGATAACTGTGCCCCTGGTGAGGGGGGCTGGGGGGGAGGGGGGTAAAGGGGGGGGGCTAGTAGGGGATGGGGGGGCAAGGGGTGGTGGGGGGGTAATAGGGGGTAGTAGGGGATGGGGGGGCAAGGGGTGGGGGGGGGTAATAGGGGGTAGTAGGGGATGGGGGGGCAAGGGGTGGGGGGGTAATAGGGGGTTGTAGGGGATGGGGGGGCAAGGGGTGGGGGGGTGGGGGGTAATAGGGGGTGGTAGGGGATGGGGGGGCAAGGGGTGGGGGGGGTAATAGGGGGTTGTAGGGGATGGGGGGGCAAGGGGTGGGGGGGGGTAATAGGGGGTAGTAGGGGATGGGGGGGCAAGGGGTGGGGGGGGGTAATGGGGGGGCTAGTAGGGGATGGGGGGGCAAGGGGTGGGAGCACTGGTGGATAACTGTGCCCCTGGAGAGGGGGGCTGGGGGGGGAGGGGGGTAAAGGGGGGGGCTAGTAGGGGATGGGGGGCAAGGGGTGGGGGGGTGGGGGGTAATAGGGGGTAGTAGGGGATGGGGGGGCAAGGGGTGGGGGGGGTGGGGGGTAATAGGGGGTAGTAGGGGATGGGGGGGCAAGGGGTGGGGGGGGTGGGGGGTAATAGGGGGTGGTAGGGGATGGGGGGGCAAGGGGTGGGGGGGTAATAGGGGGTTGTAGGGGATGGGGGGGCAAGGGGTGGGGGGGTAATAGGGGGTTGTAGGGGATGGGGGGACAAGGGGTGGGGGGGGTAATAGGGGGTAGTAGGGGATGGGGGGGCAAGGGGTGGGGGGGGTAATGGGGGGGCTAGTAGGGGATGGGGGGGCAAGGGGTGGGGGGGGGTGGGGGGTAATAGGGGGTGGTAGGGGATGAGGGGGGCAAGGGGTGGGGGGGGGTAATAGGGGGTAGTAGGGGATGGGGGGCAAGGGGTGGGGGGGTAGTGGGGGGGGGCTAGTAGGGGATGGGGGGGCAAGGGGTGGGGGGTGGGGGGTAATAGGGGGTAGTAGGGGATGGGGGGGCAAGGGGTGGGGGGGTAATAGGGGGGGCTAGTAGGGGATGGGGGGGCAAGGGGTGGGGATGGGGGGGTAGTAGGGGGTGGGTATTGGGGAAGGGAAGGGGGGCAAGGGAGGGTAGGAGGGGATGGGGGGGCAAGGGGGGTTTGGGGGGGGTAGTAGGGGGCGGGTATCGGGGAAGGGGAAGGGGGAGTGGGGGGGGGCCAATGAGGTGGGGGGAGAAGGTGGGAGGGGTAGTAGGGGATGGGGGGGGCACGAGGGGTGGGTGGGGGGGTAGTAGGGGATGGGGGGGCAAGGGGGGGTAGTAGGTTTTGGGGGGGGAGGAGGTGGGGGGCTAAGGCACGGGGGGAGGGGGTGCTGGGAGAGGGGGCAATGAGGGGGGGGGGGCGGGGAGGTGGGGGGGGGTTAATGGGGGAGGTTTGGGGGGGCAGTAACCCCCTGTGCTCATTGCCCCCCCCCCCCAGGGCTGTGCCCGGACTGGGAGAGCTGGGACCCGGCCCAGCCCGTGCAGAACGCCAGGGAGGCCATGCAGCAGGCGGACGACTGGCTGGGGGTGCCCCAGGTACCGCACTGGGAGCACTGGGAGGCACTGGGAGGGCACTGGGAGGCACTGGGAGGCACTGGGAGGGCACTGGGAGGCACTGGGAGGCACTGGGAGGGCACTGGGAGGCACTGGGAGGCACTGGGAGGGCACTGGGAGGCACTGGGAGGCACTGGGAGGGCACTGGGAGGGCACTGGGAGGCACTGGGAGGCACTGGGAGGGCACTGGGAGGGCACTGGGAGGCACTGGGAGGGCACTGGGAGGGCACTGGGAGGATACTGGGAGGGCACTGGGAGGCACTGGGAGGCACTGGGAGGGACTGGGATGGTACTGGGTTGCACTGGGAGGATACTGAGATGCACAGGGAGGCACTGGGAGGGCACTGGGAGGGCACTGGGAGGTACTGGGAGGGCACTGGGAGGGCAATGGGAATGCAGTGGGAGGCACTGGGAGCACTGGGAGGGTGCTGGGAGGGCACTGGGAGGGCAATGGGAGGCACTGGAAGGATACTGGGTTGCACTGGAAGGATACTGGGAGCACTGGGAGGCACTGGGAGGATACTGGGATGCACAGGGAGGCACTGGGAGGGCACTGGGAGGCACTGGGAGGCACTGGGAGGGGCTGGGAGGGGACTGGGAGGGCAATGGGAGGCACTGGAAGGATACTGGGAGGCACTGGGAGGGCACTGGGAGGCACTGGGAGGCACTGGGAGGGACTGGGAGGGACTGGAATGGTACTGGGTTGCACTGGGAGGATACTGGGATGCACAGGGAGGCACTGGGAGGGCACTGGGAGGGCACTGGGATGCACTGGGAGGCACTGGGAGGCACTGGGAGGGCACTGGGAGGGCAATGGGAATGCAGTGGGAGGCACTGGGAGCACTGGGAGGGCGCTGGGAGGGCAATGGGAGGCACTGGAAGGATACTGGGTTGCACTGGGAGGATACTGGGATGCACTGGGAGCACTGGGAGGCACTGGGAGGGCACTGGGAGGGCACTGGGAGGCACTGGGAGGGACTGGGAGGCACTGGGAGGGCACTGGGAGGGCACTGGGAGGCACTGGGAGGGACTGGGAGGGACTGGGAGGCACTGGGAGGGCACTGGGAGGGCACTGGGAGGCACTGGGAGGGACTGGGTTGCACTGGGAGGATACTGGGATGCACAGGAACTGGAGGAGGCACTGGGAGGACTGGACACTGGGAGAGCACTGGGAGGATACTGAGATGCACAGGGAGGCACTGGGAGGCACTGGGAGGGCACTGGGAATGCACTGGGAGGGTACTGGGAGGTACTGGGAGGGCACTGGGAGGGCAATGGGAATGCAGTGGGAGGCACTGGGAGCACTGGGAGGGCGCTAGGAGGGCACTGGGAGGGCAATGGGAGGCACTGGAAGGATACTGGGTTGCACTGGGAGGATACTGGGATGCACTGGGAGCACTGGGAGGCACTGGGAGGTACTGGGAGGCACTGGGAGGGCAATGGGAGCACTGGGAGGGCACTGGGAGGGCACTGGGAATACACCGGGAGAGCACTGGGAGGGCACTGGGAGGCACTGGGAAGGCACTGGGAGGCACTGGGAGGGCACTGGGAGGGCACTGGGAGGCACTGGGAGGCACTGGGAAGCACTGGGAGGGCACTGGGAGGGCACTGGGAGGCACTGGGAGGGACTGGGAGGGCACTGGGATGGTACTGGGTTGCACTGGGAGGATACTGGGATGCACAGGGAGGCACTGGGAGGCACTGGGAGGATACTGGGAGGCAACTGGGAGGCAACTGGGAGGCACTGGGAGGCACTGGGAGGGCACTGGGAGGGCACTGGGAGGCACTGGGAGGGCACTGGGAGGTCACTGGGAGGGCACTGGGAGGCACTGGGAGGGTACTGGGAGGCACTGGGAGCACTGGGAGGGCACTGGGAGGGCACTGGGAGGCACTGGGAGGGCACTGGGAGGTCACTGGGAGGGCACTGGGAGGCACTGGGAGGGTACTGGGAGGCACTGGGAGCACTGGGAGGGCACTGGGAGGGCACTGGGAGGCACTGGGAGGGCACTGGGATGGTACTGGGTTGCACTGGGAGGATACTGGGGGATGGCACTGGGAGGAACTGGGAGGCACTGGGAGGCACTGGGAGGGCACTGGGAGGGCACTGGGAGGCACTGGGAGGGCACTGGGAGGGCACTGGGAGGCACTGGGAGGGCACTGGGGGCACTGGGAGCACTGGGAGGGCACTGGGAGGCACTGGGAGGGACTGGGAGGGCACTGGGATGGTACTGGGTTGCACTGGGAGGATACTGGGATGCACAGGGAGGCACTGGGAGCACTGGGAGGGGTCAGGTGTCCCTATTTTTGGGGCTGTGGGTGTGACCGGCGCTGCCCCTCCCCCTCCCCTCCCCCCCAACCGTTCCTGCCCCTCCCCCTCCCCCACTCCCTCACCCCTCCCTGTCCCCCTGCCCCTCCCCCACCCCCACCCCCCGTTCCTGCCCCTCCCCCTGCCCCTCCCCACCCTCCTTGCCCCTCCCCCGCCTTTTGCCCCTCCCCCATCCCATCACCCCTCCCCCACTCCCCTTGCCCCTCCCCCACCCCAATGCCCCTCCCCATCCCATTGCCCCTCCCCCACCCTTTGCCCCTCCCCCACCCTTTGCCCCTCTCCCACCCCCCTGCCCCTCCCCGTTCCCCTCCCCCTGCCCCTCCCTCACCCCTCACCCCCACCCCCGTCCCTCCCCCTCCCCCCATTGCCCCTCCCCTACCCCCTGCCCCTCCCGCACCCCCCCACCCTTTACCCCTCCCCCACACTTTGCCCCTCCCCACCCCATCACCCCCTCCCCCATCCCAATGCCCCTCCCCATCCCATCACCCCTCCCCCATCCCATCGCCCCTCCCCCATCCCAATGCCCCTCCCCCACCCCATTGCCCCTCCCCCATCCCATCACCCCTCCCCCACCCCATCACCCCTCCCCATCCCAATGCCCCTCCCCCATCCCAATCGCCCCTCCCCCATCCCATCGCCCCTCCCCCATCCCATCGCCCCTCCCCCATCCCCCCTTCCCTCTCCCCCATCCCAATGCCCCTCCCACATCAATCCCCCTCCCCTACTCCCCCTGCCCCTCCCCCTGCCCCGCCCTTTGCCCCTCCCCCACCCTTTGCCCCCACCCTTTGCCCCTCCCGCACCCCCTCCCCCTCCCCCTCCCCCACCCTTGACCCCTCCCCTACCCTTTGCCCCTCCCCCCCCCCCCCTTTCCCTTCCCCCACCCTTTGCCCCTCCCCCACCCCTTGCCCCCTTCCCCTGTCCCCTTCCCCCGCCCGCCCCTCCCCCTCTTGGCCCCTCCCCCCTTGGCCTATCCCCCCGCCCCTCCCCCCGCCCCTCCCCCCTTGGCCCCTCCCCCCCTTGGCCCCTCCCCACCCTCTGCCCCTCCCCCCTTGGCCCCTCCCCCACCCTTTACCCCCTCCCCCACCCCCCCACCCTTTACCCCTCCCCCCGCCCCTCTCCCTCCCCCACCCTTGACCCCTCCCCCACCCTTTGCCCCTCACCCACCCTCCTGCCCCTCTCCCCCACCCCCCTCCCGTTCCTCCCCCACCCCCTACCCCTCCCCCACCCTCTGCCCCTCCCCCCTTGGCCCCTCCCCCTTGGCCCCTCCCCCCTTGGCCCCCCTGCCCCTCCCCCACCCCCTACCCCTCCCCCACCCTTTGCCCCTCACCCACCCTCCTGCCCCTCTCCCCCACCCCCCCTCCCGTTCCTCCCCCACCCCCTACCCCTCCCCCACCCTCTGCCCCTCCCCCCTTGGCCCCTCCCCTTGGCCCCTCCCCCCTTGGCCCCCCTGCCCCTCCCCCACCCCCTACCCCCTCCCCCACCCTTTGCCCCTCACCCACCCTCCTGCCCCTCTCCCCCACCCCCCTCCCGTTCCTCCCCCACCCCCTACCCTTCCCCCACCCTCTGCCCCTCCCCCCTTGGCCCCTCCCCCTTGGCCCCTCCCCCCTTGGCCCCCTGCCCCTCCCCCACCCTCTGCCCCTCCCCCACCCTCTGCCCCGCCCCCCCCCCCAGGTGATCGCCCCCGAGGAGATCGTGGACCCCGACGTGGACGAGCACTCGGTGATGACGTACCTGTCCCAGTTCCCCAAGGCCAAACTCAAACCGGGGGCCCCCCTGCGCCCACGGCACCCCCAGCCCGCCCGGGCACGGGCCTACGGGCCCGGTATGGGGGAGGGGCCATGGGGTGGGGGGAGAGGGGGGAAGGGGGGATGGGGCGATGGGGTGGGGGGAGGGGGCGATGGGAAGGGGCAAAGGGGGGATGGGGGAGGGGCATTGGGATGGGGGAGGGGGTGATGGGGTGGGGAGGGGGCGATGGGGAGGGGCAATGGGCTGGGGGAGAGGGGGGAAGGGGGGATGGGGCGATGGGGTGGGGGAGGGGCGATGGGAAGGGGCAAGGGGGGATGGGGAGGGCGTGGGGGAGGTGGGGGGGGGGAGGGGCGATGGGGTGGGGAATGGGGGGGGGAGGGGGATGGGGCATAAGGATGGGTGGGAGGGGTGATGGGGTGGGGGAGGGGCGATGGGAGTGGGGGAGGGGCATTGGGATGGGGAGGGGGATGGGGGTGGGGGAGGGGCATCAAAATAGGGGGAGGGGTGATGGGGTGGGGGAGGGGCGATGGGATGGGGGGAGGGCCATCAAAATAGGGGGAGGGGTGATGGGGTGGGGGAGGGGCGATGGGGAGGGGCAATGGGCTGGGGGAGAGGGGGGAAGGGGGATGGGGCGATGGGGTGGGGGAGGGGCGATGGGAAGGGGCAAAGGGGGGATGGGGGAGGGGCATTGGGATGGGGGAGGGGTGATGGGGTGGGGAGGGGCGATGGGGAGGGGCAATGGGGTGGGGGAGAGGGGGGAAGGGGGATGGGGCGATGGGGTGGGGGAGGGGCGATGGGAAGGGGCAAAGGGGGATGGGGAGGGGCATTGGGATGGGGGAGGGCGATGGGATGGGGAGGGGTGATGGGGTGGGGGAGGGGCGATGGGGAGGGGCAATGGGGTGGGGAGAGGGGAGGGGGATGGGGCAATGGGGTGGGGAGGGGCGATGGGAAGGGGCAAAGGGGGATGGGGAGGGGCATTGGGATGGGGGAGGGGCATCAAAATAGGGGGAGGGGTGATGGGGTGGGGGAGGGGCGATGGGATGGGGAGGGGTGATGGGGTGGGGGAGGGGCGATGGGGAGGGGCAATGGGGTGGGGAGAGGGGGGAAGGGGGGATGGGGCACTGGGGTGGGGGAGGGGCGATGGGAAGGGGCAAAGGGGGATGGGGGAGGGGCATTGGGATGGGGGAGGGGCGATGGATGGGGAGGGTGATGGGGTGGGGAGGGGCGATGGGATGGGGGAGGGCCATCAAAATAGGGGGAGGGGTGATGGGGTGGGGGAGGGGTGATGGGGAGGGGCAATGGGGTGGGGGAGAGGGGGGAAGGGGGGATGGGGCGATGGGGTGGGGGAGGGGCGATGGGGAGGGGCAATGGGGTGGGGGAGGGCAATAGGATGGGGGAGGGGCATTGGGATGGGGGAGGGGCAATGGGATGGGGAGGGGGCATTGGGGTGGGGAGGGGCGATGGGGTGGGGGAGGGGCAATGGGATGGGGGAGGGGCAATGGGATGGGGGAGGGGCAATGGGGTGGGGGAGGGGCATTAGGGTGGGGGAGGGGCATTAGGGTGGGGGAGGGGCAATGGGAATGGGGGAGGGGCATTGGGATGGGGGAGGGGCAATGGGAATGGGGGAGGGGCATTGGGATGGGGGAGGGGCAATGGGATGGGGGAGGGGCAATACCCAGGCACCACTCTTGGATCCCTCCCCCTCCCCAAATCACCCCCTGACCCCCCCAAAATCCCCCCTGACCCCCCTATCCCCCCCCCAAATGACACCCTGCCCCTCCCCCAAATCCCCCCCCCAAAATTACCCCTGACACCCCCAAAATCCCCCCCCGACCCCCCCCAAAATTACCCCCTGACCCCCCCCAATACTCCCCCCCACCCCTTAAATCCCCCCTGACCCCCCCAAAATCCCCCCCTGATCCCCCTCCCCCCAAAATTACCCCCTGTCCTCCCCCAATACTCCCCCCCACCTTAAATCTCCCCCTGACCCCCCCAAAATCCCCCCTGTTTCCCCCCCCCCAAAATCCCCCCTGACCCCCCCAAAATCCCCCCTGACCTCCCCCAATAGTCCCCCCCACCCCTTAAATCCCCCCTGACCCCCCCAAAATCCCCCCCCGACCCCCCCAAAATCCCCCCTGACACCCCCCAATAGTCCCCCCCACCCCTTAAATCACCCCCTGACCCCCCCAAAATCCCCCCTGACACCCCCCAATAGTCCCCCCACCCCTTAAATCACCCCCTGACCCCCCCAAAATCCCCCCTGACACCCCCCAATAGTCCCCCCCACCCCTTAAAACCCCCCCGACCCCCCCAAAATCCCCCCTGACACCCCCCAATAGTCCCCCCACCCCTTAAATCACCCCCTGACCCCCCCAAAATCCCCCCTGACACCCCCCAATAGTCCCCCCCACCCCTTAAATCACCCCCTGACCCCCCCAAAATCCCCCCTGACACCCCCCAATAGTCCCCCCCACCACTTAAATCCCCCCTGACCTCCCCAAAATCCCCCCGACCCCCCCAATAGTCCCCCCCACCCCTTAAAACCCCCCTGACCCCCCCAAAATCCCCCCTGACCCCCCCAATAGTCCCCCCCACCCCTTAAATCACGCCCTGACCCCCCCAAAATCCCCCCTGACACCCCCCAATAGTCCCCCCCACCCCTTAAATCACCCCCTGACCCCCCCAAAATCCCCCCTGACACCCCCCAATAGTCCCACCCACCCCTTAAAACCCCCCTGACCCCCCCAAAATCCCCCCTGACCCCCCCCAATAGTCCCCCCCACCCCTTAAATCACCCCCTGACCCCCCCAAAATCCCCCCTGACACCCCCCAATAGTCCCCCCCACCCCTTAAATCACCCCCTGACCCCCCCAAACTCCCCCCTGACCCCCCCCAATAGTCCCCCCCACCCCTTAAAACCCCCCTGACCCCCCCAAAATCCCCCCTGACACCCCCCAATAGTCCCCCCCACCCCTTAAAACCCCCCTGACCCCCCCAAAATCCCCCCTGACACCCCCCAATAGTCCCCCCCACCCCTTAAATCACCCCCTGACCCCCCCAAACTCCCCCCTGACCCCCCCAAACTCCCCCCTGACCCCCCTTGTCCCGTCCCCCCCCAAGGCGTGGAGCCCCAGGGGAACGTGGTGCTGCAGCCGGCGCCCTTCACGGTGGAGACCCTGGCAGCCGGGGTGGGGGAGGTCCTGGTCTACGTGGAGGACCCTGAGGGTCACACTGAGGAGGTATTGGGGTGGGGGTGGGGGCACCCCAATATTTCCCCCCCTAAAAAAAACCCCCCAACCCCCATCTCTCAATTTTTGGGGTGTCCCCCCCTCTTCATCCCCATCCCCAGGCCAAGGTGGTCCCCAACAACGACCAGAAACGGACCTACAGCGTCACCTACACGCCCAAAGTTGGGGGGCTGCACAAGGTGAGACACCCCCCCCACCCCAACCCCCACTTCATGTCAGGAGCCACCCCCCCACTCACCCTACACCCCCAAAATCCCCATAGGGGGAGGTCAATGGGTGCTATGGAGATGGTCCATGGGAGGGTCCCCATGGGGATGGTCTCCATGGAGATGGGTCTCCATGGGAGTGGTCTCCATGGAGATGGTCCCCATGGGGATGGTCTCCATGGAGATGGGTCCCCATGGGAGTGGTCTCCATGGAGATGGGTCTCCTTGGGGATGGTCTGCATGGGGATGGTCCCCATGGGGATGGTCTCCATGGGGACGGTCTCCATGGGGATGATCTGCATGGAGGATGGAGCTCCATGGGGATGGTCTCCATGGAGATGAATCCCCATGGGGATGCTTTCTATGGAGATGGGTCCCCATGGGAGTGGTCTCCATGGAGAGGGGTCTCCATGGGGATGGTCTCCATGGGGATGGTCTACATGAGGATGGGTCTCCATGGGAGTGGTCTCCATGGAGATGGGTCTCCTTGGGGATGGTCTCCATGGGGATGGTCTCCATGGGGATGGTCTACATGAGGATGGGTCTCCATGGGGATGGAGCTCCATGGGAGTGGTCTCCATGGAGATGGTCTGCATGAGGATGGGTCTCCATGGGGATGGTCTCCATGGGGATGGTCTCCATGGAGATGGGTCTCCATGGGAGTGGTCTCCATGGAGATGGGTCCCCATGGGAGTGGTCTCCATGGAGATGGGTCTCCATGGGGATGGTTTCTATGGAGATGGGTCCCCATGGGAGTGGTCTCCATGGAGATGGGTCTCCATGGGGATGGTCTCCATGGAGATGGGTCTCCATGGGAGTGGTCTCTAAGGAGGTGGGTCCCCATGGGTGTGGTCTCTAAGGGGATGGTCCCCATAGGGGTTGGTCTCCATGGAGATGGTCCCCAGAGGGTGGTCTCCATGGAGATGGTCCCCAGAGGGGTTGGTCTCCATGGAGATGGTCCCCAGAGGGGTTGATCTCCACGGGGATGGTCCCCAAGGTGACGGTCCCCATGGAGATGGTCCCCAAGGTGATGTTGTCCCCTCCCCCCCAGGTGACGGTGCTGTTCGCGGGGCAGAACATCGAGGGGAGCCCCTTCGGTGTCACCGTGGGGATGGCCCTGGGGGACGCCAGCAAGGTGACAGCGCGTGGCCCCGGCCTGGAGCCCGTGGGCAACGTGGCCAACAAGCCCACCTACTTCGACATCTACACCGCAGGTGGGCAGGGGGGTGGGGGGGGCGTGTGGGGGTGGGGGGGGACTTGTGGGGGTGGGGACGGGGCGTGTGGGGTGGGGGGGACATGTGGGGTGGGGGGGGCGTGTGGGGTGGGAGGACACGTCGGGATGGGGGGGACATGTGGGGTGAGGGGGACGTGTGGGGATGGGGGGAACACGTGGTGGCTCAGCTGTGTGACATGCTGGTGGCCCTGGGGACAGGTCCCCATGGTGGCCCAGCCATGGGAGGTGCTGGTGGCCCTGGGGACATGCCAGTGGCCCTGAGCACGTGTCCTCAGGGTGGCCAGGCTATGGGAGGTGCTGGTGGCCCTGGGGACACATCCCCATGGCATGGTCATGGGACATGCTGGTGGCCCTGGGGACAGGTCCCCATGGTGGCCCAGCCACGGGATGTCCTGGTGGCCCTGGGGACAGGTCCCCATGGTGGCCCAGCCATGGGATGTCCTGGTGGCCCTGGGGACACGTCCCCATGGTGGCCCAGCCATGGGCCATACTGGTGGCCCTGGGGACAGGTCCCCATGGTGGCCCAGCCATGGGATGTCCTGGTGGCCCTGGGGACATGTCCCCACAGTGGTCCAGCCATGGGAGGTGCTGGTGGCCCTGGGGACATGCCAGTGGCCCTGAGCATGTGTCCTCAGGGTGGCCCAGCCATGGGATGGCCTGGTGGCCCTGGGGACATGTCCCATGGTGGCCTGGCCATGGGCCATGCTGGTGGCCCTGGGGACAGGTCCCCATGGTGGCCCAGCCACGGGATGTCCTGGTGGCCCTGGGGACATGTCCCCATGGTGGCATGGCCATGGGAGGTGCTGGTGGCCCTAGGGACATGCTGGTGGCCCTGGGGACATGTCCTCAGGGTGGCCTGGCCATGGGACATCCTGGTGGCCCTGGGGACACATCCCCATGGTGGCCCAGCCATGGGATGTCCTGGTGGCCCTGGGGACATGTCCCATGGTGGCCTGGCCATGGGCCATGCTGGTGGCCCTGGGGACAGGTCCCCATGGTGGCATGGCCATGGGAGGTGCTGGTGGCCCTGGGGACATGTCCCCACAGTGTCCCAGCCCCCCACCCCCCCCCTAAATCCTCCCTCCCTCCCTCCTCCCCCCAACGGGTGCCACAGGGGCCGGTCCGGGGGACGTGGGGGTGGTGATCGTGGACCCCCAGGGCCGCCGGGACACGGTGGAGGTGACGCTGGAGGACAGAGGGGACAACATCTTCCGCTGCACCTACCGCCCGGCGCTGGAGGGGACGCACAGCCTGGGCGTCACCTACGCCGGCGCCCACATCCCCAGGAGCCCCTTCGCCGTCTCCGTGGCTGAAGGTGAGACACCCCCCCCCCCCAGGGTGGGGGGAGGGAGGGGGGGGGCACACACACCTGGTTTGGGGTGGGGAGCTCACCAGGGGTGGGGGAACCCTGGTTTGGGGAGGGGATGGGGTGGGGACAGGACCCAAGGGTGCTTGCGGGGGGCACCGTGGTACCCGTCGGTGGCCAGTGGATCTCCATCATGTCTCCGTGGTACCCATCAGTGGCCCCATGGCACCCATCACTGGCCCCATAGCACCCATCACTGGCCCCATAGTTCCCATTGGTGGCCCCATAGTTCCCATTGGTGGCCCCATGGCACCCATCAGTGGCCCCATAGCTCCCGTGGCCCCATAGCTCCCATCAGTGGCCCCATAGCTCCCATGGCCCCATAGCTCCCATCGGTGGCCCCATAGCACCCATCACTGGCCCCATAGCTCCCGTGGCCCCATGGCACCCATCAGTGGCCCCATAGCTCCCGTGGCCCCATAGCTCCCATCAGTGGCCCCATAGCTCCCATGGCCCCATAGCTCCCATCGGTGGCCCCATAGCACCCATCAGTGGCCCCATAGCTCCCGTGGCCCCATAGCTCCCATCAGTGGCCCCATAGCTCCCATGGCCCCATAGCTCCCATCGGTGGCCCCATAGCACCCATCACTGGCCCCATAGCTCCCGTGGCCCCATAGCTCCCATCAGTGGCCCCATAGCTCCCATGGCCCCATAGCTCCCATCGGTGGCCCCATAGCACCCATCACTGGCCCCATAGCTCCCGTGGCCCCATGGCACCCATCAGTGGCCCCATAGCTCCCATGGCCCCATAGCTCCCATCGGTGGCCCCATAGCACCCATCACTGGCCCCATAGCTCCCGTGGCCCCATGGCACCCATCAGTGGCCCCATAGCTCCCATGGCCCCATGGCACCCATCAGTGGCCCCATAGCTCCCATGGCCCCATAGCTCCCATCGGTGGCCCCATAGCACCCATCACTGGCCCCATAGCTCCCGTGGCCCCATGGCTCCCATCAGTGGCCCCATAGCTCCCATGGCCCCATAGCTCCCATCAGTGGCCCCATAGCTCCCATGGCCCCATAGCTCCCGTGGCCCCATGGCACCCATCAGTGGCCCCATAGCTCCCATGGCCCCATAGCTCCCATCAGTGGCCCCATAGCTCCCATGGCCCCATAGCTCCCATCGGTGGCCCCATAGCACCCATCACTGGCCCCATAGCTCCCGTGGCCCCATGGCTCCCATCAGTGGCCCCATAGCTCCCATGGCCCCATAGCACCCATCACTGGCCCCATAGCTCCCGTGGCCCCATAGCTCCCATCAGTGGCCCCATAGCTCCCATGGCCCCATGGCACCTGTCACTGGCCCCATAGTTCCCATTGGTGGCCCCACGGCACCCATTGGTGGCCACCAGATCTCCATCAGATCTCCATGGTACCCATCGGTGGCCCCATAGCACCCATTGGTGGCCCCATAGGTCCCATCGGTGGCCACCAGATCTCCACAGGACCCATCAGTGGCCCCTTGGCACCTGTCACTGGCCCCATAGCACCCATTGGTGGCCCCATGGCATCCATCGGTGGCCCCATAGCACCCATTGGTGGCCCCATAACCCATCAGTGGCCCCATGGCACCCATCAGTAGCCCCATGGCACCCATCGGTGGCCCCATAGCACCCATTGGTGGCCCCATAACCCATCAGTGGCCCCATGGCACCCATCAGTAGCCCCATGGCACCCATCGGTGGCCCCATAGCACCCATTGGTGGCCCCATAACCCATCAGTAGCCCCATGGCACCCATCGGTGGCCCCATAGCACCCATTGGTGGCCCCATAACCCATCAGTGGCCCCATGGCACCCATCAGTAGCCCCATGGCACCCATCGGTGGCCCCATAGCACCCATCAGTAGCCCCATGGCACCCATCGGTGGCCCCACAGTACCCATCAGTGGCCCCTTGGCACCCATTGTTGGCCACCCCAGATGGGAGCTACATACCCCCCTTCTTATCCCCCCTCCCCCTCCCCATCCCATCCCCCCTCCCCTGCCCCTACTCCCCATCCCCCCTGCCCCCTCTCCCCCTCCCCACCCCCCTCCCCATCCCATCCCCCTCTCCCCCCGGCCCCCCCTCTCTCCATCCCCCTCCCACTCTTCCCCACCCCCCATCCCCCCTACCCCCTTCCCCTCCCCCTCCCCCCATCCTCCCCTCTCCCCACCCCCTCCCCCTCCCCACCCCCCATCCCATCCCCCATCCCCCCCATCCCCCCTCCTGCCCCTCCCCCATCCCCCTCCCCATCCCATCCCCATCCCCATCCCATCCCACCCCCTCTACCCCCCAACCCCCCCATTCCCCCCCTCACCATCCCCCATCCCGCCCCTCCCCCATCCCCCCCATCCCATCCCATCTCCCCCCATCCCCCCCGCCCCCCCTCCCCATCCCATCCTATCCCATCTCATCCCCCTCTCCCCCTCTCCCCCTCCCCCCATCCCCCCACCCTCCTTCCCCTCCCGCCCCTCCCCCATCCCCCCTCACCATCCCCCATCCCGCCCCTCCCCCATCCCCCTCTCCTCCCCACCCCATCCCCCCCATCCCCCCTCTCCCCCATCCCCCCTCCCGCCCCTCCCCCATCCCCCCATCCCCCCCATCCCCCCTACCAACCCACCTCCCGCCCCTCCCCTCCCCCCTCACATCCCCCCCGCCCCTCCCCCCTCCCCCCATCCCCCCGTCCCCCTCCCCCCTCCCCCTTCCCCATCCCCCCCACCCTCCTTCCCCTCCCGCCCCTCCCCCACCCCCCTCCCCCTCCCCGTCCCATCCCCCTCTCCCCCTCTCCCCATCCCCCCCCATCCCATCCCCCCCTTACCATCCCCCCTCCTGCCCTTCCCCCATCCCCCCCACCCCCTCCGCCCCTCCCCCATCCCCTCCCTCCCCTCCCCATCCCCCCATCCCCCTCCTTCCCCATCCCCATCCCCCCCTCCCCTCCCCCTCACATCCCCTCCCGCCCCTCCCCTCCCCCATCCCCCTCCCCCCTCCCCTCCCCTCCCCCCATCCCCCCCTCACATCCCCCCGCCCCTCCCCCTCCCCTCATCCCATCCCCCCATCCCCCCCCCATCCCCCCCCCGCCCCTCCCCCAGCCTGCAGCCCGTCCTCGTGCCGCGCCTCGGGCCGGGGGCTGCAGCCTCGGCGGGCTGCGCGTGCAGGAACCGGCCGATTTCCGGGTCTTCACGCGCGGCGCCGGCACCGGGGAGCTGCGCGTGCCGCTGCGCGGGCCAGGTCCGAGGGGGCGGGGCCTGGAGAAGGGCGGGCTGGCGGGAAGGGGGCGGGGCCTGGGGAAGGGGGCGTGGGCCTGGGGGAACCTGGGGCGGGGGCTGGGGAAGGGGAGCCTGGGAGGCTTGTGGGCGGGGCCTGGCGAGGGGGGGGGGGGGGAACCTGGGGAAGGGGCGGGGCCTGGGGAAGGGGCGTGGCCCTGGGGAACCTGGGGCGGGGCTTGGGAAGGGGGCCTGGGAGGCTTGTGGGCGGGGCCTGGGTGAGGGGGCGGGACCTGGGGGAAGGGGTGGGGCTTGGGGAAGGGGGCGTGGTCTGGGGAACGGGGGCGGGGCCTGGGGAAGGGGGCAGGGGTTCAGGGAGCTGCGTCTGTGGCTGCGCGGGCCTGGTCCGAGGGGGCGGGGCCTGGGGAAGGGGCGGGGCTTGGCGGGAAGGGGGCGGGGCCTGGGGGAAGGGGCGGGGCCTGGGGGAACCTGGGATGGGGCTTGGGAAGGGGGCGGGGCTTGGGGAGGGGAGTCTGGGAGGCTTGTGGGCGGGGCCTGGGTGAGGGGGGCGGGGCTTGGGGAAGGGGGCGTGGTCTGGGGAAGGGGGCGGGGCCTGGGGAAGGGGGCAGGGGTTCAGGGGCTGCGTCCGCTGCTGCGCGGGCCAGGTCCGAGGGGGCGGGGCCTGGGGAAGGGGCGGGGCTTGGCGGGAAGGGGGCGGGGCCTGGGGAAGGGGGCGGGGCCTGGGGGAACCTGGGATGGGGCTTGGGAAGGGGGCGGGGCTTGGGGAGGGGAGTCTGGGAGGCTTGTGGGCGGGGCCTGGGTGAGGGGGGCGGGGCTTGGGGAAGGGGGCGTGGTCTGGGGAAGGGGGCGGGGCCTGGGGAAGGGGGCAGGGGTTCAGGGGCTGCGTCTGCTGCTGCGCGGGCCAGGTCCGAGGGGGCGGGGCCTGGGGAAGGGGCGGGGCTTGGCGGGAAGGGGGCGGGGCCTGGGGGAAGGGGGCGTGGCCTGGGGGAACCTGGGGCGGGGGCTGGGGAAGGGGAGCCTGGGAGGCTTGTGGGCGGGGCCTGGCGAGGGGGGCGGGGCCTGGGCGAAGGGGCGGGGCCTGGGGAAGGGGGCGTGGCCTGGGGAACCTGGGGCAGGGCTTGGGAAGGGGAGCCTGGGAGGTTTGTGGGCGGGGCCTGGGTGAGGGGGCGGGACCTGGGGGAAGGGGTGGGGCTTGGCAGGAAGGGGGCGGGGCCTGGGGGAACCTGGGGCGGGGGCTGGGGAAGGGGAGCCTGGGAGGCTTGTGGGCGGGGCCTGGCGAGGGGGCGGGGCCTGGGGAAGGGGGCGGGGCCTGGGCGAAGGGGCGGGGCTTGGCGGGAAGGGGGCGGGGCCTGGGGGAACCTGGGGCGGGGGCTTGGGAAGGGGAGCCTGGGAGGCTTGTGGGCGGGGCCTGGCGGGGGGCGGGGCCTGGGCGAAGGGGCGGGGCCTGGGTGAGGGGGGCGGGGCTTGGGGGGAAGGGGGCGGGGCCTGGGGGAACCTGGGGCGGGGGCTGGGGAAGGGGAGCCTGGGAGGCTTGTGGGCGGGGCCTGGGTGAGGGGGGCGGGGCTTGGGGAAGGGGGCGGGGCCTGGGTGAGGGGGGCGGGGCTTGGGGAAGGGGGCGGGGCCTGGGGGAACCTGGGGCGGGGGCTGGGGAAGGGGAGCCTGGGAGGCTTGTGGGCGGGGCCTGGGTGAGGGGGCGGGGCTTGGGGAAGGGGGCGGGGCCTGGGTGAGGGGGCGGGGCTTGGCGGGAAGGGGGCGGGGCCTGGGGGAACCTGGGGCGGGGGCTGGGGAAGGGGAGCCTGGGAGGCTTGTGGGCGGGGCCTGGCGAGGGGGGCGGGGCCTGGGCGAAGGGGCGGGGCCTGGGGAAGGGGGCGTGGCCTGGGGAACCTGGGGCAGGGCTTGGGAAGGGGAGCCTGGGAGGTTTGTGGGCGGGGCCTGGGTGAGGGGGCGGGACCTGGGGGAAGGGGGTGGGGCTTGGCGGGAAGGGGGCGGGGCCTGGGGGAACCTGGGGCGGGGGCTGGGGAAGGGGAGCCTGGGAGGCTTGTGGGCGGGGCCTGGCGAGGGAGGCGTGGCCTGGGGGAAGGGGGCGGGGCCTGGGGAAGGGGGCGGGGCCTGGGGAAGGGGGCAGGGGTTCAGGGGCTGCGCCTGCTGCGGCGCTGGGCCAGGTCCGAGGGGGCGGGGCCTGGGGAAGGGGGCGTGGCCTGGGGGAAGGGGGCGGGGCCTGGGGAAGGGGGCGGGGCCTGGGGAGGGGCATGGGGTGAGGTCTGGGGTGAGCATCTAAGGGGGGAATATGGGATGGGGGGCGGGGCCTGGGAGAGGGAGGCCCTGGGGGGGTGGGGCCTGGGGGTTGGGGGCGGGGTCTGGGGTCTGGGGCCGGGGGCTGGGGGGCTGGGGGGTGAGGGTCTCAGGGGGGAAATGGGGAGGGGCAGGGGGCTGGGGGGGAGCCTGGGGAGGGATTTAGAGGGCTGGAGTGGGGTCTGGGGGGCTGGGGAGGGACTTGGGGGGCTGGGGCGGGGTCTGGGGGGCTGGGGAGGGACTTGGGGGGCTGGGGGCTGAGGGTCTGGAGGGGGGCAATGGGGAGGGCGGGGGGCTGGGGGGCGGGGGTTGGGGGGGGCCTGGGGAGGGATTTAGGGGGCTGGAGTGGGGTCTGGGGGGGCTGGGGAGGGACTTGGGGGGCTGGGGGTGAGGGTCTAAGGGTCTTGGGGGGGGGGTGAGTGTCTAAGGGGGGCAATGGGGAGGGGCTGGGGGGGCTGGGGGGGGTCCCTAGGGTCGAGGCTTTGGGGGGGGGGGGAGGGGCTGGTAGTGAGGGTCTAAGGGGATGAAGTTTGGGGGGGCTCTGGGGGGGGGGGGGTGGGGTGCCCCTGACCCCCCCTCCCTTCTGACCCCCCCCCCCCCCAGAGGGGTCGGAGGTGCCGGTGTCGGTTCGGGACGTGGGGGAGGGGGTGTTCGAGTGCCGCTACCTGCCCCCCACCCCCGGCAAGTACCAGGTGGCCATCACCTGGGGGGGGCACGGCATCCCACGCAGGTAACCCCCCCTCACAGACCACCCCCCCCCAGGGACCCCCCCAGGACTCACACAGCCCCCAGGGATCCCCCAGGACCCCCTGGGACCCCCCAGACACCCCCATACAGCCCCCTCTGGGATCCCCCCCTGGGACCCCCAGACTTTCACAGCCCCTCCGGGACCCCCCCAGACACACACCACCCCCCAAACCCCCATAGCCCCCCCAGAGACCCCCAGGACCCCCTGGGACACACACACCCTCCTGGTACCCCCCTCCCCCCAGGACTCCCTGGGACCCCCAGGGACCCCCCCAGGACTCACACAGCCCCCAGGGATCCCCCAGGACCCCCTGGGACCCCCCAGACACCCCCACACAGCCCCCATACAGCCCCCCCTGGGACACCCTGGGACACCCCAGGACACCATCCCCCCAGGACCTGCACACCACCCTGGGACCCCCCAGACACACACCAGCCCCCCAAACCCCCATGACCCCCATAGCCCCCCAGGGACCCCTCACCCCCCTGGGACCACCCAGACCCTCACAGCCCCTCCAGGACCCCCCAGACTCACACCAGCCCCCCCAAACCCCATAGCCCCCCTAGGGACTCCCAGGACCCCCTGGGTCCCACACACCATCCTGGTACCCCCCTCCCCCCAGGACTCCCTGGGACCCCCAGGGACCCCCAGGACTCACACAGCCCCCAGGGATCCCCCAGGACCCCCTGGGACCCCCAGACACCCCCATACAGCCCCCTCTGGGATCCCCCCCTGGGACCCCCCAGACTTTCACAGCCCCTCCGGGACCCCCCAGACACACACCACCCCCCAAACCCCATAGCCCCCCCAGAGACCCCCAGGACCCCCTGGGACACACACACCCTCCTGGTACCCCCCTCCCCCCAGGACTCCCTGGGACCCCCAGGGACCCCCCAGGACTCACACAGCCCCCAGGGATCCCCCAGGACCCCCTGGGACCCCCCAGACACCCCCACACAGCCCCCATACAGCCCCCCCGGGATCCCCCCCTGGGACCCCCCAGACCTTCACAGCCCCTCCGGGACCCCCCCAGACACACACCAGCCCCCCCAAACCCCCACAGCCCCCCCCAGGGACCCCCAGGGACCCCCCCAGGACTCACACAGCCCCCAGGGATCCCCCAGGACCCCCTGGGACCCCCCAGACCCCCACACAGCCCCCATACAGCCCCCCCTTGGGACACCCTGGGACACCCCAGAGACACCATCCCCCCCCAGGACCTGCACACCAACCCTGGGACCCCCCAGACACACACCAGCCCCCCCAAACCCTCATAGACCCCCCCATAGCCCCCCCAGGGACCCCTCACCCCCCGGGACCACCCAGACCCTCACAGCCCCTCTGGGACCCCCCCAGACTCACACCAGCCCCCCCAAACCCCATAGCCCCCCTAGGGACCCCCAGGACCCCCTGGGACACACACACCCTCCTGGTACCCCCCTCCCCCCAGGACTCCCTGGGACCCCCAGGGACCCCCCAGGACTCACACAGCCCCCAGGGATCCCCCAGGACCCCCTGGGACCCCCCAGACACCCCCACACAGCCCCCATACAGCCCCCCTGGGATCCCCCCCCCTCCGGGACCCCCCAGACCTTCACAGCCCCTCCAGGGACCCCCCTGACAGACTCCACACCACCCCCCCCAAACCCCCACAGCCCCCCCAGGGACCCCCAGGGACCCCCCCAGGACTCACACAGCCCCCAGGGATCCCCCAGGACCCCCTGGGACCCCCCAGACACCCCCACACAGCCCCCATACAGCCCCCCCCTTGGGACACCCTGGGACACCCCAGAGACACCATCCCCCCCCAGGACCTGCACACCAACCCTGGGACCCCCCCAGACACACACCAGCCCCCCCAAACCCTCATAGACCCCCCCATAGCCCCCCCAGGGACCCCTCCCCCCCTGGGACCACCCAGACCCCCCCAGACTCACACCACCCCCCCAAACCCCCATAGCCCCCCCCCAGGGACCCCCCCTACCCTGGGAGCACCCGGGACCCCCCCAGACACACACCAGCCCCCCCAAACCCACATAGCCCCCCCAGGGACCCCCAGGACCCCTGGGTCCCACACACCTTCCTGGTACCCCCCCACCCCCCAGGACTCCCTGGGACCCCCAGGGATCCCCCCAAGACCCACACCCCCCCCGGGACCCCCAGGACCCCTGGGACCCCCAGGGATCCCTCACACCCCCCCCCCCAGAGACCCCCTGCAACCCCTGACACGCGTGTGAAGCATGTGAGAGGTGTGTGGAGGTGTGTGCAAGGCCTGACACGCGTGTGCAAGGCCCTGACCCACGTGCAAGGCCTGACACACGCGTGTGCAAGGCCCTGACCTGTGTGTGTGAGCCCTGACATGCGTGTGCAAGGCCCTGACCCGTGTGTGCAAGGCCCTGACCCACGTGCAAGGCCTGACACACGTGTGTGCAAGGCCCTGACCCCGCCATGTGTGCAAGGCCTGACCCGTGTGTGCAAGGCCCTGACCCACGTGCAAGGCCTGACACACGCGTGTGCAAGGCCCTAACCCTGTGTGTGTGAGCCCTGACATGCGTGTGCAAGGCCCTGAACCGCGTGTGCAAGGCCCTGACCCACGTGCAAGGCCTGACACACGTGTGTGCAAGGCCCTGACCTGTGTGTGTGTGAGCCCTGACATGCGTGTGCAAGGCCCTGACCCACGTGCAAGGCCTGACACACGCGTGTTCAAGGCCCTGAGCCGTGTGTGTGAGCCCTGACATGCATGCAAGGCCCTGACCCATGTGCAAGGCCTGACCCCCATGTGTGCAAGGCCCTGACCCACATGCAAGGCCCTGACTCGCATACAAGGCCCTGCCACATGTGTGTGAGCCCTGCCACGAGCGTGTGCAAGGCCCTGACACGTGTGTGTGAGCCCTGACCTGTGTGCAAGGCCCTGACCTGTGTGCAAGGCCTGACACACACATGGTAGGCCCTGACCTGTGTGCAAGGCCCTGACCCGCGTGCAAGGCCCTGACCCACATGCAAGGCCCTGAGTCGCATACAAGGCCCTGACACACGTGTGAGCAAGGCCTGACACGCACGTGTGTGAGCCCTGACCTGTGTGCAAGGCCCTGACCCACGTGCAAGGCCCTGACCTGTGTGCAAGGCCTGACACACACATGGTAGGCCCTGACCTGTGTGCAAGGCCCCGACCCACATGCAAGGCCCAGACTTGCATACAGGGCCCTGCCACACGTGTGTGCAAGGCTTGACACACATGTGTGCAAGGCCTGACACAGGTGTGCAAGGCCCGGACCCACATGCAAGGCCCTGAGTCGCATACAAGGCCCTGCCACATGTGTGTGTGAGGCCTGACACATGTGTGTGAGCCCTGACATGCATGTAAGGCCTGACCCCCATGTGTGCAAGGCCCTGACCCGCGTGCAAGGCCCTGACCCACATGCAAGGCCCTGAGTCGCATACAAGGCCCTGACACACGTGTGAGCAAGGCCTGACACGCACGTGTGTGAGCCCTGACCTGTGTGCAAGGCCCTGACCCACGTGCAAGGCCCTGACCTGTGTGCAAGGCCTGACACACACATGGTAGGCCCTGACCTGTGTGCAGGGCCCTGACTCGCATGCAAGGCCCTGACACACGTGTGAGCAAGGCCTAACACACACGTGTGTGAGCTCTGACACGTGTGTGGGCCCTGACATGCGTGCAAGTCCTGAACCCCATGTGTGCAAGGCCCTGACCCGCATGCAAGGCCCTGAGTCGCATACAAGGCCCTGACACACGTGTGTAGGCCTGACACAGGTGTGCAAGGCCCTGACTCGCATGCAAGGCCCTGACTCGCATACAAGGCCCTGACCCATGTGCAAGGCCTGACACACACATGGTAGGCCCTGACCCGTGTGCCAGGCCCTGACCCGTGTGCAAGGCCCTGACTCACATACAAGGCCCTGCTACATGCGTGTGAGCCCTGCCACACGCGTGTGCAAGGCCCTGACCTGTGTGCAAGGCCCTGACACACACGTGTGTGAGCCCTGACACGTGTGTGATCCCTGACTCATGTGCAAGGCCCTGACCCGTGTGCAAGGCCCGGACTCACATGCAAGGCCCTGACTCGCATACAAGGCCCTGCCACACGTGTGTGCAAGGCCTGACACAGGTGTACAAGGCCCTGACCACATGCAAGGCCCTGACCCGTGTGCCAGGCCCTGACCTGTGTGCAAGGCCCTGACCCACATGCAAGGCCCTGACTTGCATACAAGGCCCTGACACACGTGTGTAGGCCTGACACAGGTGTGCAAGGCCCTGACCCGTGTGCAAGGCCCTGACCTGTGTGCAAGGCCTGACACACACATGGTAGGCCCTGACCCGTGTGCAAGGCCCTGACTCACATACAAGGCCCTGCCACACGTGTGTGTGAGCCCTGCCACACGCGTGTGCAAGGCCCTGACACCCCCCCCCCCCCCCCCCCCGAATTGTTCACAGCCCGTTCGAGGTGCAGGTGTCGCCGGCGCCGGGCGAGCAGAAGGTCCGTGCGTGGGGCCCGGGGCTGGTGGGCGGCGTCGTGGGACAGGCGGCTGCCTTCGTGGTGGAGGCCATCGGCACCCACGTGGGGACACTGGGTGAGGGGGGACACCGAGGGGGACACACACAGACCAAGGGGGGTGGGGAGGGTGGCATTGTGGTGGGGACACAAGGGGTGACACAGGCAGGGGGTGTCACAGGGGGTGACGGAGGGGTGACGCGTGGGGTCCCCCAGGCTTCTCCATCGAGGGCCTGTTGCGGGCCTGCATCCAGGGCGGTGGCACAGGGGGTGACAGGGGGGTGACATGGGGGGTGACGTGGGTAGGGAGTGACGTGGGGGGTGCCAGAGGGTGACACATGGGGGGGTGTGTCGTCCCCCCCCCAGGCTTCTCCATCGAGGGCCCGTCTCAGGCCTGCAGCGAGTGTGATGACACAGGGGGTGACGGGGGTGACGTGGGGGGTGACACAGGCAGGGGGTGTCACAGGGGGTGATGGGGGGGTGACGTGGGTGGGGAGTGATGTGAGGGGTGATGGGGGGGTGACACACGGGGGTCCCCCAGGCTTCTCCATCGAGGGCCCGTCTCAGGCCCGTAGCAGGTGCCATGACACAGGGGGTGACGGGAGGGTGACAGGGGGCTGACGTGGGGGGTGACGTGGGTGGGGAGTGATGTGGGGGGTGCCAGGGGGTGACAGGAGGGTTGACACATGGGGTGACACATGGGGGTGTGTGTCCCCCCAGGCTTCTCCATCGAGGGCCCGTCTCAGGCCTGCATTGAGTGTGATGACACAGGGGGTGCCAGGGGGGTGACGTGGGGGGTGACACAGGCAGGGGGTGCCAGGGGGTGACACATGGGGTGTTGTCCCCCCCAGGCTTCTCCATTGAGGGCCTGTCTCAGGCCCGTAGCAGGTGCCATGACACAGGGGGTGCCAGGGGGGTGACATGGGGGGTGAGGTGTGGGGGGGTGATGTGGGGGGTGACACTGGGGGTGACACTGGGGGTGACACTGGGGGTGTCCGTGTCCCCCCCCCAAGGGCTTCTCCATCGAGGGCCCATCACAGGCCCATAGCAGGTGCCATGACACAGGGGGTGCCAGGGAGGTGACATGGGGGGTGACGTGTGTGGGGGGTGACGTGGGGGGTGACACTTGGGGTGACACATGGGGTTCCCCCCCCCAGGCTTCTCCATCGAGGGCCCGTCTCAGGCCCGCATCGAGTGTGACGACCGCGGGGACGGCTCGTGCGACGTGCGGTACTGGCCCACGGAGCCCGGGGCCTACGCGGTGCACGTGGTGTGTGACGACGAGGACATCAAGGACAGCCCCTTCCTGGCCCAGATCCTGCCCGCCCCACAGGACACCTGGCCCGACAAGGTGACCCCACGCAGCCCCATAGCACCCCATAGCACCCCATAGCACCCCATAGCGCCCTGACCCCACGCAGCCCCAGGACCCCATAGCGCCCTGACCCACAGCGCCCTGACCCACAGCGCTCTGACCCACAGCACCCTGACCCATGGTGACCTGCCCCATAGCACCCTGACCCAAGGAGCCCTGACCCATAGCACCCTGACCCACAGCGCCCTGACCCACAGAGCCCCATAGCACCCCATAGCGCCCTGACCCGACAGAGCCCCATAGCACCCCATAGCACCCTGACCCATAGTACCCTGACCCATAGTGCCCTGACCCACGGAGCCCCATAGTACCCCATAGCACCCCATAGCACACTGACCCCACGGAGCCCCATAGCACCCCATAGCACCCTGACCCACAGCGCTCTGACCCACAGCACCCTGACCCACGAGAGCCCCATAACACCCCATAGCACCCCATAGCACCCCATAGTGCCCTGACCCCACGCAGCCCCATAGCACCCCATAGCACCCTGACCCACAGCGCTCTGACCCACAGCACCCTGACCCACGGAGCCCCATAACACCCCATAGCACCCCATAGCACCCCATAGTGCCCTGACCCCACGGAGCCCCATAGCACCCCATAGCACCCTGACCCACAGCGCTCTGACCCACAGCACCCTGACCCACGGAGCCCCATAACACCCCATAGCACCCCATAGCACCCCATAGTGCCCTGACCCCACGGAGCCCCATAGCACCCCATAGCACCCTGACCCACAGCACCCTGACCCCGTGGAGCCCCATAGCACCTCATAGCATCCCATAGCACACTGACCCACAGAGCCCTGACCCATGGTGACCTGCCCCATAGCACCCTGACCCATGGAGCCCTGACCCCACGGAGCCCCATAGCACCCCATAGCACCCTGACCCACAGCGCCCTGACCCCATGGAGCCCCATAGCACCTCATAGCATCCCATAGCACACTGACCCACGGAGCCCTGACCCATGGTGACCTGCCCCATAGCACCCTGACCCATGGAGCCCTGACCCCACGGAGCCCCATAGCACCCCATAGCACCCTGACCCACAGCACCCTGACCCCGTGGAGCCCCACTAGCACCTCATAGCATCCCATAGCACACTGACCCACGGAGCCCTGACCCATGGTGACCTGCCCCATAGCACCCTGACCCATGGAGCCCTGACCCCACGGAGCCCCATAGCACCCCATAGCACCCTGACCCACAGCACCCTGACCCCGTGGAGCCCCATAGCACCTCATAGCATCCCATAGCACACTGACCCACGGAGCCCTGACCCATGGTGACCTGCCCCATAGCACCCTGACCCATGGAGCCCTGACCCCACGGAGCCCCATAGCACCCCATAGCACCCTGACCCACAGCGCCCTGACCCAGAGCGCCCTGACCCACGGAGCCCCCATAGCACCCCATAGCACCCTGACCCATAGCACCCTGACCCACAGCGCTCTGACCCACAGCACCCCACTAGCACCCTGACCCCACAGAGCCCCATAGCAACCCACAGCACCCTGACCCCCAGCGCCCTGACCCATGGTGACCTGCCCCATAGCACCCTGACCCATGGAGTCCTGACCCCACGGAGCCCCATAGCACCCCATAGCACCCTGACCCCATGGAGCCCCATACTGCCCCATAGCACACTGACCCACAGAGCCCCATAGCACCCCATAGCACCCCATAGCACCCTGACCCACAGAGCCCCATAGCACCCCATAGCACCCCATAGCACCCTGACCCACAGCGCCCTGACCCCACGGAGCCCCATAGCACCCCATAGCACCCTGACCCCACGGAGCCCCATACTACCCCATAGCGCCCTGACCCCACGGAGCCCCATAGCACCCCATAGCACCCCATAGCACCCTGACCCACAGAGCCCCATAGCACCCCATAGCACCCCATAGCACCCTGACCCACAGCGCCCTGATCCATGGAGCCCTGACCCACAGAGCCCCATTACACCCTGACCCACAGCGTCCTGACCCATAGCACCCTGGCCCATAGTACCCTGACCCATAGCACCCCATAGCACCCTGACCCACAGAGCCCTGACCCATGGTGACCTGCCCCATTGCACCCTGACCCATGGAGCCCTGACCCATAGTGACCCACAGAGTCCTGACCCATAGTGACCCATAGAGCCCTGACCCGCGGAGCCCTGACCCACAGAGCCCCACAGCACCCTGCCCCATAACACCCCACATCACCTCACAGCACCCCATAGCACCCTGCAGCACTCTGCCCCACAGGACCCCATAGCACCCCCATAGCACCCTGCTGCGCCCCACCTCATCCCACAGCACCCTATACTGCCACACTGGGCCCCACAGTTTCCCTTCCCCAAGCCTATCCCGTACCCTGGCACCCCTGGGTGCTGCCCCCTGTCTTTGCACCCTTGGGTGCCCCCCCTGACCCCCCTGTGCCCCCACAGGTGAAGGCCTTCGGGCCGGGGCTGGAGCCCACCGGCTGCATCGTGGAGCGCCCGGCCGAGTTCACCATCGACACGCGCGGCGCTGGCAAGGGGCCCCTCAAGATCTACGCCCAGGTAGGGTGCCAGTGGGTGCTCTTGGGTGCCATGAGCCACCAATGGGTACCACTGGCCATCATTGGGTACCATTGGGTGCTGTTGGGTGCCATTGGGTACCACTGGCCAACATTGGGTGCCATTGGGTGGCATTGGGTGCCATTAGATACCATTGAACAACATTGGGCGCCATTGGGTACCATTGGCCATCGTTGCGTACCATTGGGTGCCATTGGGTGCCATTGGGTACCATTGGGTACTATTGGGTGCCATTGGGTACCATTGGGCACCTTTGGGTGCCATTGGGTGCCATTGGGTGCCATTGGCCATCGTTGGGTACCATTGGGTGCCGTTGGGTACCATTGGGTACCATTGGCCATCGTTGAGTACCATTGGGTGCCATTGGGTGTCATTGGGTACCATTGGCCAACATTGGGTGCCATGGGGTGCCGTTGGGTACCAGTGGGTGCCGTTGGCCACCATTAGCTGCCACTGATTGCCATTGGACACTGTTGGCCACCATTGGGTGCCATTTGCCACCGTTGGGTGCCATTGGCCTCTGTTGAGTGCCGTTGGCCTCCACCGGGTGCTGTTGGCCACCGTTGGGTGCTGTTGGGCACCATTGGACACTGTTGACTACCACTGGATGCCATTGGCCACCATTGGGTGCCGTTGGCCTCTGTTGGCTGCCATTGGCTGCCATTGGACACTGTTGGCCAGTGTTGGGTGCCATTGGGCACTGATGGGTCCTGTTGGCCTCTGTTGGGTGCTGTTGGCCACCGTTGGCTGCCATAGGGTGCCATTGGCCAGCGTTGGGCCCCTTGGGTGCCGTTGGGTGCCGCTGGGTGCCATTGGGTGCCGTTGGCCAATATTGGGTGCCATTGGGTGCTGTTGGGTGCCATTGGCCATCATTGGGTGCTGCTGGCTACCATAGGGTACCATTGGGTACCATTGGCCACCAATGGGTACCATTGGCCAACGTTGGGCACCATTGGGCACTTTTGGGTGCTGTTGGGTGCTGTTGGGTGCCATTGGGTGCTGTTGGGTGCCGTTGGGTGCTGTTGGGTGCCGTTGGGCCCCTTGGGTGCCGTTGGGTGCCGTGGGGTGCCATTGGGTGCCGTTGGGCCCCTCGGGTGCCGTTGGGTGCTGTTGGGTGCCGTTGGGTGCTGTTGGGTGCCGTTGGGTGCCATTGGGTGCCGTTTGATGCTGTTTACTGTTGTTGGCCACCATTGGGCACCTTTGGCCACCACTGGATGCTGTTGGCCACCGTTGGGTGCCATTGGCCACCATTGGGTGCTGTTGGCCTCAGTTGGGTGCCGTTCACCACCACTGAGCGCTGTTGGGCACCAATGGGTGCCATTGGCTACTGTTAAGTTCCTTTGGCTTCCATTGGGTGCTGTTGGACACCATTGAGTGCCATTGGCCACCACTGAGTGCTGTTGGCCTCTGTTGGGTGCCATTGACCTCTGTTGGGTGCCGTTAGCCACCATTAGCTGCCACTGAGTGCCATTGGACACTGTTGGCCACCATTGGGTGCTATTTGCCACCGTTGGGTGCCATTGGCCTCTGTTGAGTGCCGTTGGCCTCCACCGGGTGCTGTTGGCCACCGTTGGGTACCATTGGGCACTTTTGGGTGCTGTTGGGTGCCGTTGGGTGCTGTTGGGTGCCGTTGGGTGCCATTGGCCAATATTGGGTGCCATTGGGTGCTGTTGGGTGCCATTGGCCATCGTTGGGTACCATTGGGTGCCATTGGGTGCCATTGGCCATCGATGGGTACCATTGCACACTTTTAGGTACCATTGGGTACCACTGGCCAATATTGGGTGCCATTGGGTGCCTTTGGGTGCCATTGGCCATCATTGGGTGCTGTTGGCTACCATAGGGTACCATTTGGTACCATTGGCGACCGATGGGTGCCATTGGGCACTTTTGGGTGCCGTTGGGTGCCATTGGCCATCGTTGGGTACCATTGGGTGCCATTGGGTGCCATTGGGTGCCATTGGGTGCCATTGGCCAATATTGGGTGCCATTGGGTGCTGTTGGCTACCATAGGGTACCATTGGGTACAGTTGGCCACCGATGGGTGCCATTGGCCAACGTTGGGCACCATTGGGCACTTTTGGGTGCTGTTGGGTGCCATTGGCCAATATTGGGTGCCATTGGGTGCTGTTGGGTGCCATTGGCCATCGTTGGGTATCATGGGGTGCTATTGGGTGCTCTTGGGTGCCATTGGCCAATATTGGGTGCCATTGGGTGCCATTGGGTGCTGTTGGGTGCTATTTGCCAATATTGGGTGCCATTGGCTGCTGTCGACTACCATAGGGTACCATTGGGTACCATTGGCCACTGATGGGTGCCATTGGCCAGCGTTGGCCCCCGTTGGGTGCCGCTGGGTGCTGTTGGGTGCCATTGGCCAATATTGGGTGCCATTGGGTGCCGTTGATTACCATAGAGTACCATAGGGTACCATTGGCCAACGTTGGGCACCATTGGGCACTTTTGGGTACCATTGGATGTCATTGGGTGCTGTTGGGTGCTGTTGGGTGCCGTTGGGTACCATTGGGTCAGGGCACCATGGGTCGCTGTGGGTCAGGGCGCCATGGGTCTGGGTGTTTGGTGCTGTTTGGCCCCTCGGGTGCCATTGGGTGCCGTTGGGTGCCATTGGGTGCCATTGGCCATCGTTGGGTACCATTGCACACTTTTAGGTACCATTGGGTGCCGTTGGGTGCCGTTGGCTACTGATGGGTGCCATTGGCCAACGTTGGGCACCATTGGGCACTTTTGGGTGCCATTGGGCCCCTCGGGTGCCGTTGGGTGCTGTTGGGTGCCATTGGCCAATATTGGGTGCCATTGGGTGCTGTTGGGTGCCTTTGGTCATCATTGGGTGCTGTTGGCTACCATAGGGTACCATTGGGTGCCACTGGCCAATGTTGGGCACCATTGGGCACTTTTGGGTGCCAGTGGGTGCCATTGGTTGCCGTTGGGTGCCATTGGGTGCCATTAGGTGCCATTGGGTGCCATTGGGTGCCATTGGGTGCCATTGGGTACCATTGGGTCCCATTGGGTACCATTGGGCGCCCTTGGGTGCCATTGGGCACCATTGGGTGCCATTGGGCGCCATTGGGTCCCATTGGGTCCCATTGGGTACCATTGGGTGCCATTGGGTGCCATTGGGTGCCATTGGGTCCCATTGGGTCCCATTGGGTCCCATTGGGTCCCATTGGGTGCCATTGGGTCCCATTGGGTGCCATTGGGTGCCATTGGGTACCATTGGGTCCCATTGGGTGCCATTGGGTGCCATTGGGTCCCATTGGGCGCCATTGGGTCCCATTGGGTCCCATTGAGTACCATTGGGTGCCATTGGGTGCCATTGGGTGCCATTGGGTGCCATTGGGTGCCATTGGGTCCCATTGGGCACCTTTGGGTGCCATTGTGTCCCATTGGGTACCATTGGGTTCCATTGGGCACTTTTGGGTGCCGTTGGGTGCCATTGGCCAATATTGGGTGCCATTGGGTCCCATTGGGTCCCATTGGGTCCCATTGGGTCCCATTGGGTGCTATTGGGTCCCATTGGGTCCCATTGGGTGCCATTGGCCAATATTGGGTGCCATTGGCCAATATTGGGTGCCATTGGGTCCCATTGGGTCCCATTGGGTGGAATTGGGTCCCATTGGGCACCATTGGGTACCATTGTGTCCCATTGGGTCCCATTGGGTGCCATTGGGTCCCATTGGGTCCCATTGGGTCCCATTGGGTGCCATTGGGTGCCATTGGGTGCCATTGGGTCCCATTGAGTACCATTGGGTCCCATTGGGTCCCATTGGGTCCCATTGGGCGCCATTGGGTCCCATTGGGTCCCATTGGGTGCCATTGGGTGCCATTGGGTACCATTGGGCACCTTTGGGTGCCATTGTGTCCCATTGGGTACCATTGGGTTCCATTGGGCACTTTTGGGTGCCGTTGGGTGCCATTGGCCAATATTCGGTGCCATTGGGTGCTATTGGGTCCCATTGGGTGCTATTGGGTGCCATTGGCTGCTATTGGGTCCCATTGGGTCCCATTGGGTCCCATTGGCCAATATTGGGTGCCATTGGGTCCCATTGGGTCCCATTGGGTACCATTGGGTGCCATTGGGTCCCATTGGGCACCATTGGGTGCCATTGGGTGCCATTGGGTGCCATTGGGTACCATTGGGTCCCATTGGGTGCCATTGGGTGCCATTGGGTGCCATTGGGTCCCATTGAGTACCATTGGGTCCCATTGGGTCCCATTGGGTCCCATTGGGTCCCATTGGGTGCCATTGGGTCCCATTGAGTCCCATTGGGTCCCATTGGGTCCCATTGGGTCCCATTGGGTCCCATTGGGTCCCATTGGGCACTTTTGGGTGCCGTTGGGTGCCATTGGCCAATATTGGGTGCCATTGGGTGCTATTGGGTGCTATTGAGTACCATTGGGTCCCATTGGGTCCCATTGGGTCCCATTGGGTCCCATTGGGTGCCATTGGGTCCCATTGGGTGCCATTGGCCAATATTGGGTGCCATTGGGTGCTATTGGCCAATATTGGGTGCCATTGGGTGCTATTTGGTACCATTGGGTGCCATTGGGTCCCATTGGGTCCCATTGGGTGCCATTGGGTCCCATTGGGTCCCATTGGATACCATTGGGTGCCATTGGGTCCCATTGGGTCCCATTGGGTCCCATTGGGTCCCATTGAGTACCATTGGGTCCCATTGGGTCCCATTGGGTACCATTGTGTCCCATTGAGTACCATTGGGTCCCATTGGGTACCATTGGGTGCCATTGGGTGTCATTGGGTACCATTGGCCAACATTGGGTGCCATGGGGTGCCGTTGGGTACCAGTGGGTGCCGTTGGCCACCATTAGCTGCCACTGATTGCCATTGGACACTGTTGGCCACCATTGGGTGCCATTTGCCACCGTTGGGTGCCATTGGCCTCTGTTGAGTGCCGTTGGCCTCCACCGGGTGCTGTTGGCCACCGTTGGGTGCTGTTGGGCACCATTGGACACTGTTGACTACCACTGGATGCCATTGGCCACCATTGGGTGCCGTTGGCCTCTGTTGGCTGCCATTGGCTGCCATTGGACACTGTTGGCCAGTGTTGGGTGCCATTGGGCACTGATGGGTCCTGTTGGCCTCTGTTGGGTGCTGTTGGCCACCGTTGGCTGCCATAGGGTGCCATTGGCCAGCGTTGGGCCCCTTGGGTGCCGTTGGGTGCCGCTGGGTGCCATTGGGTGCCGTTGGCCAATATTGGGTGCCATTGGGTGCTGTTGGGTGCCATTGGCCATCATTGGGTGCTGCTGGCTACCATAGGGTACCATTGGGTACCATTGGCCACCAATGGGTACCATTGGCCAACGTTGGGCACCATTGGGCACTTTTGGGTGCTGTTGGGTGCTGTTGGGTGCCATTGGGTGCTGTTGGGTGCCGTTGGGTGCTGTTGGGTGCCGTTGGGCCCCTTGGGTGCCGTTGGGTGCCGTGGGGTGCCATTGGGTGCCGTTGGGCCCCTCGGGTGCCGTTGGGTGCTGTTGGGTGCCGTTGGGTGCTGTTGGGTGCCGTTGGGTGCCATTGGGTGCCGTTTGATGCTGTTTACTGTTGTTGGCCACCATTGGGCATCTTTGGCCACCACTGGATGCTGTTGGCCACCGTTGGGTGCCATTGGCCACCATTGGGTGCTGTTGGCCTCAGTTGGGTGCCGTTCACCACCACTGAGCGCTGTTGGGCACCAATGGGTGCCATTGGCTACTGTTAAGTTCCTTTGGCTTCCATTGGGTGCTGTTGGACACCATTGAGTGCCATTGGCCACCACTGAGTGCTGTTGGCCTCTGTTGGGTGCCATTGACCTCTGTTGGGTGCCGTTAGCCACCATTAGCTGCCACTGAGTGCCATTGGACACTGTTGGCCACCATTGGGTGCTATTTGCCACCGTTGGGTGCCATTGGCCTCTGTTGAGTGCCGTTGGCCTCCACCGGGTGCTGTTGGCCACCGTTGGGTACCATTGGGCACTTTTGGGTGCTGTTGGGTGCCGTTGGGTGCTGTTGGGTGCCGTTGGGTGCCATTGGCCAATATTGGGTGCCATTGGGTGCTGTTGGGTGCCATTGGCCATCGTTGGGTACCATTGGGTGCCATTGGGTGCCATTGGCCATCGATGGGTACCATTGCACACTTTTAGGTACCATTGGGTACCACTGGCCAATATTGGGTGCCATTGGGTGCCTTTGGGTGCCATTGGCCATCATTGGGTGCTGTTGGCTACCATAGGGTACCATTTGGTACCATTGGCGACCGATGGGTGCCATTGGGCACTTTTGGGTGCCGTTGGGTGCCATTGGCCATCGTTGGGTACCATTGGGTGCCATTGGGTGCCATTGGGTGCCATTGGGTGCCATTGGCCAATATTGGGTGCCATTGGGTGCTGTTGGCTACCATAGGGTACCATTGGGTACAGTTGGCCACCGATGGGTGCCATTGGCCAACGTTGGGCACCATTGGGCACTTTTGGGTGCTGTTGGGTGCCATTGGCCAATATTGGGTGCCATTGGGTGCTGTTGGGTGCCATTGGCCATCGTTGGGTATCATGGGGTGCTATTGGGTGCTCTTGGGTGCCATTGGCCAATATTGGGTGCCATTGGGTGCCATTGGGTGCTGTTGGGTGCTATTTGCCAATATTGGGTGCCATTGGCTGCTGTCGACTACCATAGGGTACCATTGGGTACCATTGGCCACTGATGGGTGCCATTGGCCAGCGTTGGCCCCCGTTGGGTGCCGCTGGGTGCTGTTGGGTGCCATTGGCCAATATTGGGTGCCATTGGGTGCCGTTGATTACCATAGAGTACCATAGGGTACCATTGGCCAACGTTGGGCACCATTGGGCACTTTTGGGTACCATTGGATGTCATTGGGTGCTGTTGGGTGCTGTTGGGTGCCGTTGGGTACCATTGGGTCAGGGCACCATGGGTCGCTGTGGGTCAGGGCGCCATGGGTCTGGGTGTTTGGTGCTGTTTGGCCCCTCGGGTGCCATTGGGTGCCGTTGGGTGCCATTGGGTGCCATTGGCCATCGTTGGGTACCATTGCACACTTTTAGGTACCATTGGGTGCCGTTGGGTGCCGTTGGCTACTGATGGGTGCCATTGGCCAACGTTGGGCACCATTGGGCACTTTTGGGTGCCATTGGGCCCCTCGGGTGCCGTTGGGTGCTGTTGGGTGCCATTGGCCAATATTGGGTGCCATTGGGTGCTGTTGGGTGCCTTTGGTCATCATTGGGTGCTGTTGGCTACCATAGGGTACCATTGGGTGCCACTGGCCAATGTTGGGCACCATTGGGCACTTTTGGGTGCCAGTGGGTGCCATTGGTTGCCGTTGGGTGCCATTGGGTGCCATTAGGTGCCATTGGGTGCCATTGGGTGCCATTGGGTGCCATTGGGTACCATTGGGTCCCATTGGGTACCATTGGGCGCCCTTGGGTGCCATTGGGCACCATTGGGTGCCATTGGGCGCCATTGGGTCCCATTGGGTCCCATTGGGTACCATTGGGTGCCATTGGGTGCCATTGGGTGCCATTGGGTCCCATTGGGTCCCATTGGGTCCCATTGGGTGCCATTGGGTCCCATTGGGTGCCATTGGGTGCCATTGGGTACCATTGGGTCCCATTGGGTGCCATTGGGTGCCATTGGGTCCCATTGGGCGCCATTGGGTCCCATTGGGTCCCATTGAGTACCATTGGGTGCCATTGGGTGCCATTGGGTGCCATTGGGTGCCATTGGGTCCCATTGGGCACCTTTGGGTGCCATTGTGTCCCATTGGGTACCATTGGGTTCCATTGGGCACTTTTGGGTGCCGTTGGGTGCCATTGGCCAATATTGGGTGCCATTGGGTCCCATTGGGTCCCATTGGGTCCCATTGGGTCCCATTGGGTGCTATTGGGTCCCATTGGGTCCCATTGGGTGCCATTGGCCAATATTGGGTGCCATTGGCCAATATTGGGTGCCATTGGGTCCCATTGGGTCCCATTGGGTGGAATTGGGTCCCATTGGGCACCATTGGGTACCATTGTGTCCCATTGGGTCCCATTGGGTGCCATTGGGTCCCATTGGGTCCCATTGGGTCCCATTGGGTGCCATTGGGTGCCATTGGGTGCCATTGGGTCCCATTGAGTACCATTGGGTCCCATTGGGTCCCATTGGGTCCCATTGGGCGCCATTGGGTCCCATTGGGTCCCATTGGGTGCCATTGGGTGCCATTGGGTACCATTGGGCACCTTTGGGTGCCATTGTGTCCCATTGGGTACCATTGGGTTCCATTGGGCACTTTTGGGTGCCGTTGGGTGCCATTGGCCAATATTCGGTGCCATTGGGTGCTATTGGGTCCCATTGGGTGCTATTGGGTGCCATTGGCTGCTATTGGGTCCCATTGGGTCCCATTGGGTCCCATTGGCCAATATTGGGTGCCATTGGGTCCCATTGGGTCCCATTGGGTACCATTGGGTGCCATTGGGTCCCATTGGGCACCATTGGGTGCCATTGGGTGCCATTGGGTGCCATTGGGTACCATTGGGTCCCATTGGGTGCCATTGGGTGCCATTGGGTGCCATTGGGTCCCATTGAGTACCATTGGGTCCCATTGGGTCCCATTGGGTCCCATTGGGTCCCATTGGGTGCCATTGGGTCCCATTGAGTCCCATTGGGTCCCATTGGGTCCCATTGGGTCCCATTGGGTCCCATTGGGTCCCATTGGGCACTTTTGGGTGCCGTTGGGTGCCATTGGCCAATATTGGGTGCCATTGGGTGCTATTGGGTGCTATTGAGTACCATTGGGTCCCATTGGGTCCCATTGGGTCCCATTGGGTCCCATTGGGTGCCATTGGGTCCCATTGGGTGCCATTGGCCAATATTGGGTGCCATTGGGTGCTATTGGCCAATATTGGGTGCCATTGGGTGCTATTTGGTACCATTGGGTGCCATTGGGTCCCATTGGGTCCCATTGGGTGCCATTGGGTCCCATTGGGTCCCATTGGATACCATTGGGTGCCATTGGGTCCCATTGGGTCCCATTGGGTCCCATTGGGTCCCATTGAGTACCATTGGGTCCCATTGGGTCCCATTGGGTACCATTGTGTCCCATTGAGTACCATTGGGTCCCATTGGGTACCATTGGGTCCCATTGGGTACCATTGGGTGCCATTGGGTGCCATTGGTTCCCATTGGGTGCCATTGGGTGCCATTGGGTCCCATTGGGTGCCATTGGGTGCTATTGGGTCCCATTGGGTCCCATTGGGTCCCATTGGGTGCCATTGGCCAATATTGGGTGCCATTGGGTGCCATTAGGTGCCATTGGGTCCCATTGGGTCCCATTGGGTGCCATTGGCCAATATTGGGTGCCATTGGGTGCCATTAGGTGCCATTGGGTGCCATTGGGCGCCATTGGGCACCATTGGGTGCCATTGGGTGCCATTGGGTCCCATTGGGCACCTTTGGGTGCCGTTGGGTGCCATTGGCCAATATTGGGTGCCATTGGGTCCCATTGGGTGCTATTGGGTCCCATTGGGTCCCATTGGGTGCTATTGGGTCCCATTGGTTCCCATTGGGTTCCATTGGGTCCCATTGGGTGCCATTGGGTCCCATTGGGTGCCATTGGGTGCCATTGGGTGCCATTGGGTGCCATTGGGTCCCATTGGGTGCTATTGGGTCCCATTGGGCACCTTTGGGTGCCATTGGGTACCATTGGGTGCCATTGGGTCCCATTGAGTCCCATTGGGTCCCATTGGACACCATTGAGTCCCATTGGGTCCCATTGGGTCCCATTGGGTGCCATTGGGTCCCATTGGGTGCCATTGAGTACCATTGGGTGCCATTGGGCACCATTGGGTGACATTGGGTGCCATTGGGTCCCATTGGGCACCTTTGGGTGCCATTGTGTCCCATTGGGTACCATTGGGTTCCATTGGGCACTTTTGGGTGCCGTTGGGTGCCATTGGCCAATATTCGGTGCCATTGGGTGCTATTGGGTGCTATTGGGTGCCATTGGCTGCTATTGGGTCCCATTGGGTGCCATTGGGTCCCATTGGGTACCATTGGGTGCCATTGGGTGCCATTGGGCAGTTTTGGGTGCCGTTGGGTGCCATTGGCCAATATTGGGTGCCATTGGGTGCTATTTGGTACCATTGGGTGCCATTGGGTCCCATTGGGTCCCATTGGGTGCCATTGGGTCCCATTGGGTCCCATTGGATACCATTGGGTGCCATTGGGTCCCATTGGGTGCCATTGGGTCCCATTGGGTCCCATTGAGTACCATTGGGTCCCATTGGGTGCCATTGGGTGCCATTGGGTCCCATTGGGTACCATTGTGTCCCATTGAGTCCCATTGGGTCCCATTGGGTCCCATTGGGTGCCATTGGGTGCCATTGGTTCCCATTGGTTCCCATTGGGTGCCATTGGGTGCCATTGGGTCCCATTGGGTGCCATTGGGTGCTATTGGGTCCCATTGGGTCCCATTGGGTGCCATTGGCCAATATTGGGTGCCATTGGGTCCCATTGGGTGCCATTGGGTCCCATTGGGTCCCATTGGGTGCCATTGGGTCCCATTGGGTCCCATTGGGTGCTATTGGGTCCCATTGGTTCCCATTGGGTGCCATTGGGTCCCATTGGGTGCCATTGGGTGCCATTGGGTCCCATTGGGTGCCATTGAGTCTCACTGGGTGCTATTGGGTCCCATTGGGCACCTTTGGGTGCCATTGGGTACCATTGGGTGCCATTGGGTCCCATTGAGTCCCATTGGGTCCCATTGGACACCATTGAGTCCCATTGGGTCCCATTGGGTCCCATTGGGTGCCATTGGGTCCCATTGGGTGCCATTGAGTACCATTGGGTGCCATTGGGCACCATTGGGTGACATTGGGTGCCATTGGGTCCCATTGGGCACCTTTGGGTGCCATTGTGTCCCATTGGGTACCATTGGGTTCCATTGGGCACTTTTGGGTGCCGTTGGGTGCCATTGGCCAATATTCGGTGCCATTGGGTGCTATTGGGTGCTATTGGGTGCCATTGGCTGCTATTGGGTCCCATTGGGTGCCATTGGGTCCCATTGGGTACCATTGGGTGCCATTGGGTGCCATTGGGCAGTTTTGGGTGCCGTTGGGTGCCATTGGCCAATATTGGGTGCCATTGGGTGCTATTTGGTACCATTGGGTGCCATTGGGTCCCATTGGGTCCCATTGGGTGCCATTGGGTCCCATTGGGTCCCATTGGATACCATTGGGTGCCATTGGGTCCCATTGGGTGCCATTGGGTGCCATTGGGTCCCATTGAGTACCATTGGGTCCCATTGGGTGCCATTGGGTGCCATTGGGTCCCATTGGGTACCATTGTGTCCCATTGAGTCCCATTGGGTCCCATTGGGTCCCATTGGGTGCCATTGGGTGCCATTGGTTCCCATTGGTTCCCATTGGGTGCCATTGGGTGCCATTGGGTCCCATTGGGTGCCATTGGGTGCTATTGGGTCCCATTGGGTCCCATTGGGTGCCATTGGCCAATATTGGGTGCCATTGGGTCCCATTGGGTGCCATTGGGTCCCATTGGGTCCCATTGGGTGCCATTGGCCAATATTGGGTGCCATTGGGTGCCATTAGGTGCCATTGGGTGCCATTGGGCACCTTTGGGTGCCGTTGGGTGCCATTGGCCAATATTGGGTGCCATTGGGTCCCATTGGGTGCTATTGGGTCCCATTGGGTCCCATTGGGTGCTATTGGGTCCCATTGGTTCCCATTGGGTTCCATTGGGTCCCATTGGGTCCCATTGGGTGCCATTGGGTCCCATTGGGTCCCATTGGGTGCCATTGGGTGCTATTGGGTCCCATTGGGTCCCATTGGGTGCCATTGGCCAATATTGGGTGCCATTGGGTCCCATTGGGTGCCATTGGCCAATATTGGGTGCCATTGGGTGCCATTAGGTGCCATTGGGTGCCATTGGGCACCTTTGGGTGCCGTTGGGTGCCATTGGCCAATATTGGGTGCCATTGGGTCCCATTGGGTGCTATTGGGTCCCATTGGGTCCCATTGGGTGCTATTGGGTCCCATTGGTTCCCATTGGGTTCCATTGGGTCCCATTGGGTGCCATTGGGTGCCATTGGGTCCCATTGGGTGCCATTGGGTGCTATTGGGTCCCATTGGGTCCCATTGGGTGCCATTGGCCAATATTGGGTGCCATTGGGTCCCATTGGGTCCCATTGGGTCCCATTGGGTCCCATTGGGTGCCATTGAGCACCTTTGGGCGCCCTTGGGTGCCTGTCTCCCCTCACCCCCCTCTTTCCCTCTCCCCCCCAGGACGCCGAGGGCTGCCCCATCGACGTCCGGGTGAAGGACACCGGCGACGGCACCTACCGCTGCCTCTACCTGCCCAGCAAGGCCATCAAGCACACCCTCATCCTCACCTGGGGGGGGTCACCACCCCCGGCAGCCCCTTCCGCGTGGGTGCCGTGGGGGGTTGGGCTCTGGGAGGGGGTCCCAAGGGTGGGGGGTAGGGTGGGGGGTATGACCTTCCCCTGTCACCCCTTAGGTGAACGTGGGGGAGGGCAGCCACCCCGGCAAGGTGAAGGTCTACGGGCCGGGAGTGGAGAAGACGGGGCTGAAGGCCAACGAGCCCACCTACTTCACCGTGGACTGCAGCGAGGCGGGGCAGGGTGGGTGGGGGTGGGGGGGGGTGGGGGGGGGGGGGGGGTGGGTATTGAACACCCATGGGGACCTTTTTTGGGGGGGGAGATGGTGCCACCCAACTCAGGGGGTGGGATGGTGCCACCCCGTGAAGTGATGAGGTGGGATGGTGCCACCCTACGGGGTGGGTGCTCAAGGCTGGGGTGGGTGGGGGGATGTGGGGGGGTGGGGCGAGTAGTGAACACCCATGGGGACCCTTCTTGGGGGGGGGATGGTACCACCCAACTCAGGGGGTGGGATGGTGCCACCCCCATGAAGTGATGAGGTGGGGATGGTGCCACCCTATGGGGTGGGTGCCCGGGGTGGGTGCAAGGCGGGGGGTGGGGGGTGGGTGGGTGGGGGGGTGGGTAGTGAACACCCATGGGGACCTTTCTTGGGGGGGGGAGATGGTGCCACCCAACTCAGGGGGTGGGATGGTGCCACCCCGTGAAGTGATGAGGTGGGATGGTGCCACCCTACGGGGTGGGTGCTCCAGGGTGGGGGTGGGGGTGGGGGGATGTGGGGGGGGGGGGGGAGTGAGTAGTGAACACCCATGGGGACCCTTCTGGGGGGGGGGGGATGGTGCCACCCAACTCAGGGGGTGGGATGGTGCCACCCAACCCATGAGGGGTGGGGTGAGGGGGTGGGATGGTGCCACCCTATGGGGTGGGTGCCCGGGGTGGGTGCAAGGCGGGGGTGGGGGGTGTGGGGGGTGGGTAAGGGGGGTGGGCAGTGAACACCCATGGGGACCCTTCTGGGGGGGATGGTGCCACCCAACCAGTGAGGGGCGGGGTGATGGAGTGGGATGGTGCCACCCTAAGGGGTGACAGGGGGAGATGGTGCCACCCACCCCATGAGGAGCAGGATGACAGGGTGGGATGGTGCCACCAACCCAGGGGGTGACAGGGGGAGATGGTGCCACCCTCCCCCTTGAGGAGCAGGGTGCTGATGGTGGGATGGTGCCACCAACCCAGGGGATGACAGGGGAGATGGTGCCACCCAACCCATGAGGAGCAGGATGACAGGGTGGGATGGTGCCACCAACCCAGGGGGTGACAGGGGGAGATGGTGCCACCCCCCCCGAGGATCAGGGTGCTGATGGTGGGATGGTGCCACCAACCCAGGGGGTGACAGGGTGGGATGGTGCCACCACCCCATGAGGAGCAGGGTGACGGGGGGGAGATGGAGTCACCAACCCACAGGATGACAGGGGGAGATGGTGCCACCCCCCCCTGAGGAGCAGGATGACGGGGTGGGATGGTGCCACCACCCTATGGGCTGACAGGGGGGATGGTGCCACCCTCCCCCTTGAGGAGCAGGGTGCTGATGGTGGGATGGTGCCACCAACCCAGGGGATGACAGGGGAGATGGTGCCACCCAACCCATGAGGAGCAGGGTGACAGGGGGAGATGGTGCCACCCCCCCTCCCCCCATGAGGATCAGGGTGCTGATGGTGGGATGGTGCCACCAACCCAGGGGGTGACAGGGGGAGATGGTGCCACCCACCCATGAAGACCAGGGTGATGATGGTGGGATGGGGCCACCCAACCCAGGGGGTGACAGGGGGAGATGGTGCCACCCACCCCATGAGGAGCAGGGTGACAGGGGGAGATGGTGCCACCAACCCACAGGATGACAGGGTGGGATGGTGCCACCCTGTGGGGTGACAGGGGGGATGGTGCCACCCCATGGAGTGACAGGGGGGAGATGGTGCCACCCAACCCACGGGGTGACAGGGGGAGATGGTGCCACCCCCCCTCCCCCTTGAGGATCAGGGTGCTGATGGTGGGATGGTGCCACCAACCCAGGGGATGACAGGGGAGATGGTGCCACCCAACCCATGAGGAGCAGGGTGACTGGGGGAGATGGTGCCACCCAACCCACAGGATGACAGGGGGGATGGTGCCACCAACCCAGGGGGAGACAGGGGGAGATGGTGCCATCAATCCATGAAGACCAGGGTGATGGGGAGGGATGGTGCCACCCAACCCACAGAGTGACAGGGGGAGATGGTGCCATCCCAGGGGGTGACAGGGGGGATGGTGCCACCCAACCCATGAGGAGCAGGATGATGGGGTGGGATGGGGCCACCCTATGGGGTGACGGGGGGATGGTGCCACCAACCCAGGGGGTGACAGGGGGAGATGGTGCCACCCAACCCATGAGGAGCAGGGTGATGGGGTGGGATGGTGCCACCAACCCAGGGGATGACAGGGGAGATGGTGCCACCCAACCCATGAGGAGCAGGGTGACAGGGGAGATGGTGCCACCCTAGGGGGTGACAGGGGGGATGGTGCCACCCCCCCCCCGAGGATCAGGGTGCTGATGGTGGGATGGTGCCACCAACCCAGGGGGTGACAGGGGAGATGGTGCCACCCACCCCATGAGGAGCAGGGTGACAGGGGGGAGATGGTGCCACCAACCCACAGGATGACAGGGGGGATGGTGCCACCCCATGGAGTGACAGGGGGGAGATGGTGCCACCCAACCCATGGGGTGACAGGGGGGAGATGGTGCCACCAACCCACGGGGTGACAGGGGGAGATGATGCCACCCACCCCATGAGGAGCAGGATGATGGGGTGGGATGGTGCCACCCGATGGGATGACAGGGGGAGATGGTGCCACCCCCCCCCCCCACTGAGGATCAAGGGTGCTGATGGTGGGATGGTGCCACCCCATGGAGTGACAGGGGGGAGATGGTGCCACCCAACCCAGGGGGTGACAGGGGGAGATGGTGCCACCCAACCCATGAGGAGCAGGGTGACTGGGGGAGATGGTGCCACCCCCTCCCCCCATGAGGATCAGGGTGCTGATGGTGGGATGGTGCCACCCCATGGAGTGACAGGGGGGAGATGGTGCCACCCAACCCAGGGGGTGACAGGGGGAGATGGTGCCACCCAACCCATGAGGAGCAGGGTGACAGGGGGAGATGGTGCCACCCCCCCTCCCCCATGAGGATCAGGGTGCTGATGGTGGGATGGTGCCACCCTAAGGGGTGACAGGGGGAGATGGTGCCACCCACCCATGAAGACCAGGGTGATGATGGTGGGATGGGGCCACCCAACCCAGGGGGTGACAGGGGGAGATGGTGCCACCCACCCCATGAGGAACAGGGTGACAGGGGGGAGATGGTGCCACCAACCCACAGGATGACAGGGTGGGATGGTGCCACCCTGTGGGGTGACAGGGGGGATGGTGCCACCCCATGGAGTGACAGGGGGGAGATGGTGCCACCCAACCCACGGGGTGACAGGGGGAGATGGTGCCACCCCCCCTCCCCCTTGAGGATCAGGGTGCTGATGGTGGGATGGTGCCACCAACCCAGGGGATGACAGGGGAGATGGTGCCACCCAACCCATGAGGAGCAGGGTGACAGGGGGAGATGGTGCCACCAACCCACAGGATGACAGGGGGGATGGTGCCACCCCATGGAGTGACAGGGGGGAGATGGTGCCACCCAACCCATGGGGTAACAGGGGGAGATGGTGCCACCCTAAGGGGTGACAGGGGGAGATGGTGCCACCCCATGGAGTGACAGGGGGGAGATGGTGCCACCCAACCCATGGGGTGACAGGGGGGAGATGGTGCCACCCAACCCATGAGGAGCAGGATGATGGGGTGGGATGGTGCCACCCGATGGGATGACAGGGGAGATGGTGCCACCCCCCCCCCCACTGAGGATCAGGGGTGCTGATGGTGGGATGGTGCCACCCCATGGAGTGACAGGGGGGAGATGGTGCCACCAACCCACGGGCTGACAGGGGGAGATGGTGCCACCCCCACCCCCTTGAGGATCAGGGTGCTGATGGTGGGATGGTGCCACCCCATGGAGTGACAGGGGGGAGATGGTGCCACCCAACCCAGGAGGTGACAGGGGGAGATGGTGCCACCCAACCCATGAGGAGCAGGGTGACTGGGGGAGATGGTGCCACCCCCACCCCCTTGAGGATCAGGGTGCTGATGGTGGGATGGTGCCACCCCATGGAGTGACAGGGGGGAGATGGTGCCACCCAACCCAGGGGGTGACAGGGGGAGATGGTGCCACCCAACCCATGAGGAGCAGGGTGACTGGGGGAGATGGTGCCACCCCCTCCCCCCATGAGGATCAGGGTGCTGATGGTGGGATGGTGCCACCAACCCATGAGGAGCAGGATGATGGGGTGGGATGGTGCCACCCGATGGGATGACAGGGGGGAGATGGTGCCACCCCCTCCCCCATGAGGATCAGGGGTGCTGATGGTGGGGGGACACCCCCCCCCCCCCCCTTTCCCAGGTGACGTCAGCATCGGGATCAAGTGCGCCCCGGGGGTGGTGGGGCCGCTGGAGGCCGACATCGACTTCGACATCATCAAGAACGACAACGACACCTTCACCGTGAAGTACACCCCTCCCGGGGCCGGGATCTACACCATCATGGTGTTGTTCGGGAGACAGGTAACACCCGAGGGTCAGGGGGACCCCCCACAGCCCCCAAAACCCGACCCAAGGAGGACCAAGGGGATGGGATGGGATGGGATGGGATGGGATGGGATGGGATGGGATGGGATGGGATGGGGATGGGATGAGAGGAGCACCATGGACCTTCTCTCCACCCCATATTCCCCTCCCCACCCACACTTTGGGGGTGAAGGGGGGTCAATGGGGTCATAGGGACCCCCACTGTGACCCACAGCCCCCCACAGCCCCCCAAAACCCGACCCAAGGAGGACCAAGGGGATGGGATGGGATGGGATGGGATGGGATGGGGATGGGATGAGAGGAGCACCATGGACCTTCTCTCCACCCCATATTCCCCCCCACCCACACTTTGGGGGTGAAGGGGGTCAATGGGGTCATAGGGACCCCCACTGTGACCCACAGCCCCCCACAGCCCCCCAAAACCCGACCCAAGGAGGACCAAGGGGATGGGATGGGATGGGATGGGATGGGATGGGGATGGGATGAGAGGAGCACCATGGACCTTCTCTCCCCCCCATACTCCCCCCTCCCCAACCACACCCTAAGGGGTGGTTGGGGGGGGGATATGGGGGGGAGAGGAAGGTGGGGTGGGGTCAGTGGGGTGGTGGGGACCCCCACGGTGACCCACAGCCCCCCAAAAGCCAACCCAAGGAGGACCAAGGGGATGGGATGGGGATGGGATGGGATGGGATGGGATGGGGATGGGATGGGGATGGGATGGGGATGGGATGGGGATGGGATGGGGATGGGATGGGGATGGGATGGGATGGGGATGGGATGGGGATGGGATGGGGATGGGGATGGGATGGGATGGGGATGGGATGGGATGGGGATGGGGATGGGATGGGGATGGAGATGGGGATGGGATGGGATGGGATGGGATGGGATGGGATGGGGATGGGATGGGGATGGGATGGGATGGGGATGGGGATGGGGATGGGATGGGATGGGGATGGGGATGGGATGGGATGGGGATGGGATGGGGATGGGGATGGGATGGGGATGGGATGGGATGGGGATGGGATGGGATGGGGATGGGGATGGGATGGGGATGGGGATGGGGATGGGATGGGGATGGGATGGGGATGGGATGGGATGGGATGGGATGGGATGGGGATGGGGATGGGATGGGATGGGATGGGGATGGGATGGGGATGGGATGGGGATGGGATGGGATGGGATGGGGATGGGATGGGGATGGGATGGGATGGGATGGGATGGGGGTGGGGATGGGGATGGGATGGGATGGGATGGGATGGGGGTGGGATGGGTGGTCTCTGTGTCCCAGCAGTGTCACCCCTGTCACCCCCTCCCTCTCCCAGGAGATCCCCACCAGCCCGTTCCGGATCAAGGTCGACCCGTCCCACGACGCCACCAAGGTGAAGGCTGAGGGACCCGGGCTGAGCCCCACTGGTGAGGGGGGGCTGGGGCGCTGGGGGGGCTGGGGGGATGGGGGGATGGGGGGGATGGGGAGATGGGGGGATGGGGGGCTGGGGGTGATGGGGGGATGGGGGGGATGGGGGGTGGGGGTGGGGGGGGATGGGGGGGATGGGGTGATGGGGGGGATGGGGGGGATGGGGGGATGGGGGGATGGGGGATGGGATGGGGATGGGGGGAGGGGGGTGGGGGGATGGGAGGGATGGGGGTGATGGGGGGATGGGGGGATGGGGGGGATGGGGGGGATGGGGTGATGGGGGGGATGGGGGGATGGGGAGATGGGGGGTGGGGGGTGGGGGGATGGGGGGGATGGGGGTGATGGGGGTGATGGGGGGATGGGGGGGATGGGGGGGTGGGGGGGATGGGGGATGGGGTGATGGGGGTGATGGGGAGATGGGGGGATGGGGGGGATGGGGGTGATGGGGGGATGGGGGGATGGGGGGGATGGGGAGATGGGGGGTGGGGGGGTGGGGGGATGGGGGGATGGGGGTGATGGGGGTGATGGGGGGATGGGGGGATGGGGGATGGGGGGATGGGGGGATGGGGTGATGGGGAGATGGGGGGATGGGGGGATGGGGGGATGGGGGGATGGGGGGGATGGGGGGTGGGGGGTGGGGGGATGGGGGGATGGGGGTGATGGGGGGATGGGGGGATGGGGAGATGGGGGGATGGGGGTGATGGGGGGTGGGGGTGGGGGGGTGGGGGGGGGGGGATGGGGGGATGGGGGTGATGGGGGGATGGGGGTGGGGGGGGGGGGGGGGGGGGGGTGGGGGGATGGGGAGATGGGGGATGGGGGGCTGGGGGTGATGGGGGGCTGGGGGTGATGGGGGGGATGGGGGGATGGGGGGATGGGGGACTGGGGGTGATGGGGGTCAGGGCACTGTGGGTTGCCGTGGGTCAGGGCGCCATGGGTCAGGGCACCATGGGTCAGGGTGCCACGGGTCGCCATGGGTCAGGGTGCCGTGGGTCGCCGTGGGTCGCCATGGGTCGCCGTGGGTCAGGGCACCATGGGTTGCTGTGGGTCAGGGCGCCATGGGTCTGGGTGCCATGGGTCTGGGTGCCATGGGTCTGGGCGCCATGGGTCGCTGTGGGTCAGGGCGCCGTGGGTCACCATGGGTTGCTGTGGGTCAGGGCGCTGTGGGTTGCCATGGGTCAGGTCACCATGGGTCAGGGTGCCGTGGGTCACCGTGGGCCAGGGCGCCGTGGGTCTGGGTGCTGTGGGTTGCCATGGGTCGCGGTGGGTCAGGGTGCCGTGGGTCTGGGTGCTGTGGGTTGCCATGGGTCGCGGTGGGTCAGGGTGCCGTGGGTCTGGGTGCTGTGGGTTGCCGTGGGTCGCGGTGGGTCAGGGTGCCGTGGGTCGCGGTGGGTCGCCGTGGGTCACCATGGGTCACCGTGGGTCGCCGTGGGTCACCATGGGTCGCCGTGGGTCGCCGTGGGTCGCCGTGGGTCAGAGCGCCATGGGTCGCCATGGGTCGCCGTGGGTCAGGGCGCCATGGGTCACCATGGGTCAGGGTGCTGTGGGTCGCCGTGGGTCAGGGTGCCATGGTTTGCGGTGGGTCAGGGTGCCATGGGTCGCCATGGGTCAGGGTGCTGTGGGTCGCCGTGGGTCAGGGCGCCATGGGTTGCGGTGGGTCAGGGTGCTGTGGGTCAGGGTCCCATGGGTCTGGGTGCTGTGGGTCAGGGCGCTGTGGGTCGCCGTGGGTCAGGGTGCCGTGGGTCGCGGTGGGTCAGGGTGCCATGGGTCGCCATGGGTCAGGGTCCCATGGGTCTGGGTCACTGTGGGTCAGGGCTCCGTGGGTCGCCGTGGGTCAGGGCTCCGTGGGTCGCCGTGGGTCAGGGCGCCGTGGGTCGCGGTGGGTCAGGATGCCATGGGTCGCCGTGGGTCGCCGTGGGTCAGGGCGCCATGGGTCTGGGTCACTGTGGGTCAGGGTGCCATGGGTCGCCGGGGGTCGCCGGGGGTCGCCATGGGTCAGGGCGCCATGGGTCGCCGTGGGTCGCCGTGGGTCGCCGTGGGTCAGGGCGCCATGGGTCGCCGTGGGTCGCTGTGGGTCGCGGTGGGTCAGGGCGCCATGGGTCGCCGTGGGTCGCCGTGGGTCACCGTGGGTCAGGGCGCCATGGGTCTGGGTCACTGTGGGTCAGGGCTCTGTGGGTCGCCGTGGGTCGCGGTGGGTCGCCGTGGGTCAGGGCGCCATGGGTCGCCGTGGGTCGCTGTGGGTCGCGGTGGGTCAGGGTGCCATGGGTCTCCATGGGTCAGGGTCCCATGGGTCTGGGTCACTGTGGGTCAGGGCTCCGTGGGTCGCCGTGGGTCAGGGCGCCGTGGGTCGCGGTGGGTCAGGATGCCATGGGTCGCCGTGGGTCGCCGTGGGTCAGGGTGCCATGGGTCTGGGTCACTGTGGGTCAGGGTGCCATGGGTCGCCGGGGGTCGCCGGGGGTCGCCATGGGTCAGGGCGCCATGGGTCGCCGTGGGTCGCCGTGGGTCGCCGTGGGTCAGGGCGCCATGGGTCTGGGTCACTGTGGGTCAGGGCTCCGTGGGTCGCCGTGGGTCAGGGTGCCATGGGTCTGGGTCACTGTGGGTCAGGGTGCCATGGGTCGCCGTGGGTCGCCGGGGGTCGCCATGGGTCAGGGCGCCATGGGTCGCCGTGGGTCGCTGTGGGTCGCGGTGGGTCAGGGCGCCATGGGTCGCCGTGGGTCGCCGTGGGTCACCGTGGGTCAGGGCGCCATGGGTCTGGGTCACTGTGGGTCAGGGCTCCGTGGGTCGCCGTGGGTCGCGGTGGGTCGCCGTGGGTCAGGGCGCCATGGGTCGCCGTGGGTCGCCGTGGGTCGCCATGGGTCAGGGCGCCATGGGTCGCCGTGGGTCGCCGTGGGTCGCCGTGGGTCAGGGCGCCATGGGTCGCCGTGGGTCGCTGTGGGTCGCGGTGGGTCAGGGTGCCATGGGTCGCCATGGGTCAGGGTCCCATGGGTCTGGGTCACTGTGGGTCAGGGCTCCGTGGGTCGCCGTGGGTCAGGATGCCATTGGTCGCCGTGGGTCGCCGTGGGTCAGGGTGCCATGGGTCGCCGTGGGTCGCCGTGGGTCAGGATGCCATTGGTCGCCGTGGGTCGCCGTGGGTCAGGGTGCCATGGGTCGCCGTGGGTCGCCGTGGGTCAGGGTGCCATGGGTCTGGGTCGCCGTGGGTCAGGGCGCCATGGGTCGCCGTGGGTCGCCGTGGGTCGCCGTGGGTCAGGGCGCCATGGGTCTGGGTCACTGTGGGTCAGGGCTCCGTGGGTCGCCGTGGGTCAGGGCGCCATGGGTCTGGGTCACTGTGGGTCAGGGTGCCATGGGTCGCCGTGGGTCGCCATGGGTCAGGGCGCCATGGGTCGCCGTGGGTCGCCATGGGTCGCCGTGGGTCGCGGTGGGTCAGGGCCCCACGGGTGCGTGTCCCCCCCCAGGCGTGGAGCTGGGGCAGCCGACCCACTTCCGGGTGCTGACCAAGGGGCCGGGGAAGGCGCCGCTGGACGTGCAGTTCGGGGCCGCGGGGCCGGGACCGGCCGTGGGCGACGTCCAGCTGCTCGACAACCACGACTACTCCCACACCGTCAAGTACTGCCCCCTGCAGCAGGTGGGGCGGATAGGGGGCGGATGTGGGGCGGGTATGGGGCGGCTATGGGCAGCTATGGGGCAGCTACGGGCAGCTATGGGGCACCTATGCTGGCTATGGGTAGCTATGAGCAGCTATGGGGTGGCTATGAGCAGCTATGGGGTGGCTATGGGCAGCTATGGGGTGGCTATGGGCAGCTATGGGGCAGCTATGGGTAGCTATGAGCAGCTATGGGGCAGCTATGGGCAGCTATGGGTAGCTATGAGCAGCTATGGGGTGGCTATGGGCAGCTATGGGGCAGCTATGGGCAGCTATGGGGTGGCTATGAGCAGCTATGGGGCGGCTATGGGCAGCTATGGGGCACCTATGCTAGCTATGGGTAGCTATGAGCAGCTATGGGGCAGCTATGGGCAGCTATGGGGTGGCTATGAGCAGCTATGGGGTGGCTATGGGCAGCTATGGGGTGGCTATGGGCAGCTATGGGGCAGCTACGGGCAGCTATGGGGCACCTATGCTGGCTATGGGTAGCTATGAGCAGCTATGGGGTGGCTATGGGCAGCTATGGGGCAGCTATGGGCAGCTATGGGGTGGCTATGGGCAGCTATGGGGCAGCTACGGGCAGCTATGGGGCACCTATGCTGGCTATGGGTAGCTATGAGCAGCTATGGGGTGGCTATGAGCAGCTATGGGGTGGCTATGGGCAGCTATGGGGTGGCTATGGGCAGCTATGGGGCAGCTACGGGCAGCTATGGGGCACCTATGCTGGCTATGGGTAGCTATGAGCAGCTATGGGGTGGCTATGAGCAGCTATGAGCAGCTATGGGGCAGCTACAGGCAGCTATGGGGTAGCTATGGGGTAGCTATGGGGTGGCTATGAGCAGCTATGGGGCAGCTACGGGCAGCTATGGGGTGGCTATGGGCAGCTATGGGGTGGCTATGAGCAGCTATGGGGTGGCTATGGGCAGCTATGGGGCAGCTATGGGCAGCTATGGGGTGGCTATGGGCAGCTATGGGGTGGCTATGGGGTGGCTATGGGGCGGCTATGGGCAGCTATGGGGTGGCTATGGGGTGGCTATGGGCAGCTATGGGGCAGCTATGGGCAGCTATGGGGTGGCTATGGGCAGCTATGGGGCAGCTACAGGCAGCTATGGGTAGCTATGGGGTAGCTATGGGGTGGCTATGAGCAGCTATGGGGCAGCTACGGGCAGCTATGGGGTGGCTATGAGCAGCTATGGGGCGGCTATGGGCAGCTATGGGGTGGCTATGAGCAGCTATGGGGCAGCTATGGGCAGCTATGGGGTGGCTATGGGCAGCTATGGGGCAGCTATGGGCAGCTATGGGGTGGCTATGAGCAGCTATGGGGCAGCTACGGGCAGCTATGGGGCACCTATGCTGGCTATGGGTAGCTATGAGCAGCTATGGGGTGGCTATGAGCAGCTATGGGGCAGCTATGGGCAGCTATGGGGTGGCTATGGGCAGCTATGGGGCAGCTACAGGCAGCTATGGGGCACCTATGCTGGCTATGGGTAGCTATGAGCAGCTATGGGGTGGCTATGAGCAGCTATGGGGTGGCTATGGGCAGCTATGGGGCAGCTATGGGGCAGCTATGGGGCAGCTACAGGCAGCTATGGGGCACCTATGCTAGCTATGGGTAGCTATGAGCAGCTATGGGGTGGCTATGAGCAGCTATGGGGCGGCTATGGGCAGCTATGGGGTGGCTATGGGGCAGCTATGGGGCAGCTACGGGCAGCTATGGGGCACCTATGCTGGCTATGGGTAGCTATGAGCAGCTATGGGGTGGCTATGAGCAGCTATGGGGTGGCTATGGGCAGCTATGGGGTGGCTATGGGCAGCTATGGGGCAGCTACGGGCAGCTATGGGGCACCTATGCTGGCTATGGGTAGCTATGAGCAGCTATGGGGTGGCTATGAGCAGCTATGAGCAGCTATGGGGCAGCTACAGGCAGCTATGGGTAGCTATGGGGTAGCTATGGGGTGGCTATGAGCAGCTATGGGGCGGCTATGGGCAGCTATGGGGTGGCTATGGGCAGCTATGGGGCAGCTATGGGCAGCTATGGGGTGGCTATGGGCAGCTATGGGGTGGCTATGGGGCGGCTATGGGCAGCTATGGGGTGGCTATGGGGTGGCTATGGGCAGCTATGGGCAGCTACGGGGTGGCTATGGGGCAGCTATGGGCAGCTATGGGGCAGCTATGGGCAGCTATGGGGTGGCTATGAGCAGCTATGGGGTGGCTATGGGCAGCTATGGGGTGGCTATGGGCAGCTATGGGGCAGCTATGGGCAGCTATGGGGTGGCTATGGGCAGCTATGGGGTGGCTATGAGCAGCTATGGGGCAGCTATGGGCAGCTATGGGGTGGCTATGGGCAGCTATGGGGCAGCTATGGGCAGCTATGGGGCACCTATGCTAGCTATGGGTAGCTATGAGCAGCTATGGGGTGGCTATGAGCAGCTATGAGCAGCTATGGGGCAGCTACAGGCAGCTATGGGTAGCTATGGGGTGGCTATGAGCAGCTATGGGGCAGCTACAGGCAGCTATGGGCAGCTATGGGGTGGCTATGAGCAGCTATGGGGCAGCTATGAGCAGCTATGGGGTGGCTATGGGCAGCTATGGGGTGGCTATGGGCAGCTATGGGTAGCTATGGGCAGCTATGGGGCAGCTATGGGGTAGCTATGAGCAGCTATGAGCAGCTATGGGGTGGCTATGGGCAGCTATGGGGCAGCTATGGGGCAGCTATGGGGCAGCTACAGGCAGCTATGGGGCACCTATGCTAGCTATGGGCAGCTATGAGCAGCTATGGGGTGGCTATGAGCAGCTATGGGGTGGCTATGAGCAGCTATGAGCAGCTATGGGGCAGCTACAGGCAGCTATGGGTAGCTATGGGGTAGCTATGGGGCAGCTATGGGGTGGCTATGAGCAGCTATGGGGCAGCTATGGGCAGCTATGGGGTGGCTATGGGCAGCTATGGGCAGCTATGGGGTGGCTATGGGGCGGCTATGGGGCAGCTATGGGCAGCTATGGGTACCTATGGGGCGGCTATGGAGTGGCTATGAGCAGCTATGGGGTGGCTATGGGCAGCTATGAGCAGCTATGGGGTGGCTATGAGCAGCTATGGGGTGGCTATGGGCAGCTATGGGGCACATATGGGGCGGCTACAGGCAACTATGGGCAGCTATGATGTACCCAACCTGTGGGGCACCCAATCCATGGGGCACCCAACCTATAGGGTACCCAAGCTATGGGGCACCCAACCTGTGGGGCACCCAACCTATGGGGTACCCAAGCTATGGGGCACCCTATCTATGGGGCATCCAACCTATGGGGCACCCAAGCTATGGGGCACCCAACCTGTGGGGCACCCAACCCATGGGGGACCCAAGCTATGGGGCACCCAATCCATGGGGCACCCAACCTATGGGGCACCCAACCTGTGGGGCACCCAACCCATGGGGGACCCAACCTGTGGGGAACCCAATCCATGGGGCAGCTGGGGGGCAGCTATGGGGTGGCTATGGGCAGCTATGGGGTGCCCAATCCATGGGGCACCCAACCCATGGGGCACCCAACCTGTGGGGCAGCTATGTGGCAGCTATGGGGCACCCAACCTGTGGGGCACCCAACCCATGGGGCAGCTATGGGGAAATCAACCTGTGGGGTAGTTATGGGGCGCCCAACCTATGGGGTCTCCCCACCCAGCAGGACCCATAGGGGCACCCACAGCATCACCCCATAGCAGGACCCACAGCATCACCCCATAGGGTCACCCATAGTGTCACCCCATAGCAGGACCCATAGCATCACCCCATAGCAGCACCCATAGTGTCACCCCCACCCCATAGCAGGACCCATAGTGTGTCCCCCCATAGCAGCACCCACAGCATCCCCCCCATAGGGGCACCCATAGTGTCACCCCATAGCAGCACCCATAGTGTCGCCCCCCCCATAGGAGCACCCATAGTGTGTCACCCCATAGCAGCACCCATAGCAGCACCCCCCACCCCATAGCAGCACCCATAGTGTGTCCCCCCATAGCAGGACCCACAGCATCACCCCCCCATAGGGGCACCCATAGTGTCCCCCCCCATAGCAGCACCCATAGTGTGTGTCCCCCCATAGTGGGCCCCATAGCATCACCCCATAGCAGGACCCACAGCATCCCCCCCATAGGGTCACCCATAGTGTCACCCCACAGCAGCACCCATAGTGTCCCCCCCATAGCAGGACCCATAGTGTCCCCCCCCATAGCAGGACCCATAGCATCACCCCCTAGCAGGACCCACAGCATCCCCCCTCATAGGGGCACCCCTAGTGTCACCCCATAGCAGGACCCATAGTGTGTCCCCCCCCCCCATGGGTGCACCCACAGCATCCCCCCCATAGCAGCACCCATAGTGTCCCCCCCACCCCATAGCAGGACCCATAGTGTGTCCCCCCCATAGCAGGACCCACAGCATCCCCCCCCCAGGGGCACCCCTAGTGTCACCCCATAGCAGGACCCATAGTGTCCCCCCCACCCCATAGCAGGACCCATAGCATCACCCCCCATAGCAGCACCCATGGCATCACCCCATAGCAGGACCCACAGCATCCCCCCCATAGGGTCACCCCTAGTGTCACCCCATAGCAGCACCCATAGTGTCCCCTCCCCTATAGTGGGCCCCATAGCATCACCCCATAGCAGGACCCACAGCATCACCCCCCATAGCAGGACCCATAGCATCACCCCATAGCAGGACCCATAGTGTCACCCCCCATAGCAGGACCCATGGCATCACCCCATAGCAGCACCCATAGTGTCGTCCCCCCCCATAGCAGGACCCACAGCATCACCCCATAGCAGGACCCACAGTGTCACCCCCCACCCCATAGCAGGACCCATAGTGTGTCCCCCCCATAGCAGCACCCACAGCATCCCCCCCATAGGGGCACCCATAGCATCCCTCCCCCATAGGGGCACCCATAGTGTCACCCCATAGCAGGACCCATAGTGTCACCCCCCACCCCATAGCAGGACCCACAGCATCCCCCCCATAGCAGCACCCATAGTGTGCCCCCCCATAGGGGCACCCCTAGTGTCACCCCATAGCAGGACCCATAGCATCACCCCCCACCCCATAGCAGCACCCATAGCATCCCCCCCATAGGGGCACCCATAGCATCACCCCATAGCAGCACCCATAGCCCCCCCCACCCCATAGTAGCAGCACCCATAGCATCCCCCCCATAGGTGCACCCATAGCCCCCCCCATAGCAGGACCCATAGCATCACCCCATAGAGTGCACCCCCCCCACCCCCCCAGTCCCCCCCCCTCACCCCCCTCCCAACCCCCAAGCCCCCCTCCCCCAAGGGGTGCCCCACCCCCCATGGAGGGGAAGGTTTGGGGGTGGGGGTGCCGTGTGCCCCCCCCCCCGCAGCCCCCTGAGTCGGGGTGTCCCCGCAGGGTCCCCTGTCCGTGGCGGTGACGTACGGGGGGACCCCATCCCCCGCAGCCCCTTCGCTGTCAACGTCGCCCCCCCTGCAGCTCAGCAAGGTCACGGTGCAGGGGCTCAACAGCAGTGAGTGGGGGGGCTGGGGGGTCTTGGGGGGGCGGCTGGGGGGGCTGGGGGTCTTGGGGGGCGTCTGGGGGGGCTGGGGGGGCATCTGGGGGGGCTGGGGGTCTTGGGAGGGTGGCTGGGGGGGCTGAGGGGGGGCTGGGGGGTCTTGGGGGGGCGTCTGGGGGGGCGGGGGGGGCATCTGGGGGGGCTGGGGGTCTTGGGAGGGCGGCTGGGGGGGCTGAGGGGGGGCTGGGGGGTCTTGGGGGGCATCTGGGGGGCTGGGGGTCTTGGGAGGGCGTCTGGGGGGGCTGGGGGGGCATCTGGGGGGGCTGGGGGTCTTGGGAGGGCGGCTGGGGGGGCTGAGGGGGGGCTGGGGGGTCTTGGGGGGGCGTCTGGGGGGGCGGGGGGGCATCTGGGGGGGCTGGGGGTCTTGGGAGGGCGGCTGGGGGGGCTGAGGGGGGGCTGGGGGGTCTTGGGGGGGCATCTGGGGGGCTGGGGGTCTTGGGAGGGCGTCTGGGGGGGCTGGGGGGGCATCTGGGGGGGCTGGGGGTCTTGGGAGGGCGGCTGGGGGGCTGAGGGGGGGCTGGGGGGTCTTGGGGGGGCGTCTGGGGGGGCGGGGGCGGCATCTGGGGGGGCTGGGGGTCTTGGGAGGGCGGCTGGGGGGGCTGAGGGGGGGCGAGGGGGTCTTGGGGGGGCATCTGGGGGGCTGGGGGCTGGGGGAGGTGACTGGGGGGGTGCTGGGGGGGCTGGGGGTCTTGGGAGGGCGGCTGGGGGGGCTGAGGGGGGGCGAGGGGGTCTTGGGGGGGCGGCTGGGGGGGCTGGGGGTCTTGGGAGGAGTGACTGGGGGGGCTGGGGGGCGTCTGGGGGAGCTGGGGGGGCCGGGGGCTGGGAGAGGTGACTGGGGTGGCATCTGGGGGGGCTGGGGGTCTTGGGGGGCATCTGGGGGGGCTGGGGGGGCTGGGGGAGGTGACCTGGGGGGCGTCTGGGGGGGCTGGGGGTCTTGGGAGGGGGGCTGGGGGGGCTGGGGGGGGGCGAGGGGGTCTTGGGGGGGCATCTGGGGGGCTGGGGGCTGGGGGAGGTGACTGGGGGGGGTGCTGGGGGGGCTGGGGGTCTTGGGAGGGCGGCTGGGGGGGCTGAGGGGGGCGAGGGGGTCTTGGGGGGGCATCTGGGGGGGCTGGGGGTCTTGGGGGGCATCTGGGGGGGCTGGGGGGCTGGGGGAGGTGACTGGGGGGGGTGCTGGGGGGGCTGGGGGTCTTGGGAGGAGTGACTGGGGGGGCTGGGGGGGCGTCTGGGGGGGCTGGGGGTCTTGGGAGGAGTGACTGGGGGGGCTGGGGGGCGTCTGGGGGAGCTGGGGGGGCTGGGGGGCTGGGAGAGGTGACTGGGGGGGCGGCTGGGGGGGCGGCTGGTGGGTCTTGGGGGGGGTGACTGGGGGGGCTGGGGGTCTTGGGGGGGCGTCTGGGGGGGCCGGGGGGCTGGGGGAGGTGACTGGGGTGGCATCTGGGGGGGCTGGGGGTCTTGGGGGGCATCTGGGGGGGCTGGGGGGGCTGGGGGAGGTGACCTGGGGGGCGTCTGGGGGGGCTGGGGGTCTTGGGAGGGGGGCTGGGGGGGCTGGGGGGGCTGGGGGGGCTGGGGGTCTGGGGGAGGTGACTTGGGGAGGGCTGGGGGGCGGCTGGGGGGTCTTGGGGGGGCATCTGGGGGGGCTGGGGGACTGGGGGAGGGCGTCTGGGGGGGCTGGGGGTCTTGGGAGGGGGTGACTGGGGGGGCTGGGGATCTGGGGAAGGTGGCTGGGGGGGCGTCTGGGGGAGCTGGGGGGCTGGGGGGGGCCTGGGGGGGGCCTGGGGGGGCTGGGGGGCTGGGGGGCTGGGGGGGCGTCTGGGGGGGCTGGGGGGGCGCTAGGGGGTCTTGGGGGGGCGTCTGGGGGGGGCTGGGGGTCTTGGGGGAGCATCTGGGGGGGCTGGGGGGCGCTAGGGGGTCTTGGGGGGCGTCTGGGGGGGCTGGGGGTCTTGGGGGGCATCTGGGGGGGCTGGGGGACTGGGGGAGGGCGTCTGGGGGGGCTGGGGGTCTTGGGAGGGGGTGACTGGGGGGGCTGGGGATCTGGGGAAGGTGGCTGGGGGGGCGTCTGGGGGAGCTGGGGGGCTGGGGGGGGCCTGGGGGGGCTGGGGGGGCTGGGGGGGCTGGGGGGAGCGTCTGGGGGGGCTGGGGGGCGCTAGGGGGTCTTGGGGGGGCGTCTGGGGGGGGCTGGGGGTCTTGGGGGGGCATCTGGGGGGGCTGGGGGGCTGGGGGAGGTGACTGGGGAGCGTCTGGGGGGGCTGGGGGGGACGGCTGGGGGGGCTGGATGGGCATCTGGGGGGGCTGGGGGGCTGGGGGTCTTGAGGGGGCATCTGGGGGGGCTGGGGGGTGTCTGGGGGGGCTGGGGGTCTTGGGGGGGTGACTGGGGGCGCTGGGGGTCTTGAGGGGGCATCTGGGGGGGCTGGGGGTCTTGGGGAGGTGACTGGGGGGGCTGGGGGGGACGGCTGGGGGGGCTGGGGGTCTTGGGGGGGGGGGTGACTGGGGGCGGGGCTGAGGGTCACACGGCTACGAACCCCCCTGACCCACCCCCCTTTTTTCTCCCCCCCTTTTACCTCCCCCCCCCTTTATCCCCCCCCCCTTTATCTCCCCCCCTTTTACCCCCCCTTTTATCCCCCCCCTTTTATCCCCCCCATTTTACCTCCCCCCCCCCGACCCCCCCTTTATCCCTCCCCCTTTATCCCCCCCCCTTTATCCCCCCCTTTTACCCCCCCCTTTATCTCCCCCCCCCCTTTTACCTCCCCCCCGACCCCCCCCTTTATCTCCCCCCTTTATCCCCCCCTTTACCTCCCCTCCACTTTTATCTCCCCCCCGACCCCCCCCCTTTATCTCCCCCCTTTATCTCCCCCCCTTTATCCCCCCCCTTTATCCCCCCCTCTTATCCCCCCCCTTTTACCTCCCCCCCTCTATCCCCCCCCCCTTTATCTCCCCCCCTTTTACCTCCCCCCTTTTACCCTCCCCCCCCCTTATCTCCTCCCCCTTTTATCCCCCCTCTCCTTATCTCCCCCCCCTTTATCCCCCCCTTTACCCCCCCCCCCCTTTTACCTCCCCCTCCTTTTACCTCCCCCCTAAACCCCCCTTATCCCCCCCCCTTTTACCCCCCTTTACCCCCCCCCTTTATCCCCCCCTTTACCCCCCCTTTATCCCCCCTTTACCCCCCCCCTTTACCTCCCCCCTTTATCCCCCCCCCCTTTACCCCCCCTTTTACCCCCCCCCCTTTACCCCCCCCTTTACCCCCCCCTTTATCTCCCCCCCCTTTTATCTCCCCCCCCTTTCCCCCCCCCCTTTATCCCCCCCTTTACCCCCCCCTTTTCCCCCCCCCCCTTTATCCCCCCCTTTACCCCCCCCTTTACCCCCCCCTTTACCTCCCCCCTTTATCCCCCCCCCTTTACCCCCCCCCTTTACCCCCCCCCTTTACCCCCCCCTTTACCCCCCCCCAATTCTCCCCCCCCCCCCAGAGGCCGAGGTGGGGCAGCCCCAGGAGTTCTCGGTGGGGGCGCAGGGGGCGGGGGGCCAGGGCAAAGTTGGGGTGAAGGTGACGGGCCCCTCCCGCCGCCCCGTGCCCTGTCGGGTGGGGGTCCCCCCCCCCGGGGGTCCCACCCCCGTCACCTTCACCCCCCCCGAGGAGGGACCCCACCGGGTCGAGGTCACCTACGACGGGCACCCGGTCCCGGGGAGCCCCTTCCCCGTCGAGGCCCTGCTGCCCCCCGACCCCAGCAAGGTGAGTGTGCAAGGGGGGCGTGCAAGGGCCCCCAGACCCCCCTGACCCCCCCCCCAAACACACCTCCCCCCAGACCCCCCCAGACCCCCCATAACCAGCCCTGGACCCCCCACTCCCCCCATAACCAGCCCTGCTGCCCCCCGACCCCAGCAAGGTGAGTGTGCAAGGGGGGTGTGCACAACCCCCCAGACCCCCCAGACCCCCCCCCAAACACATCTCCCCCCAGACCCCCCAGACCCCCCCCCAAACACATCTCCCCCCAGACCCCCCCAGACCCCCCATAACCAGCCCTGGACCCCCCACTCCCCCCATAACCAGCCCTGCTGCCCCCCGACCCCAGCAAGGTGAGTGTGCAAGGGGGGTGTGCACAACCCCCCCAGACCCCCCAGACCCCCCCCCAAACACATCTCCCCCCCAGACCCCCCCAGACCCCCCATAACCAGCCCTGGACCCCCACTCCCCCCATAACCAGCCCTGCTGCCCCCCGACCCCAGCAAGGTGAGTGTGCAAGGGGGGCGTGCAAGAGCCCCCCAGACCCCCCTGACCCCCCCCCAAACACACCTCCCCCAGACCCCCCCAAACCCCCCCAGGACCCCCCTCCCCACACAGACCCCCCATAACCAGCCCTGCTGCCCCCCGACCCCAGCAAGTTGAGTGTGCAAGGGGGGTGTGCACAACCCCCCAGACCCCCCAGACCCCCCCCAAACACATCTCCCCCCCAGACCCCCCCAGACCCCCCCCCAAACACATCTCCCCCCAGACCCCCCCAGACCCCCCATAACCAGCCCTGGACCCCCCACTCCCCCCATAACCAGCCCTGCTGCCCCCCGACCCCAGCAAGTTGAGTGTGCAAGGGGGGTGTGCACAACCCCCCAGACCCCCCAGACCCCCCCCCAAACACATCTCCCCCCCAGACCCCCCCAGACCCCCCATAACCAGCCCTGGACCCCCCACTCCCCCCATAACCAGCCCTGCTGCCCCCCGACCCCAGCAAGGTGAGTGTGCAAGGGGGGTGTGCACAACCCCCCAGACCCCCCCAGACCCCCCCCCCAAACACATCTCCCCCCAGACCCCCCAGACCCCCCCATACCCCCCCCCAAACACATCTCCCCCCAGACCCCCCAGACCCCCCCCAAACACATCTCCCCCCAGACCCCCCCAGACCCCCCATAACCAGCCCTGGACCCCCCACTCCCCCCATAACCAGCCCTGCTGCCCCCCGACCCCAGCAAGGTGAGTGTGCAAGGGGGCGTGCAAGGGCCCCCCAGACCCCCCCAGACCCCCCCCCAAACACACCCCCACCCCCAGACCCCCCAGACCCCCCCAGGACCCCCCTCCCCACACAGACCCCCCATAACCAGCCCTGCTGCCCCTTTGTAACCCCTTGTAACCCCTTGTAACCCCTTGTAACCCCCTTACACCCCCTTGTAACCCCCTTACACCCCCTCATAACCCCTTGTAACCCCTTTTAACCCCATGTAACCCCCTTACACCCCCTTGTAACCCCTTGTAACCCCCATGTAACCCCCTTACACCCCTTGTAACCCCTTGTAACCCCTTTGTAACCCCCTTACACCCCCTTGTAACCCCTTGTAACCCCTTTGTAACCCCCTTACACCCCCTTGTAACCCACTCATAACCCCTTGTAACCCCTCACACCCCCTTCTAACCCCTTTGTAACCCCTTGTAACCCCTTGTAACCCCCTTACACCCCCTCGTAACCCCCTTACACCCCCTTGTAACCCCCTCCTAACCCCTTTGTAACCCCTCTCAGGTCACCGCCTTCGGCCCCGGTCTCCAAGGCGGCCGCGTGGGCACCCCGGCTCCTTTCACCATCGATACCAAAGGCGCCGGGACGGGTGGGTTGGGCCTGACGGTGGAAGGTCCCTGCGAGGCCAAGATCGAGTGCCAGGACAACGGGGACGGGTCGTGCTCGGTCTCCTACCTGCCCACCGAGCCTGGGGACTACTCCATCAACATCCTCTTCGCCGAGCGCCACATCCCCGGCAGCCCCTTCAAGGCCAAGGTCACCCCGCTCTTCGACCCCACCATGGTGACGGCCAAAGGTCCAGGTCTGGAGAAAGGGAAGGTTGGAGAAGCTTCCAGCTTCCTGGTGGATTGCTCCAAAGCTGGGGAGGCCGAGCTGACCATCGAGATCATCTCCGAGGCCGGGGTGAAGGCTGAGGTCCTCATCCAGAACAACGGGGACGGGACTTACTCCATCACCTACACGCCGGCCTGCGCCGGCGCCTACACCATCACCATCAAGTACGGGGGGCAACCCGTCCCCAAGTTCCCAGCCCGCGTGGCGGTGGAACCGGCGGTGGACACCAGCGGGGTGAAGGTCTACGGGAAAGGGGTGGAGCCACGAGGTGGGTTGTGGGGGGGTGTGGGGGTGGGGGTTGGGGTGGGGGGAGGTGGGGGTTGTCTCTGTAGGCAGCTCCTTCCCTTGGGCATCTCCTTCCCTTGGGCATCTCCATGGGCACCTCCTTCCCTTGGGTATCTCCAGGGGTATCTCCATGGGCACCTCCTTCCCTTGGGCACCTCAACCCTGAGGGCATCTCCAGGGGCATCTCCTTCCCTTGGGTATCTCCAGGGGTATCTCCATGGGCACCTCCTTCCCTTGGGCACCTCAACCCTGAGGGCATCTCCATGGGCATCTCCTTCCCTTGGGTATCTCCAGGGGCATCTCCATGGGCATCTCCTTCCCTTGGGTATCTCCAGGGGCATCTCCAGGGCATCTCCTTCCCTTGGGCATCTCCTTCCCTTGGGCACCCCAAACCTGAGGGCATCTCCATGGCACCTCCTTCCCTTGGGCATCTCCAGGGGCATCTCCTTCCCTTGAGCATCTCCAGGGCATCTCCTTCCCTTGGGCATCTCCAGGGCATCTCCTTCCCTTGGGTATCTCCAGGGGCATCTCCATGGGCACCTCCTTCCCTTGGGTATCTCCAGGGGTATCTCCATGGGCACCTCCTTCCCTTGGGTATCTCCAGGGGTATCTCCATGGGCACCTCCTTCCCTTGGGTATCTCCAGGGGTATCTCCATGGGCACCTCCTTCCCTTGGGCACCCCAAACCTGAGGGCATCTCCATGGGCACCTCCTTCCCTTGGGTATCTCCAGGGGTATCTCCATGGGCACCTCCTTCCCTTGGGCACCTCAACCCTGAGGGCATCTCCATGGGCATCTCCTTCCCTTGGGTATCTCCAGGGGCATCTCCAGGGCATCTCCTTCCCTTGGGCATCTCCTTCCCTTGGGCACCCCAAACCTGAGGGCATCTCCATGGCACCTCCTTCCCTTGGGTATCTCCAGGGGTATCTCCATGGGCACCTCCTTCCCTTGGGTATCTCCAGGGGTATCTCCATGGGCACCTCCTTCCCTTGGGCACCTCAACCCTGAGGGCATCTCCATGGGCATCTCCTTCCCTTGGGTATCTCCAGGGGCATCTCCAGGGCATCTCCTTCCCTTGGGCATCTCCTTCCCTTGGGCACCCCAAACCTGAGGGCATCTCCATGGCACCTCCTTCCCTTGGGTATCTCCAGGGGTATCTCCATGGGCACCTCCTTCCCTTGGGCACCTCAACCCTGAGGGCATCTCCATGGCACCTCCTTCCCTTGGGCATCTCCAGGGGTATCTCCAGGGGCACCTCCTTCCCTTAGGCATCTCCAGGGCATCTCCTTCCCTTGAGCATCTCCAGGGCACCTCCTTCCCTTGGGCACCCCAAACCTGAGGGCATCTCCATGGGCACCTCCTTCCCTTAGGCATCTCCAGGGCATCTCCTTCCCTTGGGCATCTCCAGGGCATCTCCTTCCCTTGGGTATCTCCAGGGGCATCTCCAGGGGCACCTCCTTCCCTTGGGTATCTCCAGGGGCATCTCCAGGAGATACCTCCCTGGGTATCTCCTCCCTGGGTATCCCCTCCCCATGGACACCCCAACCCTGTGGGCATCTCCTCCCCGTGGGCATCTCCTCCCCATGGACCTCTTGACCCTGAGGGCATCTCCAGGGGCATCTCCTCCCCATGGACACCCCAACCCCGTGGGTATCTCCTCCCCATGGACCTCTTGACCCTGAGGGCATCTCCAGGGGCATCCCCCTCCCCATGGACACCTCCCTGGCTATCTCCTCCCTGGGTATCCCCTCCCCATGGACACCCCAACCCTGCGGGCATCTCCTCCCCATGGACCACTTGACCCTGAGGGCATCTCCAGGGGCATCTCCTCCCTGGGTATCTCCTCCCTGGGTATCCCCTCCCCATGGACCTCTTGACCCTGAGGGCATCTCCAGGGGCATCTGCTCCCCATGGACACCCCAACCCTGTGGGCATCTCCTCCCTGGGGATCCCCCCTCCATGAACTTCTTGACCCTGAGGGCATCTCCAGGGGCATCCCCCTCCCCATGGACACCTCCCTGGGCATCTCCTCCCTGGGTATCCCCTCCCCATGGACACCCCAACCCTGAGGGTATCCCCTCCCCATGGACATCTTGACCCTGTGGGCATCTCCCTGGGCATCTGCTCCCCATGGACACCCCAACCCCATGGGTATCTCCTCCCTGGGTATCCCCCCTCCATGGACTTCTTGACCCTGAGGGCATCTCCGGGGGCATCCCTCTCCCCATGGACACCTCCCTGGGCATCCCTCTCCCCATGGGTATCTCCTCCCCATGGACCTCTTGACCCTGAGGGCATCTCCAGGGGCATCTCGTCCCCATGGACACCCCAACCCCGTGGGTATCTCCTCCCTGGGTATCCCCCCTCCATGGACTTCTTGACCCTGAGGGCATCTCCAGGGGCATCCCCCTCCCCGTGGGTATCTCCTCCCCATGGACCTCTTGACCCTGAGGGCATCTCCAGGGGCATCTGCTCCCCATGGACACCTCCCTGGGCATCTCCTCCCTGGGTATCCCCTCCCCATGGACACCCCAACCCTGTGGGTATCCCCCCTCCATGGATGGGGTGACGCTGGGTGACGCAGGGTGATGCAGGGTGATGATGGGGTGACGTGGGGTGACGCCGGGTGATGCCAGGTGATGATAGGGTGATGCTGGGTGACGCCGGGTGATGCCGGGTGACACGGGGTGACATGGGGTGATGATGGGGTGACGCGGGGTGACGCCGGGTGATGATGGGGTGACGCTGGATGATGATGGGGTGACGCTGGGTGACACAGGGTGATGCAGGGTGATGATGGGGTGAGGCAGGGTGACGCCGGGTGACACCAGGTGATGATAGGGTGATGCTGGGTGACGCCGGGTGATGATGGGGTGACACTGGGTGACACAGGGTGACGCTGGGTGACACGGGGTGACGTGGGCTGACGCAGGGTGATGATGGGGTGACACTGGGTGACGCAGAGTGATGATGGGGTGACGCTGGGTGACACGGGGTGACGTGGGGTGATACCAGGTGATGATGGGGTGACACTGGGTGACGCTGGGTGACGCCGGGTGATGATGGGGTGATGATGGGGTGACGAGGGTTGACGCGAGGTGATGATGGGGTGACACTGGGTGACACGGGGTGACGCTAGGTGGCACCGGCTGATGATGGGTTGACGCTGGGTGACGCGGGGTGATGATGGGGTGACTCTGGGTGACATGGGGTGACGTGGGGTGACACCAGGCGATGATGGGGTGAGGCAGGGTGACGCTGGGTGATGATGGGGTGATGCTGGGTGACGCTGGGTGATGCCGGGTGACACGGGGTGACATGGGGTGATGATGGGGTGACACAGGGTGATGCGGGGTGATGATAGGGTGATGCTGGCTGACGCGGGGTGACGCTGGGTGATGCCGGCTGACACAGGGTGACATGGGGTGACGCTGGGTGACACAGGGTGACACTGGGTGACACGGGGTGACGCTGGGTGATGCGGAGTGATGATGGGGTGACACTGGGTGACGCAGAGTAATGATGGGGTAACACGGGGTGACGCGGGTGATGATGGTGACGCTGGGTGACACCAGGTGATGATGGGGTGACGCTGGGTGACACGGGGTGAGGCAGGGTGATGATGGGGTGACGTGGGGTCGCACGGGGTGATGATGGAGTGACAGCTGGGTGACGCCAGGTGATGCGGGGTGACGCTGGGTGACACGGGGTGACGTGGGGTGATGATGGGGTGACGCTGGGTGACATGGGGTGAGGCGGAGTGATGATGGGGTGACGCTGGGTGACACAGGGTGACGCTGGGTGATGATGGGGTGATGCTGGGTGACACCAGGTGATGACGGGGTGACGCCGGGCGATGATGGGGTGACGCTGGGTGACATGGGGTGAGGCGGAGTGATGATGGGGTGACACTGGGTGACGCAGAGTGATGATGGGGTGACGCTGGGTGACACGGGGTGACGATGGGGTGACGCGGGGTGACACAGGGTGACGCTGGGTGATGATGGGGTGACGCCGGGTGACGCCAAGTGATGATGGGGTGACGCCAGGCGATGATGGGGTGACGCTGGGTGACATGGGGTGAGGCGGAGTGATGATGGGGTGACACTGGGTGACGCAGAGTGATGATGGGGTGACGCTGGGTGACATGGGGTGACGATGGGGTGAGGCAGGGTGACGCTGGGTGATGCTGGGGTGATGCTGGGTGACACCAGGTGATGATGGGGTGACACAGGGTGATGCAGGGTGACGCTGGGTGACACGGGGTGACGATGGGGTGACGCGGGGTGACACAGGGTGACGCTGGGTGATGCTGAGGGTGATGCTGGGTGACACCAGGTGATGATGGGGTGACGCTGGGGTGACACGGGGTGACGCTGGGTGATGATGGGGTGATGCTGGGTGACACCAGGTGATGATGGGGTGACGCCGGGCAATGATGAGGGTGACGCTGGGTGACATGGGTTGAGGCGGAGTGATGATGGGGTGACACTGGGTGACGCAGAGTGATGATGGGGTGACGCTGGGTGACACGGGGTGACGATGGGGTGACGCGGGGTGACACAGGGTGATGCTGGGTGATGCTGGGGTGATGCTGGGTGACACCAGGTGAGGATGGGGTGACGCAGGGTGATGCGGGGTGACGCTGGGTGACACGGGGTGAGGCGGAGTGATGATGGGGTGACACTGGGTGACGCAGAGTGATGATGGGGTGACGCTGGGTGACACGGGGTGACGATGGGGTGACGCGGGGTGACACAGGGTGACGCTGGGTGATGATGGGGTGACGCTGGGTGACACCGGGTGATGATGGGGTGACGCAGGGTGACGCGGGGTGACGCTGGGTGACACCGGCTGATGACGGGGTGACGCCGGGTGACGCCGAGTGATGATGGGGTGACGCTGGGTGATGCTGGGGTGCCTTGGGGTGACGCGGGGTGCCCCCCCTGTGCGCCAGGCGTCCTGCGGGAGGTGAGCACGGAGTTCACGGTGGACGCGCGGGCGCTGGCGCAGGGGGGGGTCCCCACGTGGCCGCCCGGGTCCTCAACCCCTCGGGCGCCACCACCGACACCCTCGTCACCGACCTGGGCGACGGGACCTACCGCGTCACCTACACCCCCTTCGAGGACGGTGAGGGACCCCCCCGACACCCCCCCCCCTCCCCCCCCCGCCCCAGGGGACCCCCGACACCCCCCGCCAGACACAGCCCAACGCCCCAGGGGACCCCCAATACCCCACCCTGAGGGACCCCTGACACCCCACCCCCACCCTGAGGGGACCCCCAATACCCCACCCCCACCCTGAGGGACCCCTGACACCCCACCAGACACCCCCCCAGTCCCAAGGGACCCCAAAACCCACCCTCCTGCCCAAGGGGACTCCCAACACTCCACCCCCCCCCAACCCTGAGGGACCCCCAACACCCCCCCACCCTCCTGCCCCAGGGGACCCCCAACACCCCCCACCAGACACACCCCACTGCCCCAGGGGACCCCCAAAACCCACCCCCACCCTGAGGGGTCCCACCCCCCTCCCCATCCCAAGGACCTGAGACCCCCCAAACTCCACCCAGGGACCCCCGAGACCCCCCCCAAGCTCCACCCAGGGACCCCCAAGCCCCTTGAGACCCCCCCAAACCTCACCCAGAGACCCCCAAACCCCCTGAGACCCCCCAAACTCCACCCAGGGACCCCTGAGCCCCCTGAGCCCCCCCTAAACCTCACCCAGGGACCCCCAAACCCCCTGAGACCCCCCAAACTCCACCCAGGGACCCCTGAGACCCCTCCCCAAGCTCCACCCAAGGACCCCCAAGCCCCCTGAGACCCCCCAAACTCCACCCAGGGACCTCCAAACTCCACCCAGGGACCCCCGAGACCCCTCCCCAAGCTCCACCCAGGGACCCCCAAGCCCCCTGAGACCCCCAAGCTCCACCCAGGGACCCCCAAACTCCACCCAGGGACCCCCGAGACCCCTCCCCAAGCTCCACCCAGGGACCCCCAAGCCCCCTGAGACCCCCCAAGCTCCACCCAGGGACCCCCAAACTCCACCCAGGGACCCCCGAGACCCCTCCCCAAGCTCCACCCAGGGACCCCCAAGCCCCCTGAGACCCCCCAAGCTCCACCCAGGGACCCCCAAACTCCACCCAGGGACCCCCGAGACCCCTCCCCAAGCTCCACCCAAGGACCCCCAAGCCCCCTGAGACCCCCCAAGCTCCACCCAGGGACCCCCAAACTCCAACCAGGGACCCCCGAGACCCCTCCCCAAGCTCCACCCAGGGACCCCCAAGCCCCCTGAGACCCCCCAAACTCCACCCAGGGACCCCCAAGCCCCTTGAGACCCCCTAAACCTCACCCAGACACCCCCCAAACCCCCTGAGACCCCCAAGCTCCACCCAGGGACCCCCGAGACCCCTCCCCAAGCTCCACCCAGGGACCCCCAAGCCCCCTGAGACCCCCCAAGCTCCACCCAGGGACCCCCAAACTCCAACCAGGGACCCCCGAGACCCCTCCCCAAGCTCCACCCAAGGACCCCCAAGCCCCCTGAGACCCCTCAGACTCCACCCAGGGACCCCCAAGCCCCTTGAGACCCCCCTAAACCTCACCCAGGGATCCCCAAGCCCCCTGAGACCCCCCAAACTCCACCCAGGGACCCCCGAGACCCCTCCCCAAGCTCCACCCAAGGACCCCCAAGCCCCCTGAGACCCCCCAAACTCCACCCAGGGACCCCCAAACTCCACCCAGGGACCCCCGAGACCCCTCCCCAAGCTCCACCCAGGGACCCCCAAGCCCCCTGAGACCCCCAAGCTCCACCCAGGGACCCCCAAACTCCACCCAGGGACCCCCGAGACCCCTCCCCAAGCTCCACCCAGGGACCCCCAAGCCCCCTGAGACCCCCCAAGCTCCACCCAGGGACCCCCAAACTCCACCCAGGGACCCCCGAGACCCCTCCCCAAGCTCCACCCAAGGACCCCCAAGCCCCCTGAGACCCCCCAAGCTCCACCCAGGGACCCCCAAACTCCACCCAGGGACCCCCGAGACCCCTCCCCAAGCTCCACCCAAGGACCCCCAAGCCCCCTGAGACCCCCCAAACTCCACCCAGGGACCCCCCAAGCCCCTTGAGACCCCCCTAAACCTCACCCAGGGACCCCCCAAACCCCCTGAGACCCCCCCAAACTCCACCCAGGGACCCCTGAGCCCCCTGAGCCCCCCCTTAAACCTCACCCAGGGACCCCCCAAACCCCCTGAGACCCCCCAAACTCCACCCAGGGACCCCCGAGACCCCTCCCCAAGCTCCACCCAAGGACCCCCAAGCCCCCTGAGACCCCCTCCCCCCTCCCCAACCCCCCCCATCCCTGTGCCGTGTGTGTGGGTGGCGGTTGGGGGGTGGGGGTGGGGGGGGGGGTGGTGGGGGGTGGGTGGGGGGGGTGACGCCGTGTCCCCTCCCCTCCTCCCCCCCCCCAGGGCCGCACGTGGTGGAGGTGACGTACGCGGAGGTGCCGGTGCCCAAGAGCCCCTTTCGGGTGGGGGTGGCCGAGGGGTGCGACCCCTCCCGGGTTCGAGCCCACGGGCCCGGCCTGGAGGGGGGGTGGTGGGCAAGGCCGCCCGCTTCACCGTGGAGACCAGGTGGGACCCCCCAACGCACCCCCCCCCCCGCCAACACAGCCCCCCATAACCACCCCCCACACAGCCCCTCACAGCCCCCCCACGCAACCCCCCTCCCCTCCCCCACAGCCCCCCCCCCCCAACCCCTCCCCCCCAGCCCCCCACAACCCCCCTCACCACAACCCCACAGCCCCCCTCCCCCCCAGCCCCCCACAACCCCCCCCCAACCCCACAGCCCCCCCTTCATCCCCATCACACCCCGTGGATGGGGCCACCTCTGTCCCCTCCCCCCACCCCATGGAGGGGACACCCCCATCGTCCCCATGGATGGGGCAGCCTCTGTCACCCCCATCCCCCACCCCCTTGGAGGTGCCCCCTCCTCCATCTCCCCCCCATGTCATCCCCACCCCCTTGGAGGTGCCCCCTCCTCCATCTCCCCCCATGTCCTGGAGGTGCCCCCTCCTCCATCTCCCCCTCCCCATCCTGTCCCTCCCCTTGCTCTGCCCCCTCCATCCCCTCCACTGAGGTGCCCCCTCCATCCTCTCCCCCCCATGTCATCTCCACCCCCTTGGAGGTGCCACCTCCACCATCTCCCCCCCATGTCCTGGAGGTGCCACCTCTGTCCCCTCCCCCATGTCCTGGAGGTGCCACCTCCTCCATCTCCCCCATGTCCTGGAGGTGCCCCCTCCACCATCTCCCTCCCCATGTCCTGGAGGTGCCACCTCCTCCATCTCCCCCATGTCCTGGAGGTGCCACCTCCTCCATCTCCCTCCCCCTCATGTCATCTCCATCTCCTTGGAGGTGCCACCTCCTCCATCTCCCCCCCATGTCATCTCCACCCCCTTGGAGGTGCCACCTCCTCCATCTCCCCCCATGTCCTGGAGGTGCCCCCTCCACCATCTCCCCTCCCCCCCCATCCTGTCCCTCCCCTTCATCTCCATCCCCTCCACTGAGGTGCCACCTCCTCCATCTCCCCCCACCATGTCCTGGAGGTGCCACCTCCTCCATCTCCCCCCATGTCATCCCCACCCCCTTGGAGGTGCCCCCTCCACCATCTCCCCCATCATCTCCTGTCCCTCCCCTTGCTCTGCCCCCTCCATCCCCTCCACTGAGGTGCCACCTCCTCCATCTCCCCCCATGTCCTGGAGGTGCCACCTCCTCCATCTCCCCCCATGTCCTGGAGGTGCCACCTCCTCCATCTCCCTCCCCCTCATGTCATCTCCATCTCCTTGGAGGTGCCACCTCCTCCATCTCCCCCCCATGTCATCTCCACCCCCTTGGAGGTGCCACCTCCTCCATCTCCCCCCATGTCCTGGAGGTGCCCCCTCCACCATCTCCCCTCCCCCTCCCCATCCTGTCCCTCCCCTTCATCTCCATCCCCTCCACTGAGGTGCCACCTCCACCATCTCCCCCCCCATGTCCTGGAGGTGCCACCTCCTCCATCTCCCCCCATGTCCTGGAGGTGCCAGCTCCTCCATCTCCCCCATCATCTCCTGTCCCTCCCCTTGCTCTGCCCCCTCCACCCCCTCCACTGAGGTGCCCCCTCCTCCATCTCCCCCCATGTCCTGGAGGTGCCACCTCCTCCATCTCCCTCCCCCTCATGTCATCTCCATCTCCTTGGAGGTGCCACCTCCTCTATCTCCCCCCACGTCCTGGAGGTGCCACCTCCTCCATCTCCCCTCCCCCCTCCCCATCCTGTCCCTCCCCTTGCTCTTCCCCCTCCACCCCCTCCACTGAGGTGCCCCCTCCATCACCCCCCTTCCCACAGAGGTGGCCTCACCCCGGACATCTCACCCCCCCACCCCCATCACCCCCACCCCAGCACCCACCCCACCCCCTGAAGGTGCCTTGCTCCTTCTCCTGCCCCCAGGGGGGCTGGCACGGGGGGCTGGGCCTGGCCATCGAGGGGCCCTCGGAGGCCAAGATGTCCTGCCAGGACAACAAGGACGGGAGCTGCACGGTGGAGTACATCCCCTACAGCCCCGGGGACTACGACGTCAACATCACCTTCGGGGGGCACCCCATCCCTGGTGGGGGCTGGGGACGGGGGCACCCGGGGGGCTGAGGGGGATGGGGAGCTGGGGAGGGGGATCCAGGGGGCCCTGGGGCTGGGGAGGGGGCACCCAGGGAGCTGAGGGGGCTGGGGAGCTGGGGAGGGGGCACCCAGGGGGCCCTGGGGCTGGGGAGGGGGCACCCGGGGGCTGAGGGGGCCCTGGGGCTGGGGACGGGGGCACCCGGGGGCTGAGGGGGATGGGGAGCTGGGGGAGGGGGATCCAGGGGGCTGGGGAGGGGGTATCCAGGGAGCTGAGGGGGATGGGGAGCTGGGGAGGGGGCAACCAAGGGGCTGGGGAGGGGGTATCCAGGGAGCTGAGGGGGATGGGGAGGCTGGGGAGGGGGGATCCAGGGGGCTAAAGGGGCTGGGGAGCTGGGGAGGGGGCACCCAGGGGGCTGAGGGGGCTGGGGAGGGGGGCACCTGGGGGGCTGAGGGGGCTGGGGAGGGGGTATCCAGGGGGCTGAGGGGGATGGGGAGCTGGGGAGGGGGTATCCAGGGGGCCCTGGGGCTGGGGAGGGGGCACCCAGGGAGCTGAGGGGGCTGGGGAGCTGGGGAGGGGGCACCCCATCCCTGGTGGGGGCTGGGGATGGGGGCACCCGGGGGGCTGAGGGGGCTGGGGAGCTGGGGAGGGGGCACCTGAGGGGGTGTGAGGCTGGGGAGGGGGCACCTGAGGGGGTGTGAGGCTGGGGAAGGGGTATCCAGGGGGATGAGGAGGCTGGGGAGGGGGCACCCGGGGGCTGAGGGGGATGGGGAGCTGGGGAGGGGGCACCCAGGGGGCCCTGGGGCTGGGGAGGGGGCACCTGGGGGCTGAGGGGATGGGGAGCTGGGAGGGGGCACCCAGGGGGCCCTGGGGCTGGGGAGGGGCACCCGGGGGCTGAGGGGGATGGGGAGCTGGGGAGGGGGCACCCAGGGGGCCCTGGGGCTGGGGAGGGGGCACCCGGGGGCTGAGGGGGCCCTGGGGCTGGGGAGGGGGGATCTGGGGGGCTGACCCCACACTGACCCCACACTGACCCCATGTCCCCACTGACCCCCACCCCACACTGACCCCACACTGACCCCATGTCCTTGTTGACCCCCACCCCACACTGACCCCCACCCCACACTGACCCCACACTGACCCCACCCCACACTGACCCCACACTGCCCCCACCCCACCTGACCCCACACTGACCCCACCCCACACTGACCCCACACTGACCCCGCACCCCCCCACACTGACCCCACCCCACACTGACCCCACACTGACCCCACACTGACCCCATGTCCCCACTGACCCCATGGCCACACTGACCCCCCCCACACTGACCCCCCCACACTGACCCCACGCTGACCCCACCCCACACTGACCCCCCCCACACTGACCCCACCCCACACTGACCCCCACCCCACACTGACCCCACACTGACCCCACCCCACACTGACCCCACTCTGACCCCACCCCACACTGACCCCCACCCCACACTGACCCCACACTGACCCCACCCCACACTGACCCCCACCCCACACTGACCCCACACTGACCCCACCCCACACTGACCCCCACCCCACACTGACCCCACACTGACCCCACCCCACACTGACCCCACACTGACCCCACCCCACACTGACCCCCACCCCACACTGACCCCACACTGACCCCACCCCACACTGACCCCACACTGACCCCACACTGACCCCATGTCCCCACTGACCCCATGTCCTTGTTGACCCCCACCCCACACTGACCCCACGCTGACCCCACCCCACACTGACCCCCACCCCACACTGACCCCACACTGACCCCACCCCACACTGACCCCACACTGACCCCACACTGACCCCACCCCACACTGACCCCATGTCCCCACTGCCCCCATGTCCTCCCCGCCCCCACCCCTCACTGCCCCCTCCCCTCCCCCCGCTGCCCCCCCCAGGGAGCCCGTTCCGGGTGCCGGTGCGGGAGCTGCTGGAGCCGGGGCAGGTTCGGTGCTCGGGGCCGGGGCTGGGACCCAGCGTCAGGGCGCGGGTGCCCCAGAGCTTCAGCGTCGACTGCAGCGCCGCCGGGCGGGCGCCCCTCGACGTCACCCTGCTGGGACCCTCGGGTACGGGGGGTGCCAGGGGCTGGGGGAGATGGGGGAGGTCCCAGGGGGTCCCACCCGTGGGGTGTCCTGCTCCATGGGGTGTCCTGTCCCATGGGGTGTCCTGCTCCATGGGATGTCCCACCCATGGGGTGTCCTGCTCCATGGGTGTCCTGCTCTATGGGGTGTCCTACCCATGGGGTGTCCCATCCATGGGGTGTCCTGCTCTATGGGGTGTCCTACCCATGGGGTGTCCCATCCATGGGGTGTCCTGCTCTATGGGGTGTCCTACCCATGGGGTGTCCCATCCATGGGGTGTCCTGCTCTATGGGGTGTCCTACCCATGGGGTGTCCCATCCATGGGGTGTCCTGCTCTATGGGGTGTCCTACCCATGGGGTGTCCCATCCATGGGGTGTCCTGCTCTATGGGGTGTCCTACCCATGGGGTGTCCCATCCATGGGGTGTCCTGCTCTATGGGGTGTCCTACCCATGGGGTGTCCCATCCATGGGGTGTCCTGCTCTATGGGGTGTCCTACCCATGGGGTGTCCCATCCATGGGGTGTCCTGCTCTATGGGGTGTCCTACCCATGGGGTGTCCCATCCATGGGGTGTCCTGCTCTATGGGGTGTCCTACCCATGGGGTGTCCCATCCATGGGGTGTCCTGCTCTATGGGTGTCCTGCTCTATGGGAGTCCCACCCATGGGGTATCCTGCCCATGGGGTGTCCTGCCCATGGGGTGTCCTGCTCCATGGGGAGTCCCACCCATGGGGTGTCCCACCCATGGGGTGTCCTGCTCCATGGGGTGTCCCATCCATGGGGTTTCCTGTCCATGGGGTGTCCTGCTCCATGGGGTGTTCTGTCCCATGGGGTGTCCTACCCATGGGATGTCCTGTCCCATGGGATGTCCTGCCCATGGGGTGTCCCACCCATGGGATGTCCTGTCCCATGGGATGTCCTGCCCATGGGGTGTCCCACCCATGGGGTGTCCTGTCCCATGGGATGTCCTGCCCATGGGGTGTCCCACCCATGGGATGTCCTGTCCCATGGGATGTCCTGCCCATGGGGTGTCCCATCCATGGGGTGTCCTGCTCTATGGGATGTCCTGCCCATGGGGTGTCCTACCCACGGGGTGTCCCTGCCCATGGGGTGTCCTGCTCTATGGGAGTCCCACCCACAGGATGTCCCACCCATGGGGTGTCCTGCCCATGGGGTGTCCCTCATGCCCATGGGGTGTCCAGGGTCCCTCCATGGGGAGTCCCACCCATGGGGTGTCCTACCCATGGGGTGTCCCATCCATGGGGTGTCCTGATCCATGGGGTGCCCTGCCCATGGGGTGTCCTGATCCATGGGGTGTCCTACCCGTGGGGTGTCCTGCTCTATGGGGTGTCCCACCCCTGGGGTGTCCCACCCATGGGGTCCCCTTCCCCACGGGGTGTCCTACCCACGGGGTGCCCTTCATGGGGTGCCCCACTCCATGCTGTGTCCTACCCAGAGCTCCCACCCCCCATAGGGGGTCCCACCCCACGTGCCCTGCCCACCCCACATGTCCCCCTACCCCACATGTGTCCCCCCCACCCCCCACTGATCCCCTCCCCCCCACTGACCCCTGTGCCCCCCTGCCCCCCCAGGCCTGGCCGAGCCCGTGGAGGTGTGTGACAACGGGGACGGGACCCACAAGGTGAACTACACCCCCAGCACCGACGGTCCCTACACCCTGACTGTCAAGTACGGGGGCCAGGAGGTGCCCCGCAGGTGAGGGGACACCCCACATCCCACCCTGACCCCATCCCCATCCCATCCCCATCCCATCCCCATCCCATCCCATCCCCATCCCCATCCCATCCCCATCCCCATCCCCATCCCATCCCATCCCATCCCCATCCCCATCCCATCCCCATCCCATCCCCATCCCATTCCATCCCCATCCCCATCCCATCCCCATCCCATCCCCATCCCATCCCATCCCCATCCCATCCCCATCCCATCCCATCCCCATCCCCATCCCATCCCCATCCCATCCCATCCCCATCCCATCCCCATCCCAACCCATCCCCATCCCCATCCCATCCCCATCCCATCCCCATCCCCATCCCATCCCCATCCCATCCCCATCCCATCCCATCCCCATCCCCATCCCCATCCCATCCCATCCCCATCCCATCCCCATCCCATCCCCATCCCATCCCATCCCCATCCCCATCCCCATCCCATCCCCATCCCATCCCATCCCCATCCCCATCCTATCCCCTTGGTCCTTCTTGGGTTGGCTTTTGGGGGCTGTGGCTCACAGTGGGGGTCCCTATGACCCTCCTGACCCCACCCCACCTCTCTCCCCCCATATCCCCCCAACCACCCCTTAGGGGTGGTTGGGGGGATATGGAGGGGGAGAAGGTCCATGGTGCTCCTCTCATCCCATCCCATCCCATCCCATCCCATTGGTCCTGGTTGGGCTTTGGGGGCTGTGGGGGTCCCTACGACCCCCCTGACCCCCCCTATCGCCCCCTCCCCAGCCCCTTCAAGCTGCAGGCTGTACCTGGCCATCATCCCATCCCCATCCCATCCCATCCCATCTCATCCCATCCCATCCCATCCCCTTGGTCCTCCTTGGGTTGGGTTTTGGGGGGCCGTGGGGAGCTGTGGGTCACAGTGGGGGTCCCTACGACCCCCGTGACCCCCCTCACCCCCAAAGTGTGGTTGGGGGGAGGGGAATATGGGATGGAGAGAAGGTCCATGGTGCTCCTCTCATCCCATCCCATCCCATCCCATCCCATTGGTCCTGGTTGGGTTTTGGGGGGCTGTGGGGGTCCCTACGACCCCCTGACCCCCAATCCCCCCCATTCCCCAGCCCCTTCAAGCTGCAGGCTGTCCCTGGCCATGATGCCAGCAAGGTCCGTGCCAGCGGCCCCGGGCTCAGCCCCAGCGGGTTCCCCGCCAGCCTCCCCGTGGAATTCGGGATCGACACCCGCGAGGCCGGGCAGGGGGTGCTCAGCGTGCAGATCCTGGTGGGTGGGGGGGGTTTGGGGGGGTTTGGGGGGTTTGGGGGGCTGGGGAGGGGGTTTGGGGGTGATAGGTGGGGTGGTGGGGTCGCCTGGGTGGTTTTGGAGGGGGGAGGGGGAGGGATGGGGAGGGTGGGGGGTGGATGGGGAGGGGGGTGAGGGGGGTTTGGGGGGTGGGGGGATGGGAGGGGGGGGCTGGGGGGGTGGGGGGGGGGGGGGGGGGTGGGGGAGGGGGGTTTGGGGGGGATAGAGTCACCTAGGTGGTTTTGGAGGGACCCACGGGTCACCCCAGCCCCCCATCCCTGGGTCCCTGACCCCCCCTGTGTCCCCCCCTGTCCCCCCCAGGACCCCGAGGGGTGTCCCAGCCCCCCTGCCATGGGGTGCTGGGACCCATAGGTCACCCCAGACCTCCTGTTATGGGGTGCTGAGCCCCAATATGGGGTGCTGAGCCCCATAGATTGTTCTAGACCCCCTGCCATGGGTCCCTGACACCCCCTGTCCCCCCCAGGACCCCGAGGGGCGCCCCACCAAGGCCTCAGACCCCCTGTTATGGGGTGCTGGGACCCATAGGTCACCCCAGCCCCCCTGCTATGGGGCGCTGAGCCCCAATATGGGGTGCTGAGCCCCATAGATTGTTCTAGACCCCCATCCCTGGGTCCCTGACCCCCCCTGTGTCCCCCCCAGGACCCCGAGGGGCGCCCCACCAAGGCCTCAGACCCCCTGTTATGGGGTGCTGGGACCCATAGGTCACCCCAGCCCCCCTGCTATGGGGCGCTGAGCCCCAATATGGGGTGCTGAGCCCCATAGATTGTTCTAGACCCCCATCCCTGGGTCCCTGACCCCCCCTGTGTCCCCCCCAGGACCCCGAGGGGCGCCCCACCAAGGCCTCAGACCCCCTGTTATGGGGTGCTGGGACCCATAGGTCACCCCAGCCCCCCTGCTATGGGGCGCTGAGCCCCAATATGGGGTGCTGAGCCCCATAGATTGTTCTAGACCCCCATCCCTGGGTCCCTGACCCCCCCTGTGTCCCCCCCAGGACCCCGAGGGGCGCCCCACCAAGGCCTCAGACCCCCTGTTATGGGGTGCTGGGACCCATAGGTCACCCCAGCCCCCCTGCTATGGGGCGCTGAGCCCCAATATGGGGTGCTGAGCCCCATAGATTGTTCTAGACCCCCATCCCTGGGTCCCTGACCCCCCCTGTGTCCCCCCCAGGACCCCGAGGGGCGCCCCACCAAGGCCTCAGACCCCCTGTTATGGGGTGCTGGGACCCATAGGTCACCCCAGCCCCCCTGCTATGGGGCGCTGAGCCCCAATATGGGGTGCTGAGCCCCATAGATTGTTCTAGACCCCCATCCCTGGGTCCCTGACCCCCCCTGTGTCCCCCCCAGGACCCCGAGGGGCGCCCCACCAAGGCCTCAGACCCCCTGTTATGGGGTGCTGGGACCCATAGGTCACCCCAGCCCCCCTGCTATGGGGCGCTGAGCCCCAATATGGGGTGCTGAGCCCCATAGATTGTTCTAGACCCCCATCCCTGGGTCCCTGACCCCCCCTGTGTCCCCCCCAGGACCCCGAGGGGCGCCCCACCAAGGCCTCAGACCCCCTGTTATGGGGTGCTGGGACCCATAGGTCACCCCAGCCCCCCTGCTATGGGGCGCTGAGCCCCAATATGGGGTGCTGAGCCCCATAGATTGTTCTAGACCCCCATCCCTGGGTCCCTGACCCCCCCTGTGTCCCCCCCAGGACCCCGAGGGGCGCCCCACCAAGGCGTGTGTGCGTGACCACGGGGACGGGACCCACACGGTGTCGTACGTGCCGGCGCTGGCCGGGCGCTACGGGGTCAGCGTGCGCTACGGGGGGGACGAGATCCCCCGCTCGCCCTTCCGCGCCCTCGCCCTGCCCAGCGGCGACGCCAGCAAGTGCCTGGTCACAGGTGGGACCCACAGACTGACCCATAGACTGACCCATAGACTGACCCATAGACTGACCCAGAGAGGGACCCCAGACCCATAGAGGGACCCCGGACCCATAGACTGACCCATAGAGTGACCCATAGACTGACCCATAGACTGACCCATAGAGGGACCCACAGACTGACCCATAGATTGACCCATAGACTGACCCACAGACTGACCCACAGACTGACCCATAGAGGGACCCCGGACCCATAGACTGACCCATAGAGGGACCCACAGACTGACCCACAGACTGACCCATAGACTGACCCATAGACTGACCCACAGACTGACCCACAGACTGACCCATAGACTGACCCATAGACTGACCCACAGACTGACCCATAGAGGGACCCATAGACTGACCCATAGAGGGACCCATAGAGGGACCCACAGACTGACCCATAGAGGGACCCACAGACTGACCCACAGACTGACCCATAGAGGGACCCCGGACCCATAGACTGACCCATAGATTGACCCATAGAGGGACCATAGATTGACCCATAGACTGACCCATAGAGTGACCCATAGAGGGACCCCAGACCCATAGAGGGACCCCGGACCCATAGACTGACCCATAGACTGACCCACAGACTGACCCATAGAGGGACCCCGGACCCATAGACTGACCCATAGAGGGACCCACAGACTGACCCACAGACTGACCCATAGAGGGACCCCGGACCCATAGACTGACCCATAGATTGACCCATAGAGTGACCCATAGACTGACCCATAGATTGACCCATAGATTGACCCATAGAGTGACCCCCCTGACCCCCTGACCCCCGTCTCACCCTTCCCTCGCCCTGCCCAGCGGCGACGCCAGCAAGTGCCTGGTCACAGGTGGGACCCACAGACTGACCCATAGACTGACCCATAGACTGACCCATAGACTGACCCAGAGAGGGACCCCAGACCCATAGAGGGACCCCGGACCCATAGACTGACCCATAGAGTGACCCATAGACTGACCCATAGACTGACCCATAGAGGGACCCACAGACTGACCCATAGATTGACCCATAGACTGACCCACAGACTGACCCACAGACTGACCCATAGAGGGACCCCGGACCCATAGACTGACCCATAGAGGGACCCACAGACTGACCCACAGACTGACCCATAGACTGACCCATAGACTGACCCACAGACTGACCCACAGACTGACCCATAGACTGACCCATAGACTGACCCACAGACTGACCCATAGAGGGACCCATAGACTGACCCATAGAGGGACCCATAGAGGGACCCACAGACTGACCCATAGAGGGACCCACAGACTGACCCACAGACTGACCCATAGAGGGACCCCGGACCCATAGACTGACCCATAGATTGACCCATAGAGGGACCATAGATTGACCCATAGACTGACCCATAGAGTGACCCATAGAGGGACCCCAGACCCATAGAGGGACCCCGGACCCATAGACTGACCCATAGACTGACCCACAGACTGACCCATAGAGGGACCCCGGACCCATAGACTGACCCATAGAGGGACCCACAGACTGACCCACAGACTGACCCATAGAGGGACCCCGGACCCATAGACTGACCCATAGATTGACCCATAGAGTGACCCATAGACTGACCCATAGATTGACCCATAGATTGACCCATAGAGTGACCCCCCTGACCCCCTGACCCCCGTCTCACCCTTCCCTCGCCCTGCCCAGCGGCGACGCCAGCAAGTGCCTGGTCACAGGTGGGACCCACAGACTGACCCATAGACTGACCCATAGACTGACCCATAGACTGACCCAGAGAGGGACCCCAGACCCATAGAGGGACCCCGGACCCATAGACTGACCCATAGAGTGACCCATAGACTGACCCATAGACTGACCCATAGAGGGACCCACAGACTGACCCACAGACTGACCCATAGATTGACCCATAGACTGACCCACAGACTGACCCATAGATTGACCCATAGATTGACCCATAGAGTGACCCCCCTGACCCCCTGACCCCCGTCTCACCCTTCCCTCGCCCTGCCCAGCGGGGACGCCAGCAAGTGCCTGGTCACAGGTGGGACCCACAGACTGACCCATAGAGGGACCCCGGACCCATAGACTGACCCATAGACTGACCCATAGAGTGACCCATAGAGGGACCCATAGATTGACCCATAGATTGACCCATAGACTGACCCATAGAGTGACCCATAGAGGGACCCATAGATTGACCCATAGATTGACCCATAGACTGACCCCCCTGACCCCCTGACCCCCGTCTCACCCTTCCCTCGCCCTGCCCAGCGGGGACGCCAGCAAGTGCCTGGTCACAGGTGGGACCCACAGACTGACCCATAGACTGACCCATAGACTGACCCACAGACTGACCCATAGAGGGACCCATAGACTGACCCATAGAGGGACCCATAGAGGGACCCACAGACTGACCCATAGAGGGACCCCGGACCCATAGACTGACCCATAGACTGACCCATAGAGTGACCCATAGAGGGACCCATAGACTGACCCATAGAGGGACCCCAGACCCATAGAGTGACCCATAGAGGGACCCATAGACTGACCCATAGAGGGACCCCTGACCCATAGACTGACCCATAGACTGACCCATAGAGTGACCCATAGAGGGACCCATAGACTGACCCATAGAGGGACCCCAGACCCATAGAGTGACCCATAGAGGGACCCAGAGAGGGACCCAGAGAGGGACCCTGGACCCATAGACTGACCCATAGAGGGACCCATAGAGGGACCGATAGACGGACCCAGAGAGGGACCCCTGACCCATAGATTGACCCACAGACTGACCCACAGAGGGACCCATAGAGGGACCCCAGACCCATAGAGGGACCCATAGAGGGACCCCGGACCCATAGACTGACCCATAGAGTGACCCATAGAGAGAGGAACCCAGAGAGGGACCTATAGAGGGACCCCAGACCCATAGACTGACCCATAGAGGGACCCCAGACCCATAGAGGGACCCCTGACCCACACACAGACCCATAGAGGGACCCATAGAGGGACCCCAGACCCATAGACTGACCCAGAGAGGGACCCATAGAGTGACCCATAGACTGACCCATAGAGGGACCCCAGACCCATAGAGGGACCCCTGACCCACACACAGACCCATAGAGGGACCCATAGAGGGACCCCAGACCCATAGAGGGACCCCCTGACCCCCAGTGTGACCCCCTGGAGCCCCCTTGGGGCCCCTCCCCCCACCCCCCAGACTCCCCCTCCCCCCCAGCCCTGCCCCCCTCACGTGCCCCTCCCCCTCTCTCTGCAGTGTCCATCGGGGGCCACGGGCTGGGTGAGTGCTGCTGGGGGGGCTGGGGGGAGGGGACCCCCTGACTGGGACACCCCCCCAAACCCCCCTGGGTCCCCCCCAAACCCCCCTCTAACCCCACATCCCCCCAAACCCCCCCAACCCCCCCCCCCCCCCCCCCAGCCTACCTGTGCCCCCCCACCCATCCCCCACCCATCCCACCCCCCAAAACCCCCCCAACCCCCCCAAACCCCCTCCTAACCCCCCCAGGTGCCTGCCTGTGCCCCCCCACCCATCCCCCACCCATCCCACCCCCCAAAACCCCCCCAACCCCCCCAAACCCCCTCCTAACCCTCCCCAGGTGCCTGCCTGTGCCCCCCCTCATCCCATCCCCAAACCCCCCAACCCCCACAAACCCCTCCTAACCCCCCCCCACCAGATACCTGCCTGTGCCCCCACCCATCCAACCCCCCTCCTAACCCCCCCCCCCCCAGGCTGCCTGCCTGTGCCCCCCCACCCATCCCCCACCCCTCCACCCCCCTCTGACCCCCACCCATCCCACCCCCCAACCCCCCCAACCCCCCAGCCTCCCTAGCCTGTCCCAAACCCCCCATCCTCCAACTCCCATCCCCCTCCACCCCCCTCTGACCCCCACCCATCCCACTCCCCTCCCCACCCATCCCATCCCCCAAAACCCCCCTCAACACCCCCCAAACCCCCACCTAACCCCCCCTAAACCCCCGCAACCCCCCTGCCCCCCCCCCAGGTGCCCTTCCCACCCCCCTCCATCTTCCTCCACTCCCCTCCCCACCCCACCCCTCCCCACCCATCCCATCCCCCAAACCCCCCTAACCCCCCTCAAACCCCCCCAAACCCCCCCTAACCCCCCTCAAACCCCCCCAAACCCCCCCAAAACCCCCTCTAACCCCCCCCAACCCTCCCAAACCCCCCTCAAACCCCCCCAAACCCCCCCAAAACCCCCTCTAACCCCCCCAAACCCCCCAAAACCCCCTCCTAACCCCCCCAACCCCCCCCCAAACCCCCCCCCCCCCACCCCCCCCCCAGGGCGCCTGCCTGTGCCCCACCATCCATCCCCATCCCCTCCCCATCCCATCCCCATCCCCATCCCATCCCACCCCATCCCCATCCCCATCCCACCCCCCAACCCCCCCCAAACTCCCCCTAACCCCCCCCAACCCCCGCCAAACCCCCTCTAACCCCCCCAAACCCCCCCCACCCATCCCACCCCCTCCCCACCCTTTCTACTCCCCCAAACCCCCTCTAACCCCCCCAAACCCCCCCAAACCCCCTCTAACCCCCCATAACCCCCCATAACCCCCCTCAAACCCCCCATAACCCCCCTAACCCTCCTCAAACCTCCCCAAAACCCCCCAAACCCCCCCAAATCCCCCCTAACCCCCCTCAAACCCCCCAAAACCCCCCCAAAACCCCCTCTAACCCCCCCAAACCCCCCCAAACCCCCCTAACCCCCCAAACCCCCCCAAACCCCCCTAACCCCCCTCAAACCCCCCCAAACCCCCCCAAAACCCCCTCTAACCCCCCCCAAACCCCCCTAACCCCCCTCAAACCCCCCCAAAACCCCCCAAAACCCCCTCTAACCCCCCCAAACCCCCCCCCCCCAGGCTCCTGCCTGTGCCCCACCATCCATCCCCATCCCCTCCCCATCCCACCCCTCCCCACCCATCCCACTCCCCTCCCCATCCCATCCCCCAAAACCCCCCTAATCCCCCCAACCCCCCCAAACCCCCTCTAACCCCCCCCCAAACCCCCCCCCCCCCAGGCGCCTGCCTGTGCCCCACCCCCCACCCCCACCCATCCCACCTCCCTCCATCCCCCACCCATCCCACTCCCCTCCCCATCCCCTCCCCATCCCCTCCCCACCCTTTCTACTCCCCCAAACCCCCCATAACCCCCCTCAAACCCCCCCAAACCACCTCTAACCCCCTCTAACCCCCCATAACCCCCCAAACCCCCCCTAACCCCTCCTCTAACCCCAACTCAAACCCCCCCCAAACCCCCTCTAACCCCCCTCAAACCCCCCATAACCCCCTCCTAACCTCCCCCCACGCCCCCCTCGAACCCCCTCAAACCCCCTCTAACCCCCCAAAACCCCCTCTAACCCCACCCACGCCCCCCCCAGGTTCCTGCCTGTGCCCCACCATCCATCTCCATCCCCTCCCCATCCCACCCCTCCCCAGCCCTCCCCACTCTTCCAACCACCCCAAAACCCCCATAACCCCCTCAACCCCCCCAAAACCCCCTCTAACCCCCCTCAAACCCCCCGACCCCCCTCCCCCTAACCCCCCTCTAACCCCCCCCAAACCCCCCAAACCCCCTCCTAACCCCCCTCTAACCCCCCTCGAACCCCCCCAAACCCCCTCTAATCCCCCTCAAACCCCCCACAACCCCCCAAACCCCCCCAAACCCCCTCCTAACCCCCTTCTAACCCCCCTCGAACCCCCCAAACCCCCTCTAATCCCCCTCAAACCCCCCAAACCCCCCCAAACCCCCTCCTAACCCCCCTCGAACCCCCCCAAACCCCCTCTAATCCCCCTCAAACCCCCCCAAAACCCCCCCAAACCCCCTCTAACCCCCCCACGCCCCCCCCAGGCGCCTGCCTGTGCCCCACCATCCAGCTGGGGGAGCAGACGGTGATCACGGTGGATGCCACCCCCCTCTGACCCCCACCCATCCCACTCCCCTGCCCATCCCATCCCCATCCCACCTCTCCCCACCCATCCCACTCCCCTCCCCATCCCACCCCTCCCCAGCCCTCCCCACTCTTCCAACCCCCCAAAACCCCCATAACCCCCCTCAACCCCCCCCCAAAACCCCCTCTAACCCCCCTCAAACCCCCCTAACCCCCCTCTAACCCCCCCCAAACCCCCCTCTAACCCCCTCTAATCCCCCTCAAACCCCCCATAACCCCCCCAAACCCCCCCAAACCCCCTCTAACCCCCCACGCCCCCCCCCCCCAGGCGCCTGCCTGTGCCCCACCATCCAGCTGGGGGAGCAGACGGTGATCACAGTGGATGCCAAGGCGGCGGGGCCGGGGAAGGTGACCTGCAAGGTGTCCACCCCCGACGGGGCGGAGCTGGACGTGGACGTGGTGGAGAACCAGGACGGCACCTTCGACATCTTCTACACCGCCCCCGAGCCCGGCAAGTACGGCATCGCCATCCGCTTCGGGGGGGAGCAGGTGCCCAACAGCCCCTTCCACATCATGGTGAGTGGGGCAGGGGGGCTGGGGGGCAGGGGGAGGGGGAGGGGGCTGGGGAAGGGGGTAGGGATGGAGGTTGGGGTGATGGAGATCAAGGGAGGGGATGGGGGTGGGAGGGGATGGGATGGGATGGGATGGGATGGGATGGGATGGGGATGGGATGGGATGGGATGGGATGGGAGGAGCAGGTGCCCAACAGCCCCTTCCACATCATGGTGAGTGGGGCAGGGGGGCTGGGGGGCAGGGGGAGGGGGAGGGGGAGAGGGAAGGGGGTAGGGATGGAGGTTGGGGTGATGGAGATCAAGGAAGGGGATGGGGATGGGATGGGATGGGATGGGATGGGATGGGATGGGATGGGATGGGATGGGAGGAGCAGGTGCCCAACAGCCCCTTCCACATCATGGTGAGTGGGGCAGGGGGGCTGGGGGGCAGGGGGAGGGGGAGGGGGCTGGGGAAGGGGGTAGGGATGGAGGTTGGGGTGATGGAGGTCAAGGAAGGGGATGGGGGGGATGGGATGGGATGGGATGGATGGGATGGGATGGGGATGGGATGGGGATGGGGATGGGGATGGGGATGGGGATGGGGATGGGGATGGGGATGGGGATGGGATGGGGATGGGGATGGGGATGGGGAAGGGGATGGGGATGGGGATGGGGATGGGGATGGGGAAGGGGATGGGGATGGGGATGGGAGGGGATGGGGATGGGGATGGGGATGGGATGGGGATGGGGATGGGGATGGGGAAGGGGAAGGGGATGGGGATGGGGATGGGGATGGGGATGGGGAAGGGGATGGGGATGGGGATGGGGAAGGGGAAGGGGATGGGGATGGGGATGGGGATGGGGATGGGGATGGGGATGGGGAAGGGGATGGGGATGGGGATGGGGATGGGGAAGGGGATGGGGATGGGATGGGGATGGGATGGGGTGGGATGGGGTGGGATGGGATGGGGGGAGCAGGTGCCCAACAGCCCCTTCCACATCATGGTGAGGAGGGGGAGGGGGGAGGGGGAGGGGGAGGGGGAAGGGGGTAGGGATGGAGGTTGGGGTGATGGAGGTGTTGGGATGGGGATGGGATGGGATGGGGATGGGGAGGGGGATGGGGATGGGGATGGGGATGGGACGGAGGTTGGGGTGATGGAGACCAAGGAGGGGGTCTGGTGAGGATGGGATGGGATGGGGATGGGGATGGGGAGGGGATGGGATGGGGATGGGATGGGGATGGGATGGGGATGGGGATGGGGATGGGATGGGATGGGATGGGATGGGATGGGATGGGATGGGATGGGGATGGGGAGGGGATGGGGATGGGATGGGAATGGGGATGGGATGGGGATGGGGATGGGATGGGATGGGGTGGGGATGGGGATGGGGATGGGATGGGATGGGGATGGGGATGGGATGGGATGGGGATGGGATGGGATGGGGATGGGGATGGGGATGGGATGGGATGGGGATGGGGATGGGATGGGATGGGGATGGGATGGGATGGGGATGGGGATGGGGATGGGATGGGGATGGGGATGGGGGATGGGATGGGGATGGGGATGGATGGAATGGGGATGGGATGGGGTGGGGATGGGGATGGGGATGGGATGGGGATGGGATGGGATGGGATGGGATGGGGATGGGGATGGGGATGGGGATGGGATGGGATGGGGATGGGGATGGGATGGGGATGGGATGGGATGGGATGGGATGGGATGGGATGGGGATGGGATGGGATGGGGATGGGATGGGGATGGGGATGGGATGGGATGGGATGGGGATGGGGATGGGGATGGGATGGGATGGGGATGGGATGGGGATGGGATGGGATGGGATGGGATGGGATGGGGATGGGGATGGGATGGGATGGGGATGGGATGGGGATGGGATGGGGATGGGGATGGGGATGGGATGGGGATGGGATGGGATGGGATGGGATGGGGATGGGGATGGGGATGGGGATGGGGATGGGGATGGGATGGGGATGGGGATGGGATGGGGATGGGATGGGATGGGATGGGATGGGATGGGATGGGGATGGGGATGGGATGGGGATGGGGATGGGGAGGGGATGGGATGGGGATGGGATGGGGATGGGGATGGGATGGGGATGGGGATGGGATGGGATGGGATGGGGATGGGGATGGGGATGGGGATGGGATGGGGATGGGATGGGGATGGGGATGGGATGGGGATGGGGATGGGATGGGGATGGGATGGGATGGGATGGGATGGGATGGGGATGGGGATGGGGATGGGGATGGGGATGGGATGGGATGGGATGGGGATGGGGATGGGATGGGGATGGGATGGGGTGGGGATGGGATGGGGATGGGATGGGGATGGGGATGGGATGGGATGGGGATGGGGATGGGATGGGGTGGGATGGGGTGGGATGGGATGGGGATGGGATGGGGATGGGGATGGGGGGAGCAGGTGCCCAACAGCCCCTTCCACATCACGGTGAGTGGGGGAGGGGCGGGGGGGCAGGGGGTGGGGGAGGGGGTGGGGGTGCGTTGGACACCCACATGTGGGGCTGGATGGGGGGTGGAGAGTCTGGTTGGGGGGCGGGGGTGGGGTGGGTTGGACACCAGGGAAGAGCAGCTGGGGGGGGCTGGGGAGGGGTCTCACCCCCCCATGTCCCTGCCCCCCCCTCCCCCACCCCGTGTCAGGCCACTGAGGAGCCCCCAGCCCCCCCGGAGACCCTGCGGCCCTTCAGCCTCGTCATCCCCCTCACCCTGCAGAAGGGGGAGATCACAGGTGGGGGGCTGGGGGGCACGCTGGGGGGCTGGGGGGCATTCCATGGGGCTGGGGGGCTGGGGGGGTGGGGGGCACGCCGTGGGGCTGGGGGGCTGGGGGGGCTGTGGGGGGTGGGGGGCACGCTGTGGGTCCCTGTGGGTCACTGTGGGTCCCTATGGGTCACTGTGGGTCTCTATGTGTCCCCGTGGGTCCCTGTGGGTCCCCGTGGGTCTCTATGGGTCTCTATGGGTCCCTGTGGGTCCCTGTGGGTCATGGTGGGTGCCTGTGGGTCCCTATGGGTCCCCGTGGGTCCCTCTGGGTCCCTGTGGGTCCCTATGGGTCCCTGTGGGTCTCTATGGGTCCCTGTGGGTCGCTGTGGGTCCCTATGGGTCCATATGGGTCCCTGTGGGTCCCTATGGGTCCCTGTGGGTCTCTATGGGTCCCTGTGGGTCCCTGTGGGTCCCTGTGGGTCCCTATGGGTCCCTATGGGTCCCTGTGGGTCTCTATGGGTCCCTGTGGGTCCCTGTGGGTCCCCGTGGGTAGCTGTGGGGCCCCGTGGGGCGCTGTGGGTCATGGTGGGTGCTATGGGTCCCCGTGGGTCCCTGTGGGTCCCTGTGGGGTGCTGTGGGTCCCCGTGGGTTGCTGTGGGTCTCTATGGGTCCCTGTGGGTCCCTGTGGGTCTCTATGGGTCGCTGTCGGTCCCCGTGGGTCGCTGTGGGTCGCTGTGGGTCACGCTGGGCACTGTGGGTCCCTCTGGGTCTCTCTGGGTCCCTATGGGTCCCTCTGGGTCTCTATGGGTCCCTCTGGGTCCCTCTGGGTCTCTATGGGTCCCTATGGGTCTCTATGGGTCTCTATGGGTCCCCGTGGGTCCCCATGGGTCGCTGTGGGTCGCTGTGGGTCACGCAGGGCGCTGTGGGTCCCCGTGGGTCCCCGTGGGTCGCTGTGGGTCGCTGTGGGTCACGCTGGGCACTGTGGGTCCCTCTGGGTCTCTCTGGGTCCCTATGGGTCTCTATGGGTCCCTGTGGGTCTCTATGGGTCCCTGTGGGTCCCTGTGGGTCTCTATGGGTCCCTATGGGTCTCTATGGGTCCCTGTGGGTCTCTATGGGTCCCTGTGGGTCTCTATGGGTCCCTGTGGGTCCCTGTGGGTCTCTATGGGTCCCTATGGGTCTCTATGGGTCTCTATGGGTCCCCGTGGGTCCCCATGGGTCGCTGTGGGTCGCTGTGGGTCACGCTGGCCGCTGTGGGTCCCCGTGGGTCCCCGTGGGTCCCCGTGGGTCGCTGTGGGTCACGCTGGGCGCTGTGGGTCCCCAGGGGAGGTGCGGATGCCCTCGGGGCGCTCGGCCCGTCCCGAAATCACCGACAACCAGGACGGGACGGTGACCGTGCGGTTCCGCCCCACGGAGAGGGGGCGGCACGAGGTGGAGCTGCGCTGCGACGGCAACCCCATCCCGGGTGAGGGGCTGGGGGCACTGGGGGGCACTGGGAGGGCACTGGGAGGGACTGGATGAGGACTGGGAGCCACTGGGAGGGACTGGGAGGGACTGGGGGGGACTGGGGGGGCACTGGGAGCACTGGGAGGCACTGGGAGGCACTGGATGGAGACTGGGAGGCATTGGGAGGGCACTGGATGGGGACTGGGAGGGGCTGGGAGGCACTGGGAGGTACTGAATGGAGACTGGGAGGGACTGGGAGGCACTGGGAGGGACTGGGAGGCAATGGGAGGGCACTGGGTGGACACTGGGAGGCACTGGGAGGCACTGGATGGGGACTGGGAGGGACTGGGAGGGACTGGGAGGGACTGGGAGGCACTGGGAGGGCACTGGGAGGGACTGGGAGGCACTGGATGGGGACTGGGAGGGACTGGGAGGCACTGGGAGGGCACTGCGAGACATGGGGAGGGACTGGATGAGGACTGGGAGCCACTGGGAGGGACTGGGGGGCACTGGGAGGGACTGGGGGGCACTGGGAGGGCACTGGGAGGGCACTGGGAGGCACTGGGAGGGCACTGGGAGGGACTGGGAGGCACTGGGAGGGGCTGGGAGGCACTTGGAGGGCACAGGGAGGGACTGGGGGGCACTGGGAGGCACTGGATGGAGACTGGGAGGGCACTGGGAGGCACTGGGAGGGCACTGGGGGGCACTGGGAGGGCACTGGGAGGGACTGGGAGGCACTGGATGGGGACTGGGAGGGCACTGGGAGGGACTGGGAGGCACTGGGAGGCACTGGATGGACACTGGGAGGGACTGGGAGGCACTGGATGAAGACTGGGGGGTACTGGGAGGCACTGGGAAGGTACTGGGGCAGACTGGGGGAGTACTGGGGGTGTACTGGGAGGTCAGTGTGGTCACTGGTGTCCCTGTCCCCCCAGGGAGCCCCCTCCAGTTCTACGTGGACGCTCTGGACACCCGGCACGTCAGCGCCTTCGGGCCCGGCCTGAGCCACGGGGTGGTGAACAGGCCCTGCACCTTCACCATCCTCACCCGCGGGGCTGGAGAGGGTGAGCAGGGCACTGGGAGGCACTGGGAGGCACTGGGAGGCACTGGGAGGGCACTGGGAGGCACTGGGAGGAGCTGGAGGGGTGCTGGGAGGGAGCACTGGGGGGTCACAGGGACACACGAGGTGGTGAACAGGCCCTGCACCTTCCCCATCCTCACCCGGGGTGCTGGAGAGGATGAGGGGGCACTGGGAGGCACTGGGAAGCACTGGGAGGCACTGGGGGGCACTGGGAGGCACTGGGAGGCACTGGGAGGCACTGGGGGGCACTGGGAGGCACTGGGGGGATCTGGAGGGGTGCTGGGAGGGAGCACAGGGGGGTCACAGGGACACACGAGGTGGTGAACAGGCCCTGCACCTTCCCCATCCTCACCCGGGGTGCTGGAGAGGGTGAGGGGGGCACTGGGAGGCACTGGGAGGGCACTGGGAGGGCACTGGGAGGCACTGGGAGGGCACTGGGAGGCACTGGGGGGCACAGGTACCAGCAGGAAGGGTTGGGGACCCCCAAAATACCACTGAGAGGGGTTGGAGACCCCCCAAATGCCACCAGGAGCTCTGGAGACCCTGATGGGTCTGGGAGGGGTTGGAGACCCCCCCTAAAATGCCACCAGGGGGTCTAGGGACCCCCAAATCCCACCTTGAGGGGTTGGAGACCCCCAGATCCTACAGTGAGGAGCTCTAGGGACCCCCAGATGCCACCAGGAGGGGTTGGAGACCCCCCAAATCCCACCTTGAGGGGTTGGAGACCCCCAGATCCCACGGTGAGGGGTTCTAGGGACCCCCAGATGCCACCAGGAGGGGTTGGAGCCCCCAAAGAGCACTGTGAGGGCCTGGACCCCCACCCCCACCCCCCGCTGACCCCCTGTCCCCCCCAGGGGGTCTGTCCCTGGCCGTGGAGGGTCAGGGACCCCCCAGATGTTACCAGGAGCTCTAGGGACCCAAATCCCACCTTGAGGGGTTGGAGACCCCCAGATGCCACGGTGAGGGGTTGGAGACCCCCCAAATCCCACGGTGAGGGGTTCTAGGGACTCCCAGATCCCACCAGGAGGGGTTGGAGACCCCTAGATACCACCAGGAGCTCTGGAGACCCTGATGGGTCTGGGAGGGGTTGGAGACCCCCCCCAAATGCCACCAGGGGGTCTAGGGACCCCCAAATCCCACCTTGAGGGGTTGGAGACCCCCAAATCCCACCAGGAGGGGTAGGAGACCCCCAGATCCCACGGTGAGGAGCTCTAGGGACCCCCAGATGCCACCGTGAGGTTGTTGGACCCCTAAATGCCACCAGGAGGGGTTGGAGCCCCCCAAAGAGCACTGTGAGGGTCTGGACCCCCCCCCACCCCCCCGCTGACCCCCTGTCCCCCCCAGGGGGTCTGTCCCTGGCCGTGGAGGGTCCGTCCAAGGCGGAGATCAGCTGCCAGGACAACAAGGACGGGACCTGCACCGTGTCCTACCTGCCCACCGCCCCCGGCGACTACAGCATCATCGTGCGCTTCGACGAGCAGCACATCCCGGGCAGCCCCTTCACCGCCAAGGTCACGGGTGAGGGGACACCCCAGCACCCCCCCACAACCACCCTGCACCACCCCCAGCCACCCCCAGCCACCCCCAGCTAACTTGCCACAAGACAACCCCAACCATCCCGTCCCCATCCCCATCCCCATCCCATCCCCATCCCATCCCATCCCCATCCCCATCCCATCCCATCCCCATCCCATCCCATCCCATCCCCATCCCCATCCCCATCCCCATCCCATCCCCATCCCCATCCCCATCCCCATCCCCATCCCATCCCATCCCCATCCCCATCCCATCCCATCCCATCCCCATCCCATCCCATCCCCATCCCCATCCCATCCCATCCCATCCCCATCCCCATCCCCATCCCCATCCCCATCCCCATCCCATCCCCATCCCCATCCCATCCCATCCCCATCCCATCCCATCCCCATCCCCATCCCATCCCATCCCCATCCCATCCCATCCCATCCCCATCCCCATCCCCATCTCCATCCCCATCCCCATCCCATCCCCATCCCCATCCCATCCCATCCCCATCCCATCCCTCCCTCCCATCCCCATCCCCATCCCCATCCCCATCCCCATCCCATCCCCATCCCCATCCCCATCCCATCCCATCCCCATCCCATCCCATCCCATCCCCATCCCATCCCATCCCCATCCCCATCCCATCCCATCCCATCCCCATCCCCATCCCCATCCCATCCCCATCCCCATCCCATCCCCATCCCCATCCCATCCCATCCCTATCCCCATCCCATCCCCATCCCATCCCCATCCCATCCCCATCCCATCCCCATCCTCATCCCCATCCCCATCCCATCCCCATCCCCATCCCCATCCCATCCCATCCCCATCCCATCCCATCCCATCCCCATCCCCATCCCATCCCCATCCCCATCCCATCCCCATCCCCATCCCCATCCCCATCCCCATCCCCATCCCCATCCCATCCCATCCCCATCCCCATCCCCATCCCCATCCCCATCCCATCCCCATCCCCATCCCCATCCCCATCCCCATCCCCATCCCATCCCATCCCCATCCCCATCCCCATCCCATCCCATCCCCATCCCCATCCCCATCCCCATCCCATCCCATCCCATCCCCATCCCCATCCCCATCCCATCCCCATCCCCATCCCCATCCCCATCCCATCCCATCCCCATCCCCATCCCCATCCCCATCCCATCCCCATCCCCATCCCCATCCCCATCCCCATCCCCATCCCATCCCATCCCCATCCCCATCCCATCCCATCCCATCCCCATTCCCATCCCCATCCCCATCCCCATCCCATCCCATCCCCATCCCCATCCCCATCCCATCCCCATCCCCATCCCATCCCCATCCCATCCCATCCCATCCCATCCCCATCCCCATCCCATCCCCATCCCATCCCCATCCCATCCCCATCCCCATCCCATCCCCATCCCATCCCATCCCATCCCCATCCCCATCCCCATCCCATCCCATCCCATCCCATCCCCATCCCCATCCCATCCCCATCCCCATCCCCATCCCCATCCCATCCCATCCCCATCCCCATCCCATCCCCATCCCCATCCCCATCCCCATCCCCATCCCCATCCCATCCCCATCCCCATCCCATCCCCATCCCCATCCCATCCCCATCCCCATCCCATCCCATCCCCATCCCATCCCATCCCATCCCCATCCCCATCCCCATCCCATCCCCATCCCCATCCCATCCCCATCCCCATCCCCATCCCCATCCCCATCCCCATCCCCATCCCCATCCCATCCCATCCCCATTCCCATCCCCATCCCCATCCCCATCCCATCCCATCCCCATCCCCATCCCATCCCATCCCCATCCCCATCCCATCCCCATCCCCATCCCCATCCCATCCCCATCCCCATCCCCATCCCCATCCCATCCCATCCCCATTCCCATCCCCATCCCCATCCCCATCCCCATCCCATCCCCATCCCCATCCCCATCCCCATCCCCATCCCATCCCATCCCCATCCCCATCCCATCCCATCCCATCCCCATCCCATCCCCATCCCCATCCCATCCCCATCCCCATCCCCATGGTCACCCTGTCCCTGTCCCCCCCAGGGGATGACTCCATGCGCACGTCCCAGCTCCACGTTGGCGCCTCGACCGACGTGTCCCTGAAGATCACGGAGAGCGACCTGAGCCAGCTGAGCGCCAGCATCCGGGCGCCCTCCGGCCACGAGGAGCCCTGTCTGCTCAAGCGCCTGCCCAACCGCCACATCGGTGGGACAGGGGGACAGGGACAGGGGGACAGGGGGACAGGGGGACACAGGGTGTGGGGAGTGGGTACATGGGATACAGGGACAGGGGGCGTGGGGACACAGGACGTGGGGTGTGGGGACAGGGGGTGTGGGGACAGGGGGTGTGGGGACAGGGGACAGGGGGACATGGGGACAAGGGGACAAGGGGACATGGGGCAGGGGGACATGGGGACAGGGGGACAGGGGGACAGGGGACACAGGGTTTGGGGAGTGGGAACATGGGACACAGGGACAGAGGCCGTGGGGAGACAGGACGTGGGGTGTGGGGACAGGGGGTGTGGGGACAGGGGACAGGGGGACATGAGGACAAGGGGACAGGGGGAAAAGGGACAGGGGGACAGGGGACAGGGGGACATGGGAACAGGGGACAGGGGGACACAGGGTGTGGGGAGTGGGTACATGGGATACAGGGACAGGGGGCGTGGGGACACAGGACGTGGGGTGTGGGGACAGGGGGTGTGGGGACAGGGGGTGTGGGGACAGGGGACAGGGGGACATGGGGACAAGGGGACAAGGGGACATGGGGCAGGGGGACATGGGGACAGGGGGACAGGGGGACAGGGGACACAGGGTTTGGGGAGTGGGAACATGGGACACAGGGACAGGGGGTGTGGGGACACAGGACGTGGGGTGTGGGGACAGGGGGTGTGGGGACAGGGGGTGTGGGGACAGGGGACAGGGGGACATGGGGACAAGGGGACAAGGGGACATGGGGCAGGGGGACATGGGGACAGGGGGACAGGGGGACAGGGGACACAGGGTTTGGGGAGTGGGAACATGGGACACAGGGACAGGGGGTGTGGGGACACAGGACGTGGGGTGTGGGGACAGGGGGTGTGGGGACAGGGGGTGTGGGGACAGGGGACAGGGGGACATGGGGACAAGGGGACAAGGGGACATGGGGCAGGGGGACATGGGGACAGGGGGACAGGGGGACAGGGGACACAGGGTTTGGGGAGTGGGAACATGAGACACAGGGACAGAGGCCGTGGGGAGACAGGACGTGGGGTGTGGGGACAGGGGGTGTGGGGACAGGGGACAGGGGGACATGAGGACAAGGGGACAGGGGGAAAAGGGACAGGGGGACAGGGGACAGGGGGACATGGGAACAGGGGACAGGGGGACACAGGGTGTGGGGAGTGGGTACATGGGATACAGGGACAGGGGGCGTGGGGACACAGGACGTGGGGTGTGGGGACAGGGGGTGTGGGGACAGGGGGTGTGGGGACAGGGGACAGGGGGACATGGGGACAAGGGGACAAGGGGACATGGGGCAGGGGGACATGGGGACAGGGGGACAGGGGGACAGGGGACACAGGGTTTGGGGAGTGGGAACATGGGACACAGGGACAGAGGCCGTGGGGAGACAGGACGTGGGGTGTGGGGACAGGGGGTGTGGGGACAGGGGACAGGGGGACATGAGGACAAGGGGACAGGGGGAAAAGGGACAGGGGGACAGGGGACAGGGGGACATGGGAACAGGGGACAGGGGGACACAGGGTGTGGGGAGTGGGTACATGGGATACAGGGACAGGGGGCGTGGGGACACAGGACGTGGGGTGTGGGGACAGGGGGTGTGGGGACAGGGGGTGTGGGGACAGGGGACAGGGGGACATGGGGACAAGGGGACAAGGGGACATGGGGCAGGGGGACATGGGGACAGGGGGACAGGGGGACAGGGGACACAGGGTTTGGGGAGTGGGAACATGAGACACAGGGACAGAGGCCGTGGGGAGACAGGACGTGGGGTGTGGGGACAGGGGGTGTGGGGACAGGGGGTGTGGGGACAGGGGGACATGGGGACAGGGGGACAGGGGGACACAGGGTTTGGGGAGTGGGAACATGGGACACAGGGACAGGGGGTGTGGGGACATGGGGACATGGGTCATGGGAACATGGAGGTGACAGGGGCTGGTGGGGTGGCCAGGGGACTGATGTTGGTGACAGGGGGGTTGGTGGAGGTGGCCAAGGGCTGATGTTGGTGGCCAAGGACTGGTGGAGGTGGCCAAGGGGCTGGTGGAGGTGAGCAGAGGGTTGGTGGAGGTGACGGGGGTGGTGAAGGTGGCCAGGGGCTGATATTGGTGGCCAAAGGACTGGTGGGGGTGGCCAGGGGCTGGTGGAGGTGACCAGGGGCTGATGTTGGTGGCCAAGGGACTGGTGGGGGTGGCCAGGGGCTGTTGGAGGTGGCCAAGGGGCTGCTGAAGGTGGCCAAGGGACTGGTGGAGGTGACCAGGGGCTGATGTTGGTGACCAGGGGACTGGTGGAGGTGAGCAAGGGACTGGTGAAGGTGACCAGGGGCTGGTGGAGGTGGCCAAGGGGCTGATGTTGGTGGCCAGGGGCTGATGTTGGTGGCCAGGGGCTGGTGGAGGTGACCAGAGGGTTGGTGGAGGTGACGGGGATGGTGAAGGTGACCAGGGGCTGATGTTGGTGGCCAAGGGGCTGGTGAAGGTGGCCAGGGGCTGGTGGAGGTGGCCAGGGGCTGGTGAAGGTGACCAGGGGCTGATGTTGCTGGCCAAGGGCTGATGTTGGTGGCCAAGGACTGGTGGAGGTGGCCAAGGGACTGGTGAAGGTGGCCAGGGGGCTGGTGGAGGTGACTGGTGTGTGTCCCCCCCACCCCCAGGCATCTCCTTCACGCCCAAGGAGGTGGGCGAGCACGTGGTGAGCGTGAAGAAGAGCGGTCAGCACGTCACCAACAGCCCCTTCAAGATCCTGGTGGGACAGTCGGAGATCGGGGACGCCAGCCGGGTGAAGGTGTGGGGCAAGGGGCTGGTGGAGGGTCACACCTTCCAGGTGGCGGAGTTCATCGTGGACACGCGCAGCGCCGGTGAGACCACGGGGGTGGTGGCCATGGGGGGGCCGTGAGCTGGATGGGGTGGTGGCCATGGGGTGGTGGCCATGGGGGGGCCGTGAGCTGGATGGGGTGGTGGCCATGGGGTGGTGGCCATGGCTGTGTCATGGCTGTGGCTATGGGGTGGTGGCTATGGGGTGGTGGCCATGGGGTGGTGGCCATGGCTTGGATGGGCTGGTGGCCATGGGGTGGTGGCCATGGCCATGTCATGGCCATGTCATGGCTGTGGCCATGGGGTCGTGGCCATGTGGTGGTGGCCATGGCTGTGTCATGGCTGTGGCCATGGGGTGGTGGCCATGGGCTGGCCATGAACTGGATGGAGTGGTGGCCATGGGGTGGTGGCCATGGGGTGGCCGTGAACTGGATGGGGTGGTGGCCATGGGGTGGTGGCCATGGGGTGGTGGCCATGGCTGTGTCATGGCTGTGGCCATGGGGTGGTGGCCATGGGGTGGTGGCCATGGCTGTGTCATGGCTGTGGCCATGGGGTGGTGGCCATGGGGGGGCCGTGAACTGGATGGTGTGGTGGCCATTGGGTGGTGGCCATGGGGGGGCTGTGAACTGGATGGGGTGGTGGCCACGGGGTGGTGGCCATGGCTGTGTCATGGCTGTGTCATGGCTGTGGCCATGGGGTGGTGGCCATGGGGTGGTGGCCATGGCCTGGATGGGCTGGTGGCTATGGCCATGTCATGGCTGTGGCCATGGGGTGGTGGCCATGGGGTGGTGGCCATGGGGTGGCCATGGGGTGGATGGGCTGGTGGCCATGGCCATGTCATGGCTGTGTCATGGCTGTGGCCATGGGGTGGTGGCCATGGGGTGGCCATGAACTGGATGGGGTCGTGGCCATGGGGTGGTGGCCATGGCTGTGTCATGGCTGTGGCCATGGGGTGGTGGCCATGGGGTGGTGGCCATGGGGTGGATAGGCTGATAGCCTCGGCCTCCCCACGGCCATGGCCTGGACAGGATGGTGGCCTTGGCCTGGGTGGGCAGGCGGCCCTGGTGTGACCACGGCCTGGATGGGCCTGGTGTCCTCAGCCTCCCCACGGCCATGGCCTGGACAGGATGGTGGCCTTGGCCTGGGTGGGATGGTGGCCTTGATATGACCATGGCCTGGATGGGCTGGTGGCCTTGGCCTGGGTGGGCAGGCGGCCCTGGTGTGACCACGGCCTGGATGGGCCTGGTGTCCTCAGCCTCCCCACGGCCATGGCCTGGACAGGATGGTGGCCTTGGCCTGGGTGGGATGGTGGCCTTGATATGACCATGGCCTGGATGGGCTGGTGGCCTTGGCCTGGGTGGGCAGGCGGCCCTGGTGTGACCACGGCCTGGATGGGCCTGGTGTCCTCAGCCTCCCCACGGCCATGGCCTGGATGCGATGGTGGCCTTGTGGCCCTGGTGTGACCACGGCCTGGATGGGCCTGGTGTCCTCAGCCTCCCCACGGCCATGGCCTGGATGGGATGGTGGCCTTGGCCTGGGTGGGATGGTGGCCTTGATATGACCATGGCCTGGATGGGCTGGTGGCCTTGGCCTGGGTGGGCAGGCGGCCCTGGTGTGACCACGGCCTGGATGGGCCTGGTGTCCTCAGCCTCCCCACGGCCATGGCCTGGATGCGATGGTGGCCTTGTGGCCCTGGTGTGACCACGGCCTGGATGGGCCTGGTGTCCTCAGCCTCCCCACGGCCATGGCCTGGACAGGATGGTGGCCTTGGCCTGGGTGGGATGGTGGCCTTGATATGACCATGGCCTGGATGGGCTGGTGGCCTTGGCCTGGGTGGGCAGGCGGCCCTGGTGTGACCACGGCCTGGATGGGCCTGGTGTCCTCAGCCTCCCCACGGCCATGGCCTGGATGCGATGGTGGCCTTGTGGCCCTGGTGTGACCACGGCCTGGATGGGCCTGGTGTCCTCAGCCTCCCCACGGCCATGGCCTGGATGGGATGGTGGCCTTGTGGCCCTGGTGTGACCACGGCCTGGATGGGCCTGGTGTCCTCAGCCTCCCCACGGCCATGGCCTGGATGGGATGGTGGCCTTGTGGCCCTGGTGTGACCACGGCCTGGATGGGCCTGGTGTCCTCAGCCTCCCCCACCGCCATGGCCGGGCCCGTCAGCCCCGGGGCCACCTCCAAACGTGTCCCCATGATGTCCCAGGCTACGGGGGCTGGGCCTGTCCATCGAGGGGCCCAGCAAGGTGGACATCAACTGCGAGGACGTGGAGGACGGCACCTGCAAGGTCACCTACTGCCCCACCGAGCCCGGCAACTACCTCATCAACATCAAGTTCGCCGACAAGCACGTCCCAGGTGGGGACAGGGGGGACAAGGGGAGGGGACAACGGGGTGGCACCGGGGGAGGCAGGCCCTTCCCCCCACCCCCACCCCTTCAGGGGGTGGCGGGGTCCCTGAGGCGGGTGGGGGGGTCCCTGCAGGAAGCCCCTTCACGGTGAAGGTGACGGGCGAGGGGCGGATGAAGGAGAGCATCACCCGCCGGCGCCAGGCGCCCTCCATCGCCACCATCGGCAGCACCTGCGACCTCAACCTCAAGATCCCAGGTAAGGGGCTGGGGGCCTTCATCCTCCTCCTCATCATCATCATCATCCTCCTCCTCTTCTCCTGCGCTTCTCCTCTTCCTCTGCTCCTCCTTCTCTTCTCCTGCTCTTCTTCTCCTGCTCTTCTCCTCCTCCTCCTCTTCCTCCTCTCCTCCTCTTCTTCCCTCTCTTCCTCTTCTCCTCCTCCTCTTCTCCTTCTCCTCCACCTCCTCTTCTCTTTCTCCTCCCCCTCCTCTTTCTCTCCTCCTCCTCCTCTTCCTCCTCTTCTTCCTCTCCTTCTCTTCTCCTCCTCCTCCTCTTCCTCCTCCTCCTTCTCCTCCTCCTTCTCCTCCTCCTCCTCCTCCTCTTCTCCTCTTCCTCCTCTTCTCCTCCTTCTCTTCCTCTTCTCCTCTTCTCCTCCTCTTCTTCCCTCTCTTCCTCTTCTCCTCCTCCTCTTCTCCTTCTCCTCCACCTCCTCTTCTCTTGCTCCTCTTCTCCTCCTCTTTCTCTTCTCCTCCTCCTCTTCTCCTTCTCTTCCTCTCCTCCTCCTCTTCCTCCTCTTCTTCCTCTCCTTCTCTTCTCCTCCTCCTCCTCCTCCTCCTCTTCCTCTCCTCCTCCTATTCTCCTCTTCCTTTTCTTCCTCTCCTCTTCCTCCTCTTCTCCTCCTTCTCTTCCTCTTCTCCTCTTCTCCTCCTCTTCTTCCCTCTCTTTTCTCCTCCTCCTCCTTCTCCTTCTCCTTCTCCTCCACCTCCTTTTCTCTTGCTCCTCTTCTCCTCCTCCTCTTTCTCTTCTTCTCCTCCTCTTCTCCTTCTCTTCCTCTCCTCCTCCTCTTCCTTCTCTTCTTCCTCTCCTTCTCCTTCTCTTCTCCTCCTCTCCTCCTCTTCCTCTTCCTCTTCCTCCTCCTCCTCTTCCTTTTCTTCCTCTCCTCCTCCTCCTCCTCTTTTCCTCCTCCCCCTCCTCCTCCTCCTCCTCCTCCTCCTCCTCTCCTCCTCCTCTCCTCCTCCTCTCCTCCTCGGTGGGGCTGAGGGACATGGACCCATCTCAGCCTCCCCACCTCTGATTTCCGCCTCCTTCTTCTCTCCCCACCCGTCCCCGTGTCCGTCCGTGCGTCCGTCTGCGCGTGCGTCCGCCTGTCCGTCCGTGCGTCCATCCGGGTGTGCCGCCGTCCGCCTGTTCTGTCCACACGTGTCTGCGTGTGGCTGTGATCACCCAACTGCCCACCTGTCCCTCTGTCCTTCCCACATCCCTCCCTCCATCCATCCATCCCTCCATCCATCCATCCATCCACCCTCCCTCCCTCCCTCCATCCATCCATCCATCCATCCATCCATCCATCCCTCCCTCCATCCCTCCATCCATCCATCCATCCACCCTCCCTCCTTCCCTCCCTCCATCCATCCATCCATCCATCCATCCCTCCATCCATCCCTCCCTCCCTCCCTCCATCCCTCCATCCATCCATCCATCCCTCCCTTCATCCCTCCATCCATCCCTCCATCCCTCCCTCCCTCCATCCATCCATCCCTCCATCCCTCCCTCCCTCCCTCCATCCCTCCATCCATCCATCCCTCCCTCCCTCCCTCCCCCCCCAGGGAACTGGTTCCAGATGGTGTCAGCCCAGGAGCGCCTGACACGCACCTTCACGCGCAGCAGCCACACCTACACCCGCACGGAGCGCACGGAGATCAGCAAGACGCGGGGCGGGGAGACCACCCGCGAGGTGCGCGTGGAGGAGTCCACCCGCGTCGGGGGAGACCCCTTCCCCAACGTCTTCGGGGGCTTCCTGGCCAGAGAGGGGCTGGGCGCCTTCGGGCCCATCGCCCGCACCCAGGAGGGTGGGTGGCTGCCTGGGGGTGGGGGGTGGGGGTGTGTAAAGGGGGGGGTGTGCAAGGGGGTGTGCAAGGGGGATTGCAAGGGGAGTGGGTGTTCAAGGGGAGTGTGCAAGGGGGGTGTGCAAGGGGCTGGGTGTGCAAGGAGTTGTGTGTGCAAGGGGAGTGTGCAAGAGGGGTGTGCAAGGGGATTGTGCAAGGGGGTTGGGTGTGCAAAGGGTTGGGTAAGCAAGGGGAGTGTGTAAGGGGGTGTGCAAGGGGATTGTGCAAGGGGTGTGGGTGTGCAAGGGGGTGTGCAAGGGGGTGAGTGTGCTAGGGGGGTGTGCAAGGGGCTGGGTGTGCAAGGGGAGTGTGCAAGGGGGTGGGTGTGCAAGGGGTGGGTGTGCAAGGGGAGTGTGCAAGGGGGTGTGCAAGGAGTTGGGTGTGCAAGGGGATTGTGCAAGGGGTGGGTGTGCAAAGGGAGTGTGCAAGGGGGTGTGTGTGAAAGGGGAGTGTGCAAGGGGTGTGTGCAAGGGGTGTGTGCAAGGGGTTGGGTGTGCAAGGGGCTGGGTGTGCAAGGGGGTGGGTGTGCAAGGGGTGGGTGTGCAAGGGGAGTGTGGGTGTGCAAGGGGGTGTGCAAGGGCGGTGTGCAAGGGGTTGTGTGTGCAAGGGGGGTGTGCAAGGGGGCGTGCAAGGGGGTGTGCAAGGGGTGGGTGTGCAAGGGGTTGTGTGTGCAAGGGGTTGTGTGTGCAAGGGGTGGGTGTGCAAGGGGAGTGTGCAAGGGGGGTGTGCAAGGGGATTGTGCAAGGGGTGTGGGTGTGCAAGGGGTGTGTGCAAGGGGGGTGAGTGTGCTAGGGGGTGTGCAAGGGGCTGGATGTGCAAGGGGTTGGGTGTGCAAGGGGAGTGTGCAAGAAAGGTGTGCAAGGGGTGGGTGTGCAAGGGGAGTGTGCAAGGGGTTGGGTGTGCAAGGGGAGTGTGCAAGGGGGTGGGTGTGCAAAGGGAGTGTGCAAGGGGGGTGTGTGTGAAAGGGGAGTGTGCAAGGGGGTATGCAAGGGGTGTGTGCAAGGGGTTGGGTGTGCAAGGGGCTGGGTGTGCAAGGGGAGTGTGCAAGGGGGTGTGCAAGGGGGGTGTGCAAGGGGGCGTGCAAGGGGGGTGTTCAAGGGGGGTGTGCAAGGGGGTGTGCAAGCGGTTGGGTGTGCAAGGGGGGTGTGCAAGGGGGTGGGTGTGCAAGGGGTTCAGTGTGCAAGGGGCTGGGATGCTGTGTGTTGGGGTGCCAGGTATTTTGGGGTGCCCCATCCTGACCCAGCCATGCCATGTGCTGGGGTGCTGGTGCTGGGTGTTGGGGTGCCCTGGGAAGCCAGGTACCAGGGTGCCCCATCCCCAACCCAGGGTGCCCTGGGGTGCCAGGTATTGGGGTTCTGGGTACCAGGTATTGGGGTGCCCTGGGATGCTGTGTGTTGGGGTGCCAGGTACCAGGGTGCCCCATCCCCAACCCGGGGTGCCCTGGGGTGCCAGGTATTGGGGTGCTGTGTGTTGGGGTGCTGGGTACTGGGGTGCCAAGTATTGGGGTGCCAGGTATTGGGGTGCTGTGTGTTGGGGTGCTGGGTACTGGGGTGCCCCATCCTCAACCCAGCCATGCCATGTGACAGGGTGCTGGGTGCCAGGTATTGGGGTGCCCTGGGATGCTGTGTGTTGGGGTGCCAGGTACCAGGGTGCCCCATCCCCAACCCGGGGTGCCCTGGGGTGCCAGGTATTGGGGTGCTGTGTGTTGGGGTGCTGGGTACTGGGGTGCCAGGTATTGGGGTGCCAGGTATTGGGGTGCTGTGTGTTGGGGTGCTGGGTACTGGGGTGCCCCATCCTCAACCCAGCCATGCCATGTGACAGGGTGCTGGGTGCCAGGTATTGGGGTGCCCTGGGATGCTGTGTGTTGGGGTGCCAGGTACCAGGGTGCCCCATCCCCAACCCGGGGTGCCCTGGGGTGCCAGGTATTGGGGTGCTGTGTGTTGGGGTGCTGGGTACTGGGGTGCCAGGTATTGGGGTGCCAGGTATTGGGGTGCTGTGTGTTGGGGTGCTGGGTACTGGGGTGCCCCATCCTCAACCCAGCCATGCCATGTGACAGGGTGCTGGGTGCCAGGTATTGGGGTGCCCTGGGATGCTGGGTATTGGGGTGCTGGGTCCTGGGGTGCCCCCCTGACCCAGCCATGCCCCCTCCCCCTAGGCAAGGCGTCCCCCCAGGAGCTGTGTGCCCAGGTGCTGAGCCCCTCGGGGCAGCGGGTGCTGGGTGTTGGGGTGCCCTGGGGTGCCGGCTATTGGGATGCTGGGTATCGGGGTGCCCTGGGATGCTGTGTGTTGGGGTGCCAGGTATTTTGGGGTGCCCCATCCTGACCCAGCCATGCCGTGTGTCGGGGTGCTGGGTGTTGGGGTGCCCTGGGATGCCAGGTATTGGGTTGCCCCATCCCCAACCTGGGGTGCCCTGGGATGCCAGGTATTGGGGTGTTAGGTGCTGGGGTGCCCTGGGATGCTGTGTGTTGGGGTGCTGGGTATCGGGGTGCCCTGGGATGCTGTGTGTCGGGGTGCCCCATCCCCAACCCAGGGTGCCCTGGGATGCCAGGTATTGGGGTGTTAGGTGCCGGGGTGCCCTGGGATGCTGTGTGTTGGGGTGCTGGGTATCGGGGTGCCCTGGGATGCTGTGTGTTGGGGTGCCAGGTGCCGGGGTGCCCTGGGGTGCCGGGTATCAGGGTGCCCTGGGATGCTGGGTATGGGGATGCTGGGTATCGGGGTGCCTCCCCCTGACCCAGCCATGCCCCCCCCCTAGGCGAGGCGTCCCCCCAGGAGCTGTGTGCCCCCGTGCTGAGCCCCTCGGGGCAGCGGGTGCTGGGTGTTGGGGTGCCCTGGGATGCTGGGTATTGGGGTGCTGGGATGCCAGGTATTGGGGTGCCCTGGGATGCTGTGTGTCGGGGTGCTGGGTGCTGGGTGTTGGGGTGCCCTGGGATGCTGTGTGTTGGGGTGCCCCATCCCCAACCCAGGGTGCCCTGGGGTGCTGGGTATTGGGATGCTGGGTATTGGGGTGCCCTGGGATGCTGGGTATTGGGGTGCTGGGATGCCAGGTATTGGGGTGCCCTGGGATGCTGGGTATCGGGGTGCCCTGGGATGCTGGATATGGGGATGCTGGGTCCTGGGGTGCCCCCCGACCCAGCCATGCCCCCCCCCTAGGCGAGGCGTCCCCCCAGGAGCTGTGTGCCCAGGTGCTGAGCCCCTCGGGGCAGCGGGTGCTGGGTGTTGGGGTGCCCTGGGATGCTGTGTGTTGGGGTGCCCCATCCCCAACCCAGGGTGCCCTGGGGTGCTGGGTATTGGGATGCTGGGTATTGGGGTGCCCTGGGATGCTGGGTATTGGGGTGCTGGGATGCCAGGTATTGGGGTGCCCTGGGATGCTGTGTGTTGGGGTGCCCTGGGATGCTGGGTATTGGGGTGCCAGGTACCATGGTGCCCCATCCCCAACCCAGGGTGCCCTGGGGTGCTGGGTGCCGGGGTGCCCTGGGATGCTGGGTATCGGGGTGCCCTGGGATGCTGGATATGGGGATGCTGGGTCCTGGGGTGCCCCCCGACCCAGCCATGCCCCCCCCCTAGGCGAGGCGTCCCCCCAGGAGCTGTGTGCCCAGGTGCTGAGCCCCTCGGGGCAGCGGGTGCTGGGTGTTGGGGTGCCCTGGGGTGCCGGCTATTGGGATGCTGGGTATCGGGGTGCCCTGGGATGCTGTGTGTTGGGGTGCCAGGTATTTTGGGGTGCCCCATCCTGACCCAGCCATGCCGTGTGTCGGGGTGCTGGGTGTTGGGGTGCCCTGGGATGCCAGGTATTGGGTTGCCCCATCCCCAACCTGGGGTGCCCTGGGATGCCAGGTATTGGGGTGTTAGGTGCTGGGGTGCCCTGGGATGCTGTGTGTTGGGGTGCTGGGTATCGGGGTGCCCTGGGATGCTGTGTGTCGGGGTGCCCGATCCCCAACCCAGGGTGCCCTGGGATGCCAGGTATTGGGGTGTTAGGTGCCGGGGTGCCCTGGGATGCTGTGTGTTGGGGTGCTGGGTATCGGGGTGCCCTGGGATGCTGTGTGTTGGGGTGCCAGGTGCCGGGGTGCCCTGGGGTGCCGGGTATCAGGGTGCCCTGGGATGCTGGGTATGGGGATGCTGGGTATCGGGGTGCCTCCCCCTGACCCAGCCATGCCCCCCCCCTAGGCGAGGCGTCCCCCCAGGAGCTGTGTGCCCCCGTGCTGAGCCCCTCGGGGCAGCGGGTGCTGGGTGTTGGGGTGCCCTGGGATGCTGGGTATTGGGGTGCTGGGATGCCAGGTATTGGGGTGCCCTGGGATGCTGTGTGTCGGGGTGCTGGGTGCTGGGTGTTGGGGTGCCCTGGGATGCTGTGTGTTGGGGTGCTGGGTACTGGGTGTTGGGGTGCCCTGGGATGCTGTGTGTCGGGGTGCTGGGTGCTGGGTGTTGGGATGCCCTGGGATGCTGTGTGTTGGGGTGCCCCATCCCCAACCCAGGGTGCCCTGGGATGCTGTGTGTCGGGGTGCCAGGTACCAAGGTGCTCCATCCCCAACCCAGGGTGCCCTGGGGTGCTGGGTATTGGGATGCTGGGTATTGGGGTGCCCTGGGATGCTGGGTATTGGGGTGCTGGGATGCCAGGTATTGGGGTGCCCTGGGATGCTGGGTATCGGGGTGCCCTGGGATGCTGGATATGGGGATGCTGGGTCCTGGGGTGCCCCCCGACCCAGCCATGCCCCCCTAGGTGAGGCGTCCCCCCAGGAGCTGTGTGCCCAGGTGCTGAGCCCCTCGGGGCAGCGGGTGCTGGGGTGCCAGGTGTTGGGGTGCCCTGGGATGCTGGGTATTGGGGTGCTGGGTATCGGGGTGCCCTGGGATGCTGTGTGTTGGGGTGCTGGGTACCAGGGTGCCCGATCCCCAACCCGGGGTGCCCTGGGATGCCAGGTGCTGGGGTGCTGGTTCTGGGTGTTGGGGTGCCCTGGGATGCCGTGTGTTGGGGTGCCAGGTACCAGGGTGCCCCCTCCCCAACCCAGGGTGCCCTGGGATGCTGTGTGTCGGGGTGCCAGGTGCCGGGGTGCCCTGGGATGCTGGGTATGGGGATGCTGGGTATCGGGGTGCCCCCCTGACCCAGCCATGCCCCCCCCCTAGGCGAGGCGTCCCCCCAGGAGCTGTGTGCCCAGGTGCTGAGCCCCTCGGGGCAGCGGGTGCTGGGTGTTGGGGTGCCCTGGGATGCTGTGTGTTGGGGTGCCCCATCCCCAACCCAGGGTGCCCTGGGGTGCTGGGTATTGGGATGCTGGGTATTGGGGTGCCCTGGGATGCTGGGTATTGGGGTGCTGGGATGCCAGGTATTGGGGTGCCCTGGGATGCTGTGTGTTGGGGTGCCCTGGGATGCTGGGTATTGGGGTGCCAGGTACCAGGGTGCCCCATCCCCAACCCAGGGTGCCCTGGGGTGCTGGGTGCCGGGGTGCCCTGGGATGCTGGGTATCGGGGTGCCCTGGGATGCTGGATATGGGGATGCTGGGTCCTGGGGTGCCCCCCCGACCCAGCCATGCCCCCCCCCTAGGCGAGGCGTCCCCCCAGGAGCTGTGTGCCCAGGTGCTGAGCCCCTCGGGGCAGCGGGTGCTGGGTGTTGGGGTGCCCTGGGGTGCCGGCTATTGGGATGCTGGGTATCGGGGTGCCCTGGGATGCTGTGTGTTGGGGTGCCAGGTATTTTGGGGTGCCCCATCCTGACCCAGCCATGCCGTGTGTCGGGGTGCTGGGTGTTGGGGTGCCCTGGGATGCCAGGTATTGGGGTGCCCCATCCCCAACCCAGGGTGCCCTGGGATGCCAGGTATTGGGGTGTTAGGTGCCGGGGTGCCCTGGGATGCTGTGTGTTGGGGTGCTGGGTATCGGGGTGCCCTGGGATGCTGTGTGTTGGGGTGCCAGGTGCCGGGGTGCCCTGGGGTGCCGGGTATCAGGGTGCCCTGGGATGCTGGGTATGGGGATGCTGGGTATCGGGGTGCCTCCCCCTGACCCAGCCATGCCCCCCCCCTAGGCGAGGCGTCCCCCCAGGAGCTGTGTGCCCCCGTGCTGAGCCCCTCGGGGCAGCGGGTGCTGGGTGTTGGGGTGCCCTGGGATGCTGGGTATTGGGGTGCTGGGATGCCAGGTATTGGGGTGCCCTGGGATGCTGTGTGTCGGGGTGCTGGGTGCTGGGTGTTGGGGTGCCCTGGGATGCTGTGTGTTGGGGTGCCCCATCCCCAACCCAGGGTGCCCTGGGATGCTGTGTGTCGGGGTGCCAGGTACCAAGGTGCCCCATCCCCAACCCAGGGTGCCCTGGGGTGCTGGGTATTGGGATGCTGGGTATTGGGGTGCCCTGGGATGCTGGGTATTGGGGTGCTGGGATGCCAGGTATTGGGGTGCCCTGGGATGCTGGGTATCGGGGTGCCCTGGGATGCTGGATATGGGGATGCTGGGTCCTGGGGTGCCCCCCGACCCAGCCATGCCCCCCCCCTAGGCGAGGCGTCCCCCCAGGAGCTGTGTGCCCAGGTGCTGAGCCCCTCGGGGCAGCGGGTGTTGGGGTGCCAGGTGTTGGGGTGCCCTGGGATGCTGGGTATTGGGGTGCTGGGTATCGGGGTGCCCTGGGATGCTGTGTGTTGGGGTGCTGGGTACCAGGGTGCCCGATCCCCAACCCGGGGTGCCCTGGGATGCCAGGTGCTGGGGTGCTGGTTCTGGGTGTTGGGGTGCCCTGGGATGCCGTGTGTTGGGGTGCCAGGTATTGGGGTGCCCTGGGATGCTGTGTGTTGGGGTGCCAGGTATTTTGGGGTGCCCTGGGATGCCGTGTGTTGGGGTGCCAGGTACCAGGGTGCCCCCTCCCCAACCCAGGGTGCCCTGGGATGCTGTGTGTCGGGGTGCCAGGTGCCGGGGTGCCCTGGGATGCTGGGTATGGGGATGCTGGGTATCGGGGTGCCCCCCTGACCCAGCCATGCCCCCCCCCTAGGCGAGGCGTCCCCCCAGGAGCTGTGTGCCCAGGTGCTGAGCCCCTCGGGGCAGCGGTTCGAGGCCGAGGTGGTGGCGGGGGGCGCGGGGGTGTACAGCGTGCGCTTCGTGCCCCAGGAGATGGGGTCTCACACCGTCAGCGTCAAGTACCGGGGGCAGCACGTGCCCGGCAGCCCCTTCCAGTTCACCGTGGGACCCCTGGGAGAGGGGGAGCCCACAAAGTCAGGGCGGGGGGTACCGGCCTCCAGAGAGGAGTGGCTGGGGTGCCAGGTAGGTGGGGAGGGGGATGGGGGGAGGGGAGGGGGCGGGAGAGGGGTGTGAAGGGGGAGGGGGGTATGGGGAGAGGGCTGGGGGGGGGGGGAAGGGAGGGGAGGGGAGGGGAGGGGAAGGGAGGGGAGAGTGAAGGGGGGGAGGGGGCGGGAGAGGGGTGTGAAGGGGGAGGGGGTGTGGGGAGGGGGCTCGGGGGGGGGGGGGGAAGGGAGGGGAGGGGAGAGGGAGGGGAGGGGAGGGGAAGGGAGGGGAGGGGAGGGGAGGGGGAGTGAAGGGGGGGAGGGGGCGGGAGAGGGGTGTGAAGGGGGAGGGGGGTGTGGGGAGGGGGCTCGGGGGGGGGGGGGGAAGGGAGGGGAGGGGAGAGGAGGGGAGGGGAGGGGAGGGGAGGGGAGGGGAAGGGAGGGGAGGGGGAGTGAAGGGGGGGGGAGGGGGCGGGGAGAGGGGTGTGAAGGGGGAGGGGGGTGTGGGGAGGGGGCTCGGGGGGGGGGGGGAAGGGAGGGGAGGGGAGAGGAAGGGAGGGGAGGGGAAAGAGGGGAGGGGAGGGGAAGAGAGGGGAGGGGGGAGTGAAGGGGGAGGGGGTGGGGAGGGGGCTCGGGGGGGGGGGAGCGGAGGGGAGGGTGGGGATGGGGGGGTGAAGGGGTAGGGGGGTGGGGAGGGGGATCGGGAGGGAAGGGGGGGTGGGGAGGGGGCTAAGGGGAGGGGGGAAGGGAGGGAATGGAAGGGAGGGGAGGGGAGGGGGAGTGAAGGGGGAGGGGGTGTGGGGAGGGGGCTGGGGGTGTGGGGGGGTTCCCGTGCTGTGAGCACAGGACGGGGCACCCACGGGTGTCTGTCCCTGTGTCCCCCTGTCCCCCTGTCCCTGTCCCTGTCCCCCTGTCCCCCCTGTCCCCTGTCCCTGTGTCCCCCTCTCCCTCTCCCTGTCCCACTCTCCCCCCCTCCCCCTCTCCCTCTCCCTCCCCCTGTCCCTTCCCTGTGTCCCCCCTCTCCCTCCCCCTCCCCCTCTCCCCTCTCCCTGTCCCCCTCTCCCTCTCCCTCCCCCTCTCCCTGTCCCCCTGTCCCTGTCCCTCCCTCTCTCCCTCTCCCTCCCCCTCTCCCTGTCCCACCGTGTCCCCCCCACCTCCCTCTCCCTGTTCCCCTCCCCCTCTCCCTCTCCCTGTCCCACTCTCCCTCTCCCTCTCCCTCTCCCTCCCTCTCCCCCTCTCCCTCTCCCTGTCCCCTTGTCCCTCCCCCTCTCCCTCTCCCTCCCCTTCTCCCTCTCCCTGTCCCTGTGTCCCTGTGTCCCCCTCACCGTCCCTCTCCCTCCCCCTCTCCCTGTCCCTCTCCCTGTCCCTCTCTCTTTCCCTGTCCCCCTCCCCCTGTCCCTGTCCCTCTCCCTCCCCCTCACCCTCTCCCTCTCCCTGTCCCTGTGTCCCTGTGTCCCCCTCTCCCTGTCCCTCTCCCTCTCCCTGTGTCCCTCTGTCCCCCTCTCCCTCTCCCTCTCCCTCTCCCCTCCCCCTCCCCCTCTCCCTCTCCCTGTCCCCCTGTCCCTGTCCCTGTCCCTCTCCCTCCCCCTCTCCCTCTCCCTGTCCCCCTGTCCCTGTGTCCCCCTCACCATCCCTCTCCCTCCCCCTCTCCCTCCCCCTCTCCCTGTCCCTCTCTCTTTCCCTGTCCCCCTGTCCCTCTCCCTGTCCCTGTCCCTCTCCCTCACCCTCTCCCTCACCCTCTCCCTCACCCTCTCCCTCTCCCTCTCCCTGTGTCCCTGTGTCCCCCTCTCCCTCCCCCTCCCCCTCTCCCTCTCCCTGTCCCCCTGTCCCTGTCCCTGTCCCTCTCCCTCCCCCTCTCCCTCTCCCTGTCCCTGTGTCCCCCTCACCGTCCCTCTCCCTCCCCCTCTCCCTGTCCCTCTCCCTGTCCCTCTCTCTTTCCCTGTCCCCCTCCCCCGCTCCCTCCCCCTCTCCCTCTCCCTCTCCCTGTCCCCCTGTCCCTGTCCCTGTCCCTCTCCCTCCCCCTCTCCCTGTCCCTCTCCCTGTCCCTCTCTCTTTCCCTGTCCCCCTCCCCCGCTCCCTCTCCCTCTCCCTCCCCCTCTCCCTCTCCCTCTCCCTGTCCCCCTGTCCCTGTCCCTCTCCCTCTCCCTCCCCTCTCCCTCTCCCTGTCCCTGTGTCCCTGTGTCCCCCTCACCATCCCTCTCCCTCCCCCTCTCCCTCCCCCTCTCCCTGTCCCTCTCTCTTTCCCTGTCCCCCTCCCCCTGTCCCTCTCCCTCTCCCTCTCCCTGTGTCCCTGTGTCCCCCTCTCCCTCCCCCTCCCCCTCCCCCTCTCCCTCTCCCTGTCCCCCTGTCCCTCTCCCTCTCCCTCTCCCTCCCCCTCTCCCTCTCCCTCTCCCTCTCCCTCTCCCTCTCCCTGTGTCCCCCCCTCTCCCTCTCCCTCTCCCTGTCCCCCTGTCCCTCTCCCTCTCCCTCCCTCCCCTCTCCCTCTCCCTCTCCCTCTCCCTCTCCCTCTCCCTGTGTCCCTGTGTCCCCCTCTCCCTCTCCCTCTCCCTCTCCCTCTCCCTCTCCCTCCCTCTCCCTCTCCCTCTCCCTCTCTCTTCCCTGTCCCCCTCCCCCTGTCCCTGTCCCTATCCCCCTCTCCCTCTCCCTCTCCCTGTCCCCCTGTCCCTCCCCCTCCCCCTCCCCCTCTCCCTCTCCCTCTCCCTCTCCCTCCCCCTGTCCCTCTCCCTCTCCCTGTCCCCCCGTCCCCCTCCCCCCGTCCCCCCCGTCCCCCCCCCCCAGCCGAGTTCAGCATCTGGACGCGGGAGGCGGGGGCGGGGGGTCTCTCCATCGCCGTCGAGGGTCCCAGCAAGGCCGAGATCAGCTTCGAGGACAGGAAGGACGGGTCCTGCGGCGTCTCCTACCTCGTGCAGGAGCCCGGTGAGCCGGGGGGGGGCCCCAGCACCCCCCAACACCCCCATAACCCCCCAAATCCCCCCCAGGTACCCCAGCACCTCCCCGATCCCCCCCGGGTATCCCAGCACCCCCATAACCCCCCGGGTACCCCAGCACCCCACAACCCCCCTAGGTACCCCAGCACCCCATAACCCCCCTAGGTACCCCAGCACCTCCCCGATCCCCCCTGGGTGTCCCAGCACCCCCATAACCCCCCCAGGTACCCCAGCACCCCATTACCCCTCCTGGGTACCCCAGCACCCCCATAACCCCCCCAGGTACCCCAGCACCCCCCAACCCCACCCTGGGTGTCCCAGCACCCCCATAACCCCCCAAATCCCCCCCGGGTGTCCCAGCACCCCCATAACCCCCCGGGTACCCCAGAACCCCCTAACCCCCCAAATCCCCCCCATGTACCCCAGCACCCCCAACCCCCCTGGGTACCCCAGCACCCCCATAACCCCCCAAATCCCCCCCAGGTACCCCAGCACCTCCCCGATCCCCCCGGGTGTCCCAGCACCCCCATAACCCCCCCAGGTACCCCAGCACCCCCATAACCCCTCCTGGGTACCCCAGCACCCCCATAACCCCCCCAGGTACCCCAGCACCCCCAACCCCCTGGGTGTCCCAGCACCCCATAACCCCCAAATCCCCCGGGTGTCCCAGCACCCCCATAACCCCCCGGGTACCCCAGAACCCCCTAACCCCCAAATCCCCCCCATGTACCCCAGCACCCCCCAACCCCCCTGGGTACCCCAGCACCCCCATAACCCCCCAAATCCCCCCAGGTACCCCAGCACCTCCTCAATCCCCCCTGGGTGTCCCAGCACCCCCATAACCCCCCCAGGTACCCCAGCACCCCATAACCCCTCCTGGGTACCCCAGCACCCCCATAACCCCCCCAGGTACCCCAGCACCCCCAACCCCCCTGGGTGTCCCAGCACCCCCATAACCCCCCAAATCCCCCCCAGGTACCCCAGCACCTCCCCGATCCCCCCGGGTGTCCCAGCACCCCCATAACCCCCCAGGTACCCCAGCACCCCATAACCCCCGGGTACCCCAGCACCCCCCAACCCCCCTGGGTGTCCCAGCACCCCCATAACCCCCCAAATCCCCCCCGGGTGTCCCAGCACCCCCATAACCCCCCGGGTACCCCAGAACCCCCTAACCCCCCAAATCCCCCCCATGTACCCCAGCACCCCCTAACCCCCCTGGGTGTCCCAGCACCCCCATAACCCCCAAATCCCCCCAGGTACCCCAGCACCCCTCAACCCCCCTGGGTGTCCCAGCACCCCCATAACCCCCCCAGGTACCCCAGCACCCCATAACCCCTCCTGGGTACCCCAGAACCCCTAAACCCCCCAGGTACCCCAGCACCCCCCAACCCCACCCTGGGTGTCCCAGCACCCCCATAACCCCCCAAATCCCCCCCAGGTACCCCAGCACCTCCTCAATCCCCCCTGGGTGTCCCAGAACCCCCATAACCCCCCCAGGTACCCCAGCACCCCATAACCCCCCCGGGTACCCCAGCACCCCCATAACCCCCCAGGTACCCCAGCACCCCCCAACCCCCCTGGGTGTCCCAGCACCCACATAACCCCCAAATCCCCCCCGGGTGTCCCAGCACCCCCATAACCCCCGGGTACCCCAGCACCCACATAACCCCCCGGGTACCCCAGAACCCCCTAACCCCCCAAATCCCCCCCATGTACCCCAGCACCCCCCAACCCCCCTGGGTACCCCAGCACCCCCATAACCCCCCAAATCCCCCCAGGTACCCCAGCACCTCCCCGATCCCCCCGGGTGTCCCAGCACCCCCATAACCCCCCAGGTACCCCAGCACCCCCCAACCCCCCAGGTACCCCAGCACCCCATAACCCCTCCTGGGTACCCCAGCACCCCCTAAACCCCCCAGGTACCCCAGCACCCCCCAACCCCCCCAGGTACCCCAGCACCCCATAACCCCTCCTGGGTACCCCAGCACCCCCAACCCCACCCTGGGTGTCCCAGCACCCCCATAACCCCCCAAATCCCCCCAGGTACCCCAGCACCTCCCCGATCCCCCGGGTGTCCCAGCACCCCCATAACCCCCCCAGGTACCCCAGCACCCCATAACCCCTCCTGGGTACCCCAGCACCCCCAAATCCCCCCAGGTACCCCAGCACCTCCCCGATCCCCCCGGGTGTCCCAGCACCCCATAACCCCCCGGGTACCCCAGCACCCCATAACCCCTCCTGGGTACCCCAGAACCCCCATAACCCCCCCAGGTTCCCCAGCACCCCCAACCCCCCTGGGTGTCCCAGCACCCCCATAACCCCCAAATCCCCCCCGGGTGTCCCAGCACCCCCATAACCCCCCGGGTACCCCAGAACCCCCTAACCCCCCAAATCCCCCCCATGTACCCCAGCACCCCTCAACCCCCCTTGGGTGTCCCAGCACCCCCATAACCCCCCAGGTACCCCAGCACCCCCCAACCCCCCTGGGTACCCCAGCACCCCCATAACCCCCCAAATCCCCCCCAGGTACCCCAGCACCCCTCAACCCCCCTGGGTGTCCCAGCACCTCCATAACCCCCCGGGTACCCCAGCACCCCATAACCCCTCCTGGGTACCCCAGCACCCCCATAACCCCCCCCAGGTACACCAGTACCCCATAACCCCTCTAGGCACCCCAGCACCCCCATAACCCCCCTGGGTGTCCCAGCACCCCAGCACCCCCCAAATCCCCCTGGGTACCCCAGCACCCCCATAACCCCTCTGGGTACCCCAGCACCCCTAACCCCCCCCAGGTTCCCCAGCACCCCCATAATCCCCCCCGGGTACCCCAGCACCCCCCAACCCCCCCCGAGTGTCCCAGCACCCCCATAACCCCTTCTGGGTACCCCAGAACCCCCTAAACCCCCCAGGTTCCCCAGCACCCCCATAACCCCCCCGCCAGGTACCCAAGCACCTCCATAACCCCCCCCAAGTACCCCAGCACCCCCATAACCCCCCCCCGGGTACCTCAGCACCCCCCAGCACCCCCCAGGTGTCCCAGCACCCCACATAGCCCCCCGGGTACCCCAGCACCCCCATAATCCCCCCCAGGTGTCCCAGCACCCCCCAACCCCTCCTGGGTGTCCTAGCACCCCCCATCACCCCCCTGGGTACCCCAGCATCCCAGCACCCCCCAAATCCCCCCAGGTACCCCAGCACCCCCCAACCCCCCCGGGTGTCCCAGCACCCCCATAACCCCCCCAGGTACCCCAGCACCCCCCATACACACCTTCAGGGTGCCCCCATCCCCCACCCCCACCCCCACACCCCCAGGGTGCCCCCACCACTCCCCAATAACCCCCTCAGGGTACCCCCAGCACCCCCATCCCCCACTACCCCCCACACCCCCAGCACCCCCCAGCACCCCCCAGCACCCCCCTCGTGCCAGGGCAAGTGGGACCCTCGTGTGAGGCAGCACCCTTGGGGGGGTCCCAGTGTGGGGGGGGTCCCGGTGCTGGGTGGGGGTCCTGGTGAGGGGGGGCCCAGTGAGGGGGGTCCCGATGAGGGGGTCCCATTGAGGGGGGTCCTAGTGCTGGGTTAGGGTCCCATTGAGGGGGGTCTGGGTGAGGGGGGTGGCCCTGTGAGGGGGTCCCGGTGCTGGGTGGGGGTCCCAGTGAGGGGGGTCCCAGTGCAGGGTGGGGTTCCCAGTGAGGGGGGTGGGGGTAGGGGTGAGGGGGGTCTCGGGGTGCTGGGTGGGGTTCCCATTGAGGGGGGTCCCGGTGAGGAGGGGGGTCTCGGGGTGCAGGGTGGGGTTCCCATTGAGGGGGTGGGGGTGAGGGGGTGGGGGTGAGGGGGGGGTCTCGGGGTGCAGGGTGGTGTTCCCATTGAGGGGGGTCCCATTGAGGGGGGTGGGGGTGAGGGGGTGGTCTCGGGGTGCAGGGTGGGGGTCCCATTGAGGGGGGGGTTCCCATTGAGGGGGGTCCTGGTGCTGGGTTAAGGTCCCATTGAGGGGGGATCTGGGTGAGGGGGTTCCCATTGGAGGGGGTCCTGGTGAGGGGGTCCCATTGAGGGGGGTCCCTGTGAGGGGGGTGGGGGTGCAGGGTGGGGTTCCCATTGAGGGGGGTCCCATTGAGGGGGTCCCAGTGCAGGGTGGGGGTCTCGGGGTGCAGGGTGGGGTTCCCATTGAGGGGGTGGGGGTGAGGGGGTGGGGGTGAGGGGGGGTCTCGGGGTGCAGGGTGGGGTTCCCATTGAGGGGGGTCCCAGTGCAGGGTGGGGGTCTCGGGGTGCAGGGTGGTGTTCCCATTGAGGGGGGTGGGGGTGAGGGGGGGTCTCGGGGTGCAGGGTGGTGTTCCCATTGAGGGGGGTGGGGGTGAGGGGGGGTCTCGGGGTGCAGGGTGGTGTTCCCATTGAGGGGATGGGGTGCGAGCTGTCCCCCCCCCTGTCCCCCCCCCCCCAGGTGACTACGAGGTGTCAATCAAGTTCAACGAGGAGCACATCCCCGACAGCCCCTTCGTGGTGCCCGTGGCCTCCCACTCCGACGGCGCCCGGCGCCTGACGGTCACCAGCCTCCAGGTGACACCCGGGGGGCACACACAGCTCCCCCTGGCACCCCCGTGGCACCCCCCTGACACCTCCTCCTGACACCCCTTGGCACCCCCTGGCACCCCCATGGCACCCCTGTGGCACCCCTGTGACACCCGGTGGCAGCACCCCCATGGCACCCCCTGCCACCCCTTGGCACCCCCCTGACACCCCCTGACACCCCCCTGACACCCCCCCTGACACCCCTCGGCACCCCCATGGACCCCCCATGGCACCCCTGTGGCACCCCCCTGCCACCCCCTGCCACCCCCCTGACACCCCTTGGCACCCCCATGGCACCCCCTGACACCCCCTGACACCCCCTGCCACCCTTGTGGCACCCCCATGGCACCCCCTGACACCCTCCTGACAGCCCCCCTGACACCCCTTGGCACCCCCTGGCACCCCCTGACACCCCCCTGCCACCCCTGTGGCACCCCCATGGCACCCCCTGACACCCCCCTGACACCCCTTGGCACCCCCATTTCACCCCTGTGGCAACCCCCTATGTCACCCCCTGACACCCCTTGGCACCCCCTGGCACCCCCATGGCACCCCTGTGGCACCCCTGTGACACCCGGTGGCACCCCCTGACACCCCCTGCCACCCCATGGCACCCCCATGGCACCCCCTGACACCCCTCTGACACCCCCTGACACCCCTTGGCACCCCCGTGGCACCCCCTGCCACCCCCCTGCCACCCCCTGCCACCCTTGTGGCACCCCCATGGCACCCCCATGGCACCCCCGTGGCACCCCCCTGACACCCCCCTGACACCCCCTGACACCCCCCTGCCACCCCTGTGGCACCCCCATGGCACCCCCTGCCACCCCCTGACACCCCCCGACACCCCTTGGCACCCCCATGCCACCCCCCTGCCACCCCCCTGCCACCCTTGTGGCACCCCCATGGCACCCCCATGGCACCCCTGTGGCACCCCTGTGGCACCCCCTGACACCCCCTGACACCCCCTGACACCCCCCTGACACCCCTTGGCACCCCCTGGCACCCCCATGGCACCCCCCTGCCACCCCCTGCCACCCCTGTGGCACCCCCATGGCACCCCCATGGCACCCCTGTGGCACCCCCCTGACACCCCCCTGACACCCCCTGACACCCCCTGACACCCCTTGGCACCCCTGGCACCCCCATGGCACCCGCCATGGCACCCCTGTGGCACCCCCATGGCACCCCCTGGCACTCCCATGGCACCCCCTGACACCCCCCTGACACCCCTTGGCACCCCCATTTCACCCCTGTGGCACCCCCTATGTCACCCCCCAGTGTCACCCCTTGGCACCCCTGTGGCACCCCTATATCACCCACCACGGCACCCCTGTGGCACCCCCGTGGCAACCCCTAGCACCCTTGGCACGCCCCTGCCACCCCTTGGCACCCCCTGGCACCCCCCATGTCACCCGCCATGGCACCCCTATGACACCCCTGTGGCACCCCCCTGGCGCCCCTGTGGCACCCCCCTATGTCACCCCCCATGGCACCCCCATGGCACCCCTTGGCACCCCCTGTCAACCCCATGACACCCTCCACGTCACCCCCTGGCACCCCTCTGTCACCCCCTGCCACCTCTGTGGCACGCCCCTGGCACCCCCGTGGCACCCCACATCACCCCCTGTCAACCCCTATGTCACCCCTGTGGCACCCCTATGTCACTCCCCATGGCACCCCTGTGGCACCCCCTGTCAACCCCGTGTCACCTGCCATGGCACCCCTATGACACCCCTGTGACACCCCTGTGACATCCCCCATGTCACCCCCGTGGCACCCTTTTGGCACCCTCATGGCACCCCGTGGCACCCCCTGGCACCCCTGTGGCACCCCCTATGTCACCCCCCCAGTGTCACCCCTTGGCACCCCCGTGGCACCCCCCCATGGCACCCCTGTGGCACCCCCCTGGCACCCCCCATGTCACCCCTCTGGCACCCCCGTGGCACCCCCCCATGGCACCCCTGTGGCACCTCCCTGGCACCCCCCTGACACCCCCCATCACCCCCCTGACACCCCCCTTGGCACCCCTGTGACACCCCCGTGGCACCCCCCAGTGTCACCCCCATGACACACCCCTGTGGCACCCCTGTGGCACCCCCTGGCACCCCCCTGGCACCCCGTGCTACCCTCATCCCCATGTCCCCCATGTCCCCATGTCCCCCATTCCCTGTGTCCCCCGTGTCCCCATGTCCCCCCCATCCTCTGTGTCCCCCATGTCCCCCCTGTCCCCCCTGTCCCTCATGTCCCCCATGTCCCCCATCCTCTGTGTCCCCCATGTCCCCCCTGTCCCCCATGTCCCCCTGTCCCCCCATCCTGTGTCTCCCATGTCCCCCCATCCTCTGTGTCCCCCATGTCCCCCCTGTCCCTGTGTCCCTGTCCCCCTGTCCCTGTGTCCCCCATGTCCCCCCATCCTCTGTGTCCCCCGTGTCCCCCATGTTCCCCCCATCCTCTGTGTTCCCCATGTCCCCATGTCCCCCATGTCCCCCCTGTCCCCCATGTCCCCATGTCCACCCTGTCCCCCATGTCCCCCATGTCCCCCATGTCCCCCCATCCTCTGTGTCCCCCCTGTCCCCCCTGTCCCTGTGTCCCCCATGTCCCCATGTCCCCCCATCCTCTGTGTCCCCCCTGTCCCCCCCGTCCCCGCTGGTGCCAGCGCTGTCCCCTCCCTCAGGAGACGGTGACAGTGAACCAGCCGGCGTCCCTGGCCGTGCACTCAACGGGGCCAGAGGGGTGATCGACGCCAAGGTGCACACGCCGTCCGGGCTGGTGGAGGAGTGCTACGTCACCGAGCTGGACACCGGTGGGACAGGGGACAGGGACAGGGACATGGGGACAGGGACAGGGACATGGGGACATGGGGACACGGTCAGGGACAGGGGGACAGAGGGACAGGGACACAGGGACACCAAGGTGCACACGCCGTCCGGGCTGGTGGAGGAGTGCTACGTCACCGAGCTGGACACCGGTGGGACAGGGGACAGGGACAGGGACAGGGACAGGGACATGGGGACAGGGACAGGGACAGGGGGACAGGGACAGGGGGACAGGGACAGGGACATGGGGACACAGGGACATGGGGACACAGGGACACCAAGGTGCACACGCCGTCCGGGCTGGTGGAGGAGTGCTACGTCACCGAGCTGGACACCGGTGGGACAGGGGACAGGGACAGGGACATGGGGACAGGGACAGGGGGACAGGGACAGGGACAGGGGGACAGGGACATGGGGACAGGGACATGGGGACAGGGACAGGGACATGGGGACACAGGGACATGGGGACACAGGGACACCAAGGTGCACACGCCGTCCGGGCTGGTGGAGGAGTGCTACGTCACCGAGCTGGACACCGGTGGGACAGGGGACAGGGACAGGGACATGGGGACAGGGACAGGGGGACAGGGACAGGGACAGGGGGACAGGGACATGGGGACAGGGACATGGGGACAGGGACAGGGACATGGGGACACAGGGACATGGGGACACAGGGACACCAAGGTGCACACGCCGTCCGGGCTGGTGGAGGAGTGCTACGTCACCGAGCTGGACACCGGTGGGACAGGGGACAGGGACAGGGACATGGGGACAGGGACATGGGGACAGGGGGACATGGGGACAGGGGGACATGGGGACATGGGGACAGGGACACCAAGGTGCACACGCTGTCTGGGCTGGTGGAGGAGTGCTACGTCACCGAGCTGGACACCAGTGGGACAGGGGACAGGGACAGGGACATGGGGACAGGGACATGGGGACAGGGACAGGGACACAGGGACATGGGGACAGAGGGACATGGGGACACAAGGACACGGGGACATGGGGATGCAGGGATGGGGAGATGTTTGGACACAGGGATAGGGGGACACAAGGACATGGGGACACAAGGACACGAGGACATGGGAATGCGGATGGGGAGATGTTGGGACATGGGGGACACAGGGATAGGGGGACATGGGGACACGAGGACATGGGGACATGGGGACACGGGGACATGGGGACACAGGGACATGGGGACATGGGGATGCAGGGATGGGGAGATGTTGGGACATGAGGACATGGGGACACAAGGACATGGGGACACAAGGACATGGTGTCCCCATGTCCCCACAGACCAGGTGCCGATCGGGTTCCTGCCGCGGGAGAACGGGGTGCACTCCATCGACCTGGGGTTCAACGGGGGGGACACGGGGATGGGGGGGACACAGGGATAGGAGGACACGGGGACGTGGGGACACAAGGACATGGGGACACAAGGACACAGGGACATGGGGACACAGAGACATGGGGACACAGAGACATGGGGACACAAGGACATGGGGACACAAGGACACGAGGACATGGGGATGCAGGGATGGGGAGATGTTGGGACATGGGGACATGGGGACACGGGGACGGGGGGACACGGGGCCATGGGGATGGGGGGACACGGGGCCATGGTGTCACCCTGTCCCCATGTCCCCACAGACCAGGTGTCGATCGGGTTCCTGCCGCGGGAGAACGGGGTGCACTCCATCGACCTGGGGTTCAACGGGGGGGACACGGGGATGGGGGGACATAGGGATAGGAGGACACGGGGACGTGGGGACACAAGGACATGGGGACACAAGGACACAGGGACATGGGGACACAGAGACATGGGGACACAAGGACATGGGGACATGGGGACACAGAGACATGGGGACACAAGGACATGGGGACACAAGGACACGAGGACATGGGGATGCAGGGATGGGGAGATGTTGGGACATGGGGACATGGGGACACGGGGACGGGGGGACACGGGGACACAGGGATGTGGGGACATGGGACCATGGTGTCACCCTGTCCCCATGTCCCCACAGACCAGGTGTCGATCGGGTTCCTGCCGCGGGAGAACGGGGTGCACTCCATCGACCTGCGGTTCAACGGGCGCCACGTGCCCGGCAGCCCCTTCAACATCCGCGTGGGCGAGCAGAGCCAGGCCGGGGACCCCGGGCTGGTCACCGCCTACGGGCCCGGCCTCGAGGGGGCGCACAGGTGACACCCCCGGGGACGAGGGGGGAGTGGAGGGGGAAGGTGGGGTGGTGTCGAGGGGGTGGTGGGACGGCTGTGGGGGATGTGGAGGGTGTGGCCGTGGGGAGGTGACCAGGGGAGGTGACCCGTGAGGTGACCCCTGAGGTGACCCCTGAGGTGACATGGGAAGGTGCCCCCTGAGGTGCCCCCTGAGGTGCCCCCTGAGGTGACCCCTGAGGTGACCCCTGAGGTGACATGGGAAGGTGCCCCCTGAGGTGACCCCTGAGGTGACCCCTGAGGTGACATGGGAAGGTGCCCCCTGAGGTGACCCCTGAGGTGCCCCCTGAGGTGACCCCTGAGGTGACCCATGAGGTGCCCCATGAGGTGACCTGGGGAGGTGACATGGGAAGGTGCCCCCTGAGGTGACCCCTGAGGTGACCTGGGGAGGTGACCCCTGAGGTGACCCATGAGGTGCCCCATGAGGTGCCCCATGAGGTGACCTGGGGAGGTGACATGGGGAAGTGACCTGGGCCATGGCCATGGGGAGGTGACCTGGGGAGGTGACCCCTGAGGTGACCCATGAGGTGCCCCATGAGGTGCCCCATGAGGTGCCCCATGAGGTGACCTGGGGAGGTGACCCCTGAGGTGACCCATGAGGTGCCCCATGAGGTGCCCCATGAGGTGACCTGGGGAGGTGACCCCTGAGGTGACCCATGAGGTGCCCCATGAGGTGCCCCATGAGGTGCCCCATGAGGTGACCTGGGGAGGTGACCCCTGAGGTGACCCATGAGGTGCCCCATGAGGTGCCCCATGAGGTGACCCATGAGGTGACCTGGGGAGGTGACCCCTGAGGTGACCCATGAGGTGCCCCATGAGGTGCCCCATGAGGTGACCCATGAGGTGACCTGGGGAGGTGACCCCTGAGGTGCCCCATGAGGTGCCCCATGAGGTGACCTGGGGAGGTGACCCCTGAGGTGACCCATGAGGTGCCCCATGAGGTGCCCCATGAGGTGACCCATGAGGTGACCTGGGGAGGTGACCCCTGAGGTGACCCATGAGGTGCCCCATGAGGTGCCCCATGAGGTGCCCCATGAGGTGACCTGGGGAGGTGACCTGGGGAGGTGACCCCTGAGGTGCCCCATGAGGTGCCCCATGAGGTGACCTGGGGAGGTGACCCCTGAGGTGACCCATGAGGTGCCCCATGAGGTGCCCCATGAGGTGACCTGGGGAGGTGACCCCTGAGGTGCCCCATGAGGTGCCCCATGAGGTGCCCCATGAGGTGACCCATGAGGTGACCCATGAGGTGCCCCATGAGGTGACCTGGGGAGGTGACCCCTGAGGTGACCCATGAGGTGCCCCATGAGGTGCCCCATGAGGTGACCTGGGGAGGTGACCCCTGAGGTGACCCATGAGGTGCCCCATGAGGTGCCCCATGAGGTGACCCATGAGGTGACCTGGGGAGGTGACCCCTGAGGTGACCTGGGGAGGTGCCCCATGAGGTGCCCCATGAGGTGACCCATGAGGTGACCTGGGGAGGTGACCCCTGAGGTGACCCATGAGGTGCCCCATGAGGTGCCCCATGAGGTGCCCCATGAGGTGACCTGGGGAGGTGACCCCTGAGGTGACCCATGAGGTGCCCCATGAGGTGCCCCATGAGGTGACCCATGAGGTGACCTGGGGAGGTGACCCCTGAGGTGCCCCATGAGGTGCCCCATGAGGTGCCCCATGAGGTGACCCCTGAGGTGACCCATGAGGTGCCCCATGAGGTGACCTGGGGAGGTGACCCCTGAGGTGACCCATGAGGTGCCCCATGAGGTGACCCATGAGGTGACCTGGGGAGGTGACCCCTGAGGTGCCCCATGAGGTGCCCCATGAGGTGACCCATGAGGTGCCCCATGAGGTGACCTGGGGAGGTGACCCCTGAGGTGACCCCTGAGGTGCCCCATGAGGTGCCCCATGAGGTGCCCCATGAGGTGACCCAGGCCGTGGCCATGGGGAGGTGACCTGGGGAGGTGCCCCCCGAGGTGCCCTGGGAGGTGCCCTGTGGAGGTGCTCCCCCCCCCCCGAGGTGCCCCCCCTGAGGTGCCCCCCTGGCGCAGGCGTGAGCTCGGAGTTCGTGGTGCAGACGGCCAACGCGGGGGCGGGGGCTCTGGCCGTCACCATCGACGGCCCCTCCAAGGTGGAGCTGGACTGCGCCGAGTGCGCCGAGGGCCACCGCGTCTCCTACACCCCCATGGCCCCCGGCAGCTACCTCATCTCCATCAAGTACGGCGGCCCCCACCACATCGTGGGCAGCCCCTTCAAGGCCAAGGTCACCGGTACGAGGGGGGGGATGGGGGGGGACAAGGCGGGGGGTACTGGGGGGGCATGGGGCATGGGGGAGTCCCAGGTGGATGGGGCATGGGGGGTCCTGGGGGACAGGGCATGGTGGGGGTCCTGGGGTGGGGTGCAGGGGGGTCTTTGGGGGGGTCACATGGGCAGCCCCTTCAAGGCCAAGGTCACCGGTACGAGGCGGGGGGATGGGGGGGGAACATGGGGGGGCCCGGGGCATGGGGCATGGGGGAGTCCCAGGGGGATGAGGCATGGGGGGTCCTGGGGCATGGGGGGTCCTGGGGCATGGGGGAGTCACAGGGGGATGGGGAATGGGGGTCCTGGGGTGGGGTGCAGGGGGGTCCGGGGGGGGCACGTGGGCAGCCCCTTCAAGGCCAAGGTCACCAGTACGAGGGGGGGGATGGGGGGGGAACAGGGGGGGCCCGGGGCATGGGGGGTCCTGGGGCATGGGGGGTCCTGGGGCATGGGGGAGTCCCAGGGGGATGGGGCATGGGGGGGTCCTGGGGGGGGGGCACGTGGGCAGCCCCTTCAAGGCCAAGGTCACTGGTACGAGGGGGGGATGGGGGGGGACAAGGGGGGCCCGGGGCATGGGGGGTCCTGGGGCATGGGGGGTCCTGGGGCATGGGGGAGTCCCAGGGAGATGGGGAATGGGGGGGGCACTGGGGGGTCCAAGGGGGTCCTGGGGCATGGGGGGTCCTGGGGCATGGGGGAGTCCCAGGGAGATGGGGAATGGGGGGGGCACTGGGGGGTCCAAGGGGGTCCTGGGGCATGGGGGGTCCTGGGGGACAGGGCATGGGGGGTCCTGGGGCATGGGGGAGTCCCAGGGGGATGGGGAATGGGGGGGTCCTGGGGGGGGGGGGCACGTGGGCAGCCCCTTCAGGGCCAAGGTCACTGGTACAAGGGGGGGATGGGGGGGAACAGGGGGGCCCGGGGCATGGGGGGTCCTGGGGCATGGGGGGTCCTGGGGCATGGGGGAGTCCCAGGGAGATGGGGAATGGGGGGGCACTGGGGGGTCCAAGGGGGTCCTGGGGCATGGGGGGTCCTGGGGCATGGGGGAGTCCCAGGGAGATGGGGAATGGGGGGGGCACTGGGGGGTCCAAGGGGGTCCTGGGGCATGGGGGGTCCTGGGGGACAGGGCATGGGGGGTCCTGGGGCATGGGGGAGTCCCAGGGGGATGGGGAATGGGGGGGTCCTGGGGGGGGGGGCACGTGGGCAGCCCCTTCAGGGCCAAGGTCACTGGTACAAGGGGGGGGATGGGGGGGAACAGGGGGGCCCGGGGCATGGGGGGTCCTGGGGCATGGGGGGTCCTGGGGCATGGGGGAGTCCCAGGGAGATGGGGAATGGGGGGGGCACTGGGGGGTCCAAGGGGGTCCTGGGGCATGGGGGGTCCTGGGGGACAGGGCATGGTGGGGGTCCTGGGGTGGGGTGCAGGGGGGTCCTGGGGGGGCACGTGGGCAGCCCCTTCAAGGCCAAGGTCACCGGTACGAGGGAGGGGATGGGGGGGGACAAGGGGGGGGACGGGGGGGCATGGGGCATGGGGGAGTCCCAGGGGGATGAGGCATGGGGGGTCCTGGGGCATGGGGGAGTCCCAGGGGGATGGGGCATGGGGGGTCCTGGGGGACAGGGCATGGTGGGAGTCCTGGGGTGGGGTGCAGGGGGGTCCTGGGGGGGGGCACGTGGGCAGCCCCTTCAAGGCCAAGGTCACCGGTACGAGGGGGGGATGGGGGGGGAACAGGGGGGCCCGGGGCATGGGGGGTCCTGGGGCATGGGGGGTCCTGGGGCATGGGGGAGTCCCAGGGGGATGGGGAATGGGGGGGTCCTGGGGGGGGGGGGGCACGTGGGCAGCCCCTTCAAGGCCAAGATCACCGGTACGAGGGGGGGATGGGGGGGACAAGGGGGGCCCGGGGCATGGGGGGTCCTGGGGCATGGGGGAGTCACAGGGGGATGGGGAATGGGGGGTCCTGGGGTGGGGTGCAGGGGGGTCCTGGGGGGGCACGTGGGCAGCCCCTTCAAGGCCAAGGTCACTGGTAGGAGGTGGGGGGCAAGGGGGGGCACAGGGTGGGGACAGGGGGGTCCTGGGTCATGGGGGGTCCTGGGGTGGGGTGCAGGGGGGTCCTGGGGGGGCACGTGGGCAGCCCCTTCAAGGCCAAGGTCACCGGTAGGGTGAGGGGGGTCCCCAGGGTGACAGGATGGGGGTCCCTGGGGTGCTGTGATAGGGGGTCCCTGGGGTGATGAGATGGGGGGTCCCTGGGGGGACACAGTGGGGGTCCCCAGGGTGACAGGATTGGGGGGCTCCTGGGGGTTCTGTGACAGGGGTCCCCAGGGTGATGCAGTGGGGGTCCCCAGGGTGACAGGCGGGGGTGCCATTCCGGGGGTCCCCGGGGAGTTGGGGGGATGGGGGGGGAATCCCCCTCCCAGGGGGTTGCATGGGGAGATGCCTGACCCCCCCCGCCCCCCAGGCCCGCGCCTGTCGGGGGGCCACAGCCTGCATGAGACGTCGACGGTGCTGGTGGAGACGATGACCCGGGGGGGTCGGCGTCCAGGGGCACCCCCAGCTTCGGGGGGCTCCCCAAGTTCTCCTCGGACGCGGGGAAGGTGGTGGCGCGGGGCCCAGGCCTCAGCACGGCCTACCTGGGCCAGAAGAACCACTTCACCGTGGACTGCAGCAAGGCCGGTGAGTGGGGGGCACTGGGGGGGCTGGAGGGGCACTGGGGGGGATGAAGGGGGCACTAGGAGGGTCTGGGGGGCACTGGGGAGCCGGGGGGCGCTGGGGAGGGGGCCAGGCCTCAGTGTGGCCTACCTGGGCCACAAGAACCACTTCACCGTGGACTGCAGCAAGGCTGGTTGGGGGGGCACTGGGGGGCATTGGGGGGGCTGGGGGTCACTGGGGGGCTGAGGAGGGCACTGGGGGGGCTCTGGGAGCCGGGGGAGCACTGGGGAGGGGGCCAGGCCTCAGTGCGGCCTACCTGGGCCACAAGAACCACTTCACTGTGGACTACAGCAAGGCTGGGTTGGGGGGCGGGGGCACTTGGGGGGCTGAGGGGGCACTGGGGTCTGGGGGGGCACTGGAGGGGCTGAGGAGGGCACTGGGGGGGTCTGGGGGGGCACTGGGGAGCCGGGGGGCACTGGGGAGGGGGCCAGGCCTCAGTGCGGCCTACCTGGGCCACAAGAACCACTTCACCGTGGACTGCAGCAAGGCTGGGGGGGGGGGGCACTGGGGGGCATTGGGGGGGCTGGGGGGGGCACTGGGAGGGTCTGGGGGGCACTGGGGAGCCAGGGGGGCGCTGGGGAGGGGGCCAGGCCTCAGCGCGGCCTACCTGGGCCAGAAGAACCACTTCACCGTGGACTACAGCAAGGCTGGCGGGGGGAGGGGGCACTGGGGGGCTGAGAGGGGCTGGGGGGGCACTGGGGGGGCTGAAGGAGGCACTGGGGGGGCACTGGGGGGGCACTGGGGAGCCGGGGGGGCACTGGGGAGGGGGCCAGGCCTCAGCGCGGCCTACCTGGGCCAGAAGAACCACTTCACTGTGGACTACAGCAAGGCTGGGGGGGGGGGGCACTGGGGAGGCTGGGGGGGTACTGGGGGGCTGGGGGGGCACTTGGGGGGCTGGGGGGGCACTGGGGGGCTCTGGGGAGCCGGGGGGGCACTGGGGAGGGGGCCAGGCCTCAGCGCGGCCTACCTGGGCCAGAAGAACCACTTCACCGTGGACTACAGCAAGGCTGGGGGGGGGGGCACTGGGGGGCATTGGGGGGGCTGGGGGGGCACTGGGGGGGCTGAAGGAGGCACTGGGGGGGTCTGGGGGGGCACTGGAGAGCCGGGGAGGCGCTGGGGAGGGGGTCAGGCCTACCTCAGTGCGGCCTACCTGGGCCAGGAGGGCATTGGGCAGCCTGGGGGGGGCACTGGGGAGCTGGGGGGTGGGTACTGGGGGGCCAGGAGGCACTGGAGGGACTGGGGGGCACTGGGGAGCTGGGGGGAGCGGGTACTGAGGGGCTGGGAGGGGCACTGGGGGGTCAGGAGGCACTGGAGGGGCTGGGGGGGCACTGGGGAGCTGAGGAGGGGGTACTGGGGTGCCGGGGGTGCATTGGGGAGCTGGGGATAGGTACTGGGGAGCTGGGGGGGCACTGGGGAGCTTGGAGGGGGCACTGGGGAGCTGGGGGGGGGCCACTGGTGAAGGAGCCGGGGGTCCTGGGGGGGTGAATGATTGGTCACTGGGGAATTGGGGGTGTTTGGAGAGCACTGGGGGTCATGGGGGGCCAGGGGTGTTTGGGGGGGGGGCACATGGCTCACCAGGGTTCTAGGGGGGTGGGGGGGCCTGGAGGGGTCTGGAGGGGGGTACTGATGGGTCACTGGGGAGTTGGGGGGTCCTGGGGGGCCCTGAGGGGGAGTGTCCCATGTGGAGGGGTGGTCCTGGGGTGCTCCCGGGGGGGGTTGTCCAGTGGGTGGGGGGGTACCGTGTGTGGGGGGGGGTCCTGGGATGCTCAGGGGGGGGTGTCCTGTGGGTGGGGGGAGGGGTGTCCCATGTGGGGGGGGGAGTCCTGGGATGCTCGCGTGGGGGGGGGGTTCCGGGTGGGGGGAGGTCCTGGGATGCTCCGTGGGGGGGGGGGGTCCCATGGGTGGGGGGAGGGGTATCATGGAGGGGGGGTCCTAGGATGCTCCGGGGGGGGGGGTGTCCAGTGGGTGGGGGGAGGGGTGTCCCGTGTGGAGGGGGGGTCCTGGGATGCTCGAGTGGGGGGGATTCCGTGGGGGGGGGGGTCCAGGGATGCTCCGGGGGGGGTGTCCCATGTGGAGGGGGGGTCCTGGGATGCTCCGGGGGGGGGTTGTCCCGTGGGCGGGGGGAGGGGTGTACCTTGGGGGGAGGGGGAGGGTACCGTGAGGGGGGGGGTCCTGGGATACTCGGGGGGGGGGGGGTTCCGTGGGGGAGGGGAGGGGGGTACCGTGTTGGGGGGGTCTTGGGATGCTCCGGGGGGGTGTCCTGTGGGTGGGGGGAGGGGTGTCCCGTGTGGGGGGGGTCCTGGGATGCTCCGGGGGGGGTGTCCCGTGGGTGGGGGGAGGGGTGTCCCATGTGAAGGGGGGTCCTGGGATGCTCGGGTGGGGGGGGGGGTACCGTGTTGGGGGGGGGGTCCTGGGATGCTCCGGGGTTGGGGGGTGTCCCATGGGTTGGGGGGAGGGGTCCCGTGGGCTCCTCATTCCCTCACGTGGCCGTAGCCGGGGCCGAGGATGATTGAGGTGACCCCCCCCCCCCCCACCCCCCAGGTACCAACATGCTGCTGGTGGGGGTGCACGGCCCCAAAGCCCCCTGCGAGGAGGTGCACGTGAAGCACGTGGGGGGGCGAGTCTACAACGTCACCTACACGGTGCAGGAGAGGGGGAGTACAGGCTGATCCTGCGCTGGGGGGAGGACAGCGTCCCGGGGAGCCCCTTCCGCGTCACCGTGCCCTGACCCCCCCCCCCAAACTCCCTGACCCCCCTTGGCACCGGGCATCCGCCCCCTCGGAACCGGGGGTACCCCAATAAAGCACTGCCACAGCACCGTGGGTGTCAGTGATAAGGGGGGGGGGTGATGGGAGGGGTCCTGGGGGGGTCTGGAGGGGTGGGGAGGGGGTCCTGGGGGGGGGGCCTGGGGGGGGTCCTGGGGGGGTACTGGGGGAATCTGGGGAGGGGGGGCCTGGGTAGGGCATGGGTGGGGGGATGGGGGAGGGTGATGGGGGGGTAGGGGGAGGGGGTGGGGAGGGGTCCTGGAGGGGTGGGGAGGGGTGGGGAGGGGTCCTGGGGGGATCCTGGGGGGGTACTGGGGGAATCTGGGGAGGGGGGGCCTGGGTAGGGCATGGGTGGGGGGATGGGGAGGGTGATGGGGGGGTAGGGGGAGGGGGGGGTCCTGGAGGGATGGGGAGGGGGTCCTGGGGGGGTCCTGGAGGGGTGGGGAGGGGTCCTGGGGGGATTCTGGGGGGGGTTCTGGGGGGTACTGGGGGAATTTGGGGAGGGGGGCCTGGGTAGGGCATGGGGGAGGGGATGGGGAGGGTGATGGGGGGGGTAGGGGGAGGGTGGGGGTAGTTCTGGAGGGGTGGGGAGGGGTCCTGGGGGGGTCCTGGAGGGATGGGGAGGGGTCCTGGGGATGTTTGGGGGGGTCCTGGGGGGGTACTGGGGGAATTTGGGGAGGGGGAGTGCCTGGGTAGGGCATGGGTGGGGGGATGGGGAGGGTGATGGGGAGGGGTGAGGGGGAGGGGTGGGGAGGGGTCCTGGGGGGGTCCTGGGGGGGTGGGGAGGGGGTCCTGGGGGGGTTCTGGGGGGGTGGGGGGATGGTTTTGGGGGTCTGGGGGGGGCCCAGGGGGCTCTGAGGGGGGGTCGGGGGGGGCTTGGTGCGAAGCCTCGGGTTGGGGGGGGTGGGGGGCTGTTTGGGGGCATCCGGGGGGTCTGGAGGGGGTTTTGGGGAGGGGGGTGGTTTTGGGGGTCTGGGGGGGGGGTCTGGGGGCTCTGAGGGGGGATCGGGGGGGGGGGGGTATCGGGGTCAAGCCCCGGGTCGAGGGGGTGGGGGCTTTTTGGGGGTATCCGGGAGGGTCTGGAGGGGTTTGGGGGGGGGAGCTGATGGGTCACTGGGGGGACTGGGGGGGTCTGGGGGGGGTCTGGGGGGGCGCCAGGGGGGCCCTGAGGGGGAGTTGCAGAGTCCAGGGGGGGTATTGGGGTCAAGCCCCTGGTCGGGGGGGTGGGGGGCTGTTTGGGGGCATCCGGGGGGGTCTGGAGGGGTTTGGGGGGGGTCTGGAGGGGTTATTGGGGGGACTGGGGGGACTGGGGGTTTTGGGGGGGCTCTGAGGGGGGTCGTAGGGGGGGGGTTGGGGTCAAGGCCTCGGGTTGGGGGGGGTGGGGGGATGGTTGGGGGCATCCGGGGGGGTCTGGAGGGGTTTTGGGGGGGGGGGGGAGCTGATGGGTCACCGGGGGGTCTGGGGGGGTCTGGGGGGGGTCTGGGGGCTCTGAGGGGGGTCGTGGGGGGGGGCTTGGGGCGAGACCCCAGGTCGGGGGGTGGGGGGCTGTTTGGGGGGTCTGGAGGGGTTTGGGGGGTTGGGGGGATGGTTTTGGGGGTCTGGGGGGGCCCAGGGGGCTCTGAGGGGGGGTCGGGGGGGGGCTTGGTGTGAAGCCTCGGGTTGGGGGGGTGGGGGGCTTTTTGGGGGCATCCGGGGGGGTCTGGAGGGGTTTTGGCGGGGGGGGGGGGAGGGGATGGTTTTGGGGGTCTGGGGGGGTCTGGGGGCTCTGAGTGGGGGTCGTGGGGGGGGGGTTGGGGTGAGGCCTCGGGTTGGGGGGTGGGGGGCTTGTTGGGGGCATCCGGGGAGGTCTGGAGGGGTTTTGGGGGGTGGGGGGAGCTGATGGGGCACTGGGGGATCTGGGGGGGTCTGGGGGGGGTTTGGGGCCTCTGAGGGGGGGTCTGGGGGGGGGGTGGGGGGTCCCTGAGGGGGGGTCGGGGGGGGGGGGCTTGGGGCCAGGCCCCGGGTCTGTGCGGGGGGGAGGGGAAGGTGCTGTGCCCGGGGGGGGGGCGGGGGGGGGGGGGCTGTGTGTCAGCACGGGGGTGTCACGGGGTTGGGATGCCCCCCCGCCCCCCCTTCCCGTCCCCACAAGGACGCGGCGCACTGCGCATGCGCCGAGCCTGACGGCGACGAAAGGGGGCGTGGCCACAAGGGAAGGGTGGGCGTGGCCGGGAGCATAAAGCCGCCCTGCGATTGGTGGAGACGCCCCAGGGGAGGGGGGGGGGGGGAGAGGAGGAGGCGGGGCGTACAGAGAGGTTGGGCGCGGGGAAGGGGCGTGGCCTGCGGGGGAGGGGCGTGGTTTGTGAAGGGGAAGGGGCGTGGCCTGCGCGGGGAAGAGGCGTGGTCTGTGCAGGGAAGTGGGGGGGTTTGTGCAGGGGAAGGGGGCGTGGCCTGCGCGGGGAAGGGGGCGTGGCCTGCGTAGGGCGGAGCGTGATCTGCGAGGAAGGGGGCGTGGTCTGCGTGGAGAAGGGGGCGTGGCCTATGGGGGGAAGGGGATGGTCTGTGCAGGGGAAGGGGCGGGGCCTGGGCAGGGAAGGGAGGGGGGTCTGTGTAGGGAAGGGGCGTGGTCTGCACGGGGAAGGGGGCGTGGCGTGCGAGGGAGGGGGCGTGGCCTGTGCGGGGAAGGGGGCGTGGCCTGCGCGGGGGAAGGGGGGTGGTCTGTGATGGGGAAGGGGCGTGGCCTGTGGGAGAAGGGGCGTGGCCTTTGGAGGGAAGGGGGCGTGGCCTGCGCAGGGAAGGGACATGGTCTGTGCGGGGGAAGGGGCGTGGCCTGAGGAGGGAGAGGGCGTGGTCTGTGCAGGGGGAGGGGCGTGGCCTGCGGGGGGTGCCCTGTGTGGGGAAGGGGGCGTGGCCTGAGCAGGGAGGAAGCGTGGCCTGTGCGGGGAAGGGGCGTGATCTGCGGGGGGAGGGGCGTGGTCTGTGCATGGGGAAGGGGGCGTGGCCTGCGGGGGAAGAGACTTGGCCTGTTGGGGAAGGGGCGTGGCCTGCTGGGGATGGGGGGGTAGTCTGCGTGGGGAAGGGGCGTGGCCTGCGGGGGGAGGGGCGTGGCCTGCTGGGGATGGCCTGCGCGAGGGAAGGGGCGTGGCCTGTGTGGGGAAGAGGCGTGGCCTGTGGGGGGAAGGGGCGTGGCCTGCTGGGGATGGCCTGCGTGGGGAAGGGGGCGTGGCCTGTGGGGGAAGAGGCGTGGCCTGCTGGGGATGGGAGGTAGTCTGCGTGGGGGAAGGGGCGTGGCCTGCGGGGAGGGGGCGTGGCCTGCTGGGGATGGCCTGCGTGGGGAAGGGGGCGTGGCCTGTGGGGGAAGGGGCGTGGCCTGTGCAGGGAAGGGACGTGGTCTGCTGGGGAAGAGACTTGGCCTGCTGGGGAAGGGGCGTGGCCTGCTGGGGATGGGGGGTAGTCCTGCGTGGGGAAGGGGCGTGGCCTGCGGGGGAAGGGGCGTGGCCTGTGGGGGAAGGGGCATGGCCTGCTGGGGATGGGGGTAGCCTGCGTGGGGAAGGGGGCGTGGCCTGTGGGGGAAGGGGCGTGGCCTGTGGGGGAAGGGGCGTGGCCTGCTGGGGATGGCCTGCGCGGGGAAGGGGGCGTGGCCTGTTGGGGGAAGAGGCGTGGCCTGCGCAGGGAGGAGCGTGGCCTGCTGGGGGGAAGGGGGCGTGGCCTTTGGCGGGAAGGGGGCGTGGTCTGCGCAGGGAGGAGCGTGGCCTGCGCAGGTGAAGGGGGCGTGTCCTGCGGCGGGGGGGGGGGGGCTAAAGGCCCCGCGCATGCGCAGAGGCCGTGTGGCGGCCATGGCGGGCCGGGGGAAGCTGATCGCCGTGATGGGCGACGAGGACACGGTGACCGGGTTCCTGCTGGGCGGCGTCGGGGAGCTGGACAAGCACCGCAAGGCCAACTTCCTGGTGGTGGAGAAGGAGACCAGCCTGGCCGAGATCGAGGAGACCTTCCGGTGGGGGGAGGGGGAACGGGGTGGGGGGGGGGGAAACGGGGGGGTAACGGGGCTGGGGGGGGTAATGGGGGGGGAACGGGGATGGGGGGGCCCTGGGGGGGGGACAGCGGGGCTGGGGGGGGAAACGGGGGGGAACGGGGCTGGGGGGGGGAAACGGGGGGGGAACGGGGGGGTAACGGGGCTGGGGGGGGCCCTGGGGGGGGGACAGCGGGGCTGGGGGGGGTAACGGGGGGGGAACGGGGGGGTAACGGGGCTGGGGGGGGGGAAACGGGGGGGAACGGGGATGGGGGGGGGGGAAACGGGGGGGGGTAACGGGGCTGGGGGGGGGGAAACGGGGGGGAACGGGGATGGGGGGGGGGGAAACGGGGGGGGAACGGGGCTGGGGGGGGAAACGGGGGGGGAACGGGGCTGGGGGGGGGAAACGGGGGGGACAGCGGGGCTGGGGGGGGGGGAAACGGGGGGGACAGCGGGGCTGGGGGGGGGAAACGGGGGGGGGAACGGGGCTGGGGGGGGGAAACGGGGGGGACAGCGGGGCTGGGGGGGGAAACGGGGGGGAACGGGGCTGGGGGGGGGAAACGGGGGGGGAACGGGGCTGGGGGGGGGAAACGGGGGGGAACGGGGCTGGGGGGGGGGAAACAGGGGGGAACGGGGCTGGGGGGGGGAGTGGAACGGGGCTGGGGGGGGGAAACGGGGGGGTAACGGGGGGGTAACGGGGATGGGGGGGCCCTGGGGGGAGGGTACAGGGGGGGACAGCGGGGCTGGGGGGGGAAACAGAGGGGTAACAGGGGGGTAACGGGGATGGGAGGGGTGACGGGGGGGTAACGGGGGGGACAGCGGGGACAGCGGGGCTGGGGGTGCCCTGGGGGGAGGGTACAGGGGGGGCAGCGGGGCTGGGGGGGGTAACGGGGGGGTAACGGGGATGGGGGGGGAACGGGGCTGGGGGGGGCCCTGGGGGGGGTTAACAGGGATGGGGGGGTAACGGGGGGGACAGCGGGGCTGGGGGGGCGAAACGGGGGGGGAACGGGGATGGGGGGGGGGTAACGGGGGGGTAACGGGGCTGGGGGGGCCCTGGGGGGTGGGTACAGGGGGGCAGCGGGGCTGGGGGGGAAACGGGGGGGTAACGGGGGGGAACGGGACTGGGGGGTCCCTGGGGGGAGGGTACAGGGGGGGCAGCGGGGCTGGGGGGGTAACGGGGGGGTAACGGGGGGGTAACGGGGATGGGGGGGGAACGGGGCTGGGGGGGGCCCTGGGGGGGGTTAACAGGGCTGGGGGGGTAACGGGGGGGACAGCGGGGCTGGGGGGCGAAACGGGGGGGGAACGGGGATGGGGGGGGTAACGGGGGGGTAACGGGGCTGGGGGGGCCCTGGGGGGTGGGTACAGGGGGGCAGCGGGGCTGGGGGGGGGAAACGGGGGGGTAACGGGGGGGAACGGGACTGGGGGGGCCCTGGGGGGAGGGTACAGGGGGGGCAGCGGGGCTGGGGGGGGTAACGGGGGGGTAACGGGGATGGGGGGAACGGGGCTGGGGGGGGCCCTGGGGGGGGTTAACAGGGCTGGGGGGGTAACGGGGGGGACAGCGGGGCTGGGGGGGCGAAACGGGGGGGGAACGGGGATGGGGGGGGGGTAACGGGGGGGTAACGGGGCTGGGGGGGCCCTGGGGGGTGGGTACAGGGGGGGCAGCGGGGCTGGGGGGGGAAACGGGGGGTAACGGGGCTGGGGGGGGTAACGGGGGGGACAGCGGGGCTGGGGGGGCCCTGGGGGGAGGGGTACAGGGGGGGGCAATGGGGCTGGGGGGGATAACGGGGGGGGCAATGGGGCTGGGGGGGGTAACGGGGGGGGAAACGGGGCTGGGGGGGGGTAACGCGGCTGAGAGGGGCCCTGGGGGGAGGGTACAGGGGGGGCAGTGGGGCTGGGGGGGTAACGGGGGGAGCAACCGGGCTGGGGGGGAAACAGGGGGGGCAGTGGGGCTGGGGGGGCGGAAAGGGGGCTGGGGGGGTAACGGGGGGGGGAAATGGGGCTGGGGGGGGCAACGGGGCTGGGGGTCCCCCCTCCCTCCCCGTGGGGGGTGTGTGTCCCCCTTCCCCCCCCATTACATTACCCCTCCCCCCTTCTCCCGGCTGCCCCGCCCCTTCCTCATTGCACTGACCTCCCCCCTCCCCCCCATTACCCTCCCCCCTATTTCCCCCCTCCATTCCCCCCTCTTCCCCCGCTATTTCCCCCCTCCCCCCCATTCCTCCCTCCCCCCCTTCTCCCGGCTGCCCCGCCCCTTCCTCATTCCCATTCCCCCCTCTCCCCCCCCCATTCCCCCCTCTCCCCCCCCCATTCCCCCCTCTCCCCCCCCCCATTCCCCCCTCTCCCCCCTCTCATTCCCCCCTCTCCCCCCCCCATTCCCCCCTCTCCCCCCCCCATTCCCCCCTCTCCCCCCCCCCATTCCCCCCTCTCCCCCCCCCATTCCCTCCCTCTCCCCCCCCCCATTCCCCCCTCTCCCCCCCCCATTCCCTCCCTCTCCCCCCCCCCATTCCCCCCTCTCCCCCCCCATTCCCCCCTCTCCCCCCTCTCCCCCCTCTCCCCCCTCTCCCCCCTCTCCCCCCTCTCCCCCCCCCCCATTCCCCCCTCTCCCCCCCCTCATTCCCCCCTCTCCCCCTCCCCCATTCCCCCCTCTCCCCCCCCTCTCCCCCCTCTCCCCCCTCTCATTCCCCCCTCTCCCCCCCTCATTCCCCCCTCTCCCCCCCCCCATTCCCCCCTCTCCCCCCCCCCATTCCCTCCCTCTCCCCCCCCGCCCATTCCCTCCCCTCTCCCCCCCCCCATTCCCCCCTCTCCCCCCCCCCATTCCCCCTCTCCCCCCTCTCCCCCCCATTCCCCCCTCTCCCCCCCCCCATCTCCCCTCCCCCCTCTCCCCCCCTCTCCCCCCCCCCATTCCCCCTCTCCCCCCCCCATTCCCCCCTCTCCCCCCCCCCCATTCCCCCCTCTCCCCCCCCCTCCCCCCATTCCCCCCTCTCCCCCCCCATTCCCCCCTCTCCCCCCCTCATCTCCCCCCTCTCCCCCCCCCCCCATTCCCCCCTCTCCCCCCCCCCATTCCCCCCTCTCCCCCCCTCCCCCCTCCCCCCCCATTCCCCCCCTCTCCCCCTTCCCCCCCATTCCCCCCTCTCCCCCCCCCCCATTCCCCCCTCTCCCCCCCCCATTCCCCCCCTCTCCCCCCCATTCCCCCCTCTCCCCCCCCCCCCATTTCCCCCCCCTCTCCCCCCCTCCATTCCCCCGCCTGCCCCGCCCCTTCCCCATTCCCCTGACCTCCCCCCTCTCTCTCCCATCCCCCCCATCCCCCCATCCCCCCCCAGGAGCTTCCTGGCGCGCGAGGACATCGGGATCCTGCTGATCAGCCAGGTGCTGGCGGAGCAGATCCGGCACGCGGTGGAGGCGCACGTGCGCCCGCTCCCGGCCGTCCTCGAGATCCCCAGCAAGGAGCATCCCTACGACCCGGCCAAGGACTCGGTGCTGCGCCGGGCCAGGGGGCTCTTCAGCCCCGAGGACATGAGATAGGCACCCCTCCCCCCACCCTCCGACACCCCTCCCCCACCCCCAGATCCCCACCCCCTAACTGGGATCCCCACCCCCCCAAACTGGGATCCCCACCCCTCAAACTGGGATCCCCCCCAGCAAGGAGCATCCCTATGACCCAGGACATGAGATAGGCACCCCTCCCCCACCCTCCGACACCCCACCCTCAGATACCCCTCCCCCACCCCTGGATCCCCCCCCAACTGGGATCCCCACCCCCCCAAACTGGGATCCCCCCCAGCAAGGAGCATCCCTATGACCCAGGACATGAGATAGGCACCCCTCCCCCCACCCTCCGACACCCCTCCCCCACCCCAGGATCCCCCCCCTAACTGGGATCCCCACCCCCCCAAACTGGGATCCCCCCCAGCAAGGAGCATCCCTACGACCCGGCCAAGGACTCGGTGCTGCGCCGGGCCAGGGGGCTCTTCAGCCCCGAGGACATGAGATAGGCACCCCTCCCCCACACCCCTGGACACCCCTCCCCCACCCCAGGATCCCCCCGGACACCCCTCCCCCACCCCTATATCCCCACCCCCCAACTGGGATCACACACACACCCCCCCCCAGCAAGGAGCATCCCTATGACCCAGGACCTGAGATAGGCACCCCTCCCCCACCCTCCGACACCCCTCCCCCACCCCAGGATCCCCCCCAAACTGGGATCCCCCCAGCAAGGAGCGTCCCTATGATCCAGGACCTGAGATAGGCACCCCTCCCCCCACCCTCCGACACCCCTCCCCCACCCCAGGATCCCCCCCTAACTGGGATCCCCACCCCCCCAAACTGGGATCCCCCCCAGCAAGGAGCATCCCTACGACCCGGCCAAGGACTCGGTGCTGCGCCGGGTCAGGGGGCTCTTCAGCCCCGAGGACATGAGATAGGCACCCCTCCCCCCACCCCTGGACACCCCTCCCCCACCCCAGGATCCCCCCGGACACCCCTCCCCCACCCCTATATCCCCACCCCCCAACTGGGATCACACACACCCCCCCCCAGCAAGGAGCATCCCTATGACCCAGGACCTCAGATAGGGACCCCTCCCTCACCCTCCGACACCCCACCCTCAGATACCCCTCCCCCACTCCAGGATCCCCCCCTAACTGGGATCCCCACCCCCCCAAACTGGGATCCCCCCAGCAAGGAGCGTCCCTATGACCCAGGACCTGAGATAGGGACTCCTCCCCCCACTCCCGGACACCCCTCCCCCACCCCGACATCCCCCCCTAACCGGGATCCACACCCCCCAACTGGGATTCGCCCCCCCCCCCCAGCAAGGAGCATCCCTATGACCCAGCCAAGGACACAGGACATGAGATAGGGACCCCTCCCCCCACCCTCCGACACCCCTCCCCCACCCCCAGATCCCCACCCCCTAACTGGGATCCCCACCCCCCCAAACTGGGATCCCCACCCCTCAAACTGGGATCCCCCCAGCAAGGAGCATCCCTATGACCCAGGACATGAGATAGGCACCCCTCCCCCCACCCTCCGACACCCCTCCCCACCCCAGGATCCCCCCTAACTGGGATCCCCACCCCCCCAAACTGGGATCCCCCCAGCAAGGAGCATCCCTACGACCCGGCCAAGGACTCGGTGCTGCGCCGGGCCAGGGGCTCTTCAGCCCCGAGGACATGAGATAGGCACCCCTCCCCCCACCCTCTGGACACCCCTCCCCCCACCCCAGGATCCCCACCCCCCTAACTGGGATCCCCACCCCCCCAAACTGGGATCCCCACCCCTCAAACTGGGATCCCCCCAGCAAGGAGCATCCCTATGACCCAGGACCTGAGATAGGCACCCCTCCCCCACCCTCCGACACCCCACCCTCAGATACCCCTCCCCCACCCCTGGATCCCCCCCCCAACTGGGATCCCCACCCCCCCAAACTGGGATCCCCCCCAGCAAGGAGCATCCCTATGACCCAGGACCTGAGATAGGCACCCCTCCCCCACCCTCCGACACCCCACTCTCAGATACCCCTCCCCCACCCTGGGATACCCACCCCCCAACCCAGATCCCCACCCCCCAACTGGGATTGGCCCCCCCCCCCCCCCCAGCAAGGAGCATCCCTATGACCCAACCAAGGACACAGGACATGAGATTGGGACCCCTCCCCCCACCCTCCGACACCCCTCCCCCACCCCGGGATCCCCCCCCCAAACCGGGACCCCCCCCCCAACTGGGATCCCCACCCCTCAAACTGGGATCCCCCCCAGCAAGGAGCATCCCTATGACCCAGGACCTGAGATAGGCACCCCTCCCCCACCCTCCGACACCCCACCCTCAGATACCCCTCCCCCACCCCTGGATCCCCTACCCAACTGGGATCCCCACCCCCCCAAACTGGGATCCCCCCCAGCAAGGAGCATCCCTATGACCCAGGACCTGAGATAGGCACCCCTCCCCCCACCCTCCGACACCCCTCCCCCACCCCAGGATCCCCCCCAAACCGGGATCCACACCCCCCCAAACTGGGATCCCCCCAGCAAGGAGCATCCCTATGACCCAGGACCTGAGATAGGGACCCCTCCCCCACCCTCCGACACCCCACCCTCAGATACCCCTCCCCCACCCCCGGAACCCCCCTCCCCCCAACTGGGATCCCCCCCGTAACCAGGATCCCCCCGTAACCGGGATTCCCCACCCCCCAACTGGGACACCCCCCCCCCCCCTAGCAAGGAGCATCCCTATGACCCAGGACTTGAGATAGGGACCCCTCCCCCCACGCTCGGACACCCCTCCCCCACCCCCAGATCCCCACCCCCCAACCGGCATCCCCACCCCCCAACTGGGGAACCCCCACCCCCAACTGGGATCCCCACCTCTTAACTGGGCAACCCCCCTAACTGGGCACACACACCCCCCACCCCCCCCCCCCCAACTGGACACATCCCCCCATCCACCAGACCCCCCACCCCTCCCCCACCCCCCTAACTGGGACCCCCCCATACTGGGACCCCCACTCCTTTAACCAGGCACCCCCTCCCCCACCCCCCAACACTCCCCCTCCCCCCCAAACTGGAACCTCCCCCCCAACTGGAAACCTCCCCCCCCCAACTGGAAATCCCCCCCCCAACTGGACACACCCCCCTCCCCCAACCGGACAACCCCTCCCCAACACCCCCCCCCCCAAACTGGACACCCCCCCCCAGGGTTCCAGGAGCCACCCTGGGGGGTCCCCACCCCACCCTGGGGGGTCCTCACCCCCCCACCCCCAGAGTACTGCTGGGTGGGGGTCGTGTGTGTCCCCCCACCCTGGGGTCGAGGACCCCCCCCCGACCCCCCAGGCACCTTCACCTCAGGGTATTGGGGGGGGGTCCCCAACATTCCATAGGGGGCCTCCACACCCCGGGGGGTCCCCACATTGGGGGGTCCCCAATATCTCACCAGGGGGGTTGGGCACTCCACTCAATGGGGGGGCTTTTTTGGGGGGGTCCCCAATATCCCACCTGGGGGGTTGGGGACTTCACACCCCAGGGGGGCTCTTTGAGGGGGGTCCCCACCTGGGGGGTCCCCAATATCTCACCAGGGGGGTTGGACACTCCACTCAATGGGGGGGCTTTTTTGGGGGGGTCCCCAATATCCCACCTGGGGGGGTTGGGGACTCCACACCCCAGGGGGGCTCTTTGGGGAGGGGGGTGTCCCTCACCTTGGGGGCTCCCTAATTTCCCACGGGTGGGGGCTGGGGGGGTGCTGACCCTCCCCAAAGTGGGGGGGGTGTCTGTGTGTCCCCCCCTCAGTGTCTGTGTGTCCCCCCCCCCCAACACGCGCTGTCACTGCTCACTGCCTGTGCTGCTTTGTTGGGGGGGGTGGGGGGCACCCCCAAATTTGGGGGGTGGGGGGGCTGGGACCTTGGAGGAGGGGGTACCCCCAGTCTGGGGGAGTGACTGGGGCCTTTGGGGGGGGGAACCCCCATTTTGGAGGGGAGGGGGGATAGATGAGGACCCCCCCCCCATGCCAGGATCCGGGGGGGGGGGGTGTGCACCCCCAAAAATTTGGGAGCTGGGGGAGGGGGGAGATCCCCAGTTTGGGGTGGGTGGTGGGGTGGTGGAAGGGGGTGATCCCCAGTTTGCGGCGGGGGAGGGGGTTGATGGGGGACCCCCACCTATGGCAGGGTGGTGGGGGGGGCACCCCCTAAATTTGGGGGGGCTGGGTCCTTAGGGAGGGGGGACCCCAGTTTTGGGAGAGGGGAAGGGACTGGGATTGATGGGGTGACCCCCACCCATGGCAGGATGGGGGAGGGGGGAGCCACCCCCCCCCCAAATTTTAAGGGGCTGGGTCCTTGGAGGGAGGAGGGCACCCCGAGTTTAGGAGGGGGGCTGGGTTAGATGGGGACCCCCACCATGGCAGGATCATGGGGTTGGGGGGACACACACCCACACCCCCCCGTCAATTTTGGGGGGCTGGGATAGGTGCCTCCCCCCATCTTGGGGTGCTGGGGCCACCCATGGGGGGGGGGGTTGGGGGGGCTAGTGCGACCCCTCCCCAACCTTGAGGTCCCATGTGGGGGGGGGGAGGGTGAGACTTGGGGGAGGGTGGGGGTGGGGGGCACCCCATATTGGGGGTGGGGGGGGAGAGGGGCTCACAGACTGGGCTGGGGTCTGCTGGGGCTGGGGGTGTCCGGGGGCTGGGGGTGTGCTGGGGCTGGGGTCTGTGGGGGCTGGGGTCTGTGGGGGCTGGGGTGTGCTGGGGCTGGGGTGTGCTGGGGCTGGGGGTGTCCGGGGGCTGGGGGTGTGCTGGGGCTGGGGTCTGTGGGGGCTGGGGTCTGTGGGGGCTGGGGTGTGCTGGGGCTGGGGTGTGCTGGGGCTGGGGGTGCGCTGGGGCTGGGGGTGTGCTGGGGCTGGGGGTGTCCGGGGGCTGGGGGTGTGCTGGGGCTGGGGTCTGCTGGGGCTGGGGGTGTGCTGAGGCTGGGGGTGTGCTGGAGCTGGGGGTGTGCTGGGGCTGGGGGTCTGCTGAGGCTGGGGGTGTGCTGGGGCTGGGGTCTGCTGGGGCTGGGGGTCTGCTGAGGCTGGGGGTGAGCTGGGGCTGGGGTCTGCAGGGCTGGGGGTGAGCTGGGGCTGGGGTCTGCAGGGCTGAGGGTGAGATGGGGCTGGGGTGTCCTGGGGCTGGGGTGTGCTGGGGCTGGGGGTGGCTGGGGCTGGGGGCTGGGGGTGTGCTGGGGCTGGGGTCTGTGGGGCTGGGGTCTGCTGGGGCTGGGGTCTGCTGGGGCTGGGGGTGTGCTGGGGCTGGGGTCTGCTGGGGCTGGGGGTCTGCTGGGGCTGGGGTCTGCTGGGGCTGGGGGTGTCCTGGAGCTGGGGGTGTGCTGGGGCTGGGGTCTGTGGGGGCTGGGGTCTGCTGGGGCTGGGGGTGCGCTGGGGCTGGGGTCTGCTGGGGCTGGGGGTCTGCTGGGGCTGGGGGTCTCCTGGGGCTGGGGGTGCGCTGGGGCTGGGGGTGTGCTGGGGCTGGGGTCTGCTGGGGCTGGGGGTGTGCTGGGGCTGGGGTCTGCTGGGGCTGGGGGTGTCGCTGGGGCTGGGGGTGTGCTGGGGCTGGGGTCTGCTGGGGCTGGGGGTCTCCTGGGGCTGGGGGTGCGCTGGGGCTGGGGGTGTGCTGGGGCTGGGGTCTGCTGGGGCTGGGGGTCTGCTGGGGCTGGGGGTCTCCTGGGGCTGGGGGTGCGCTGGGGCTGGGGGTGTGCTGGGGCTGGGGTCTGCAGGGCTGAGGGTGAGATGGGGCTGGGGGTGTGCTGGGGCTGGGGGTCTCCTGGGGCTGGGGGTGCGCTGGAGCTGGGGGTGTGCTGGGGCTGGGGTCTGCTGGGGCTGGGGGTGTGCTGGGGCTGGGGGTCTGCAGGGCTGGGGGTGTGCTGGGGCTGGGGTCTGTGGGGGCTGGGGTGTGCTGGGGCTGGGGTCTGCAGGGCTGAGGGTGAGATGGGGCTGGGGGTGTCCTGGGGCTGGGGGTGTCCTGGGGCTGGGGTGCGCTGGGGCTGGGGTCTGTGGGGGCTGGGGTGTCCTGGGGCTGGGGTCTGCAGGGCTGGGGGTCTGCAGGGCTGGGGGTGTGCTGGGGCTGGGGGTGTCCTGGGGCTGGGGGTCTGCTGGGGCTGGGGGTGGGCCAGGGTTGGGGATGTGGGTCGGCTGGGGGTGGGCCAGGGGTGAGGGTCTGCTCTGTTTGAGGGTCTGCTCTGGCTGGGGGGCTGTGGGTCATCTGGGGCTGGGGTCTGCTGGGGCTGGGGGTGCTGGGGCTGGGGGTGTCCTGGGGCTGTGGGGTGTGCTGGGGCTGGGGGTGCACTGGAAGGCTGGGGGTCTGCAGGGCTGGGGTGCTGCTGGGGCTGGGGGTGCGCTGGGGCTGGGGGTGCGCTGGGGCTGGGGTCTGCTGGGGCTGGGGGTGTGCTGGGGCTGGGGGTGTGCTGGGGCTGGGGTCTGCAGGGCTGGGGGTGCGCTGGGGCTGGGGGTGTGCTGGGGCTGGGGGTGCGCTGGGGCTGGGGTCTGCAGGGCTGGGGGTGAGCTGGGGCTGGGGGTGTGCTGGGGCTGGGGTCTGCTGGGCTGGGGTCTGCTGGGGCTGGGGTCTGCAGGGCTGGGGGGTGCTGGGGCTGGGGGCTGTGCTGGGCTGGGGTGTGCTGGGGCTGGGGGTCTGGGCTGGGGTGCCTGGGCTGGGGTCTGCAGGGCTGGGGTCACTGGGGGTCTGCTGGGGCTGGGGGTGAGCTGGGCTGGGGTCTGCTGGGGCTGGGTCTGCTGGGGCTGGGGGTGCAGGGCTGGGGGTGCTGGGGCTGGGGTGCCGGGGCTGGGGTCTGCAGGGCTGGGGTGTCCTGGGGCTGGGGGTGTCTGGGGCTGGGGTCTGCTGGGGCTGGGGGTGTGCTGGGGCTGGGGGTCGCTGGCTGGGGTCTGCGGGGCTGGGTGTGCTGGGGCTGGGGGTGTGGGGGCTGGGGGTGATGCTGGGGCTGGGGTCTGCTGGGGCTGGGGGTGTGCTGGGGCTGGGGTCTGTGGGGGCTGGGGGTGTGCCGGGGGCTGGAGTCCCCACCGGTGTGCTGAGGGCGAGATGGGGCTGGCTGCAGGGCTGAGGGTGAGATGGGGCTGGGGGTGTCCTGGGGCTGGGGGTGCGCTGGGGCTGGGGTCTGCTGGGGCTGGGGTCTGCAGGGCTGGGGTGTCCTGGGGCTGGGGGTGTGCTGGGGCTGGGGTCTGTGGGGGCTGGGGTCTGCTGGGGCTGGGGGTGTGCTGGGGCTGGGGGTGAGCTGGGGCTGGGGTCTGCTGGGGCTGGGGGTGCGCTGGGGCTGGGGTCTGCTGGGGCTGGGGGTGTGCTGGGGCTGGGGGTGTGCTGGAGCTGGGGGTGCGCTGGGGCTGGGGTCTGCTGGGGCTGGGGTCTGCTGGGGCTGGGGTCTGCAGGGCTGAGGGTGAGATGGGGCTGGGGGTGTGCTGGGGCTGGGGTCTGCAGGGGCTGGGGGTGCGCTGGGGCTGGGGTCTGCAGGGCTGGGGGTGTCCTGGAGCTGGGGGTGTCCTGGAGCTGGGGGTGCGCTGGGGCTGGGGGTGTGCTGGGGCTGGGGTCTGCTGGGGCTGGGGTCTGCTGGGGCTGGGGTCTGCAGGGCTGGGGGTGTGCTGGGGCTGGGGGTGTCCTGGGGCTGGGGTCTGCAGGGCTGGGGGTGTCCTGGGGCTGGGGGTGTCCTGGGGCTGGGGTCTGCTGGGGCTGTGGGTCATCTGGGGCTGGGGTCTGCTGGGGCTGGGGGTGCGCTGGGGCTGGGGTCTGCTGGGGCTGGGGGTGTGCTGGGGCTGGGGGTGTGCTGGGGCTGGGGTCTGCTGGGGCTGGGGGTGTGCTGGGGCTGGGGGTGCGCTGGGGCTGGGGTCTGCTGGGGCTGGGGGTGTGCTGGGGCTGGGGTCTGCTGGGGCTGGGGGTGTGCTGGGGCTGGGGGTGTGCTGGGGCTGGGGTCTGCAGGGCTGGGGATGTCCTGGAGCTGGGGGTGCTGCTGGGGCTGGGGGTGTGCTGGGGCTGGGGTCTGCTGGGGCTGGGGGTGTGCTGGGGCTGGGGGTGCGCTGGGGCTGGGGTCTGCAGGGCTGGGGGTGTCCTGGAGCTGGGGGTGTGCTGGGGCTGGGGGTGTGCTGGGGCTGGGGGTGTGCTGGGGCTGGGGGTGTCCTGGGGCTGGGGTCTGCAGGGCTGGGGATGAGCTGGGGCTGGGGTCTGCTGGGGCTGGGGGTGCGCTGGGGCTGGGGGTGTCCTGGGGCTGGGGTCTGTGGGGGCTGGGATCCCATCCAGGGGCAGTGGGCACAGGGGGGCTGGGGGACAGCCCTGGCCTGAGGCTCCCAGGGGGTGGGTCCTCCCTCCCCGCTCCCTCCCCGGCCCCCTCCCCCTGGCCCCAGCGTTACACTCCACGTCCAGACAAGCAGAGCCCCCCGGGACTTTATTTGGAGCTGGGACCCCCCTGTGTCCCCTCAGCTCTGCAAGGGGGGGGGCAAGGGAGGGGAGGGGGGCTGGGATGGCTGCAGCTGCTTCTGGCTGTGCCGCTCCCTGCCTCCCATCTCCATACTGGTCTGTACTGGGATGATGCTGCAGCTTGTGGGATGGGATGGGGATGGGGATGGGATGGGGATGGGATGGGATGGGGATGGGATGGGGGGATGGGGATGGGATGGGGATGGGGATGGGGATGGGATGGGGATGGGGATGGGATGGGGATGGGATGGGGATGGGATGGGATGGGGATGGGATGGGGGGGGATGGGATGGGGATGGGGATGGGATGGGGATGGGGATGGGATGGGATGGGGATGGGGTGGGGATGGGATGGGGATGGGATGGGGATGGGGATGGGATGGGGATGGGGATGGGATGGGGATGGGATGGGGATGGGATGGGGATGGGGATGGGGATGGGATGGGGATGGGATGGGGATGGGGATGGGATGGGATGGGGATGGGGTGGGGATGGGATGGGGATGGGATGGGGATGGGATTGGGATGGGGATGGGATGGGATGGGGATGGGATGGGGATGGGGATGGGATGGGATGGGGATGGGGTGGGGATGGGATGGGGATGGGATGGGGAGGGGATGGGGATGGGGATGGGATGGGGATGGGATGGGGATGGGGATGGGATGGGATGGGGATGGGATGGGGATGGGATGGGGATGGGGATGGGGATGGGGATGGGGATGGGATGGGGATGGGGATGGGATGGGGATGGGATGGGGTGGGGATGGGATGGGGATGGGGATGGGGATGGGATGGGGATGGGGATGGGGATGGGATGGGGATGGGATGGGGTGGGATGGGGATGGGGATGGGATGGGGTGGGATGGGGATGGGATGGGGATGGGGATGGGATGGGGATGGGATGGGATGGGATGGGATGGGATGGGATGGGGGTGTCCCTGAGGCACTTGGGTCCCCCTGCCCCCCCCGAGCACAGCCCCAGGGTTGTTCCTGGTCCCCACCTGAGGCCAGTGACTGTGCAAACTCCCACTGGGATGGATGGGGGGGATCACCCCCCTGTGTGGGGGGTGGTGTTTTGGGGGGCTGTACCCCAGCTGGGATCAGAGGGTGCCTGGGGTGGGGGAGAGCAGAGGTGGGGGCTGCAGGGGCTGAGGGATGGGGTGCCACGGGACGGGGGAGGGGGTGTCCCAGGGGGGAGCAGCCAGCTGGGTGCTGAGCTCAGGGGGGGCTGTGGGGACCCAGCAGGACCCCCAGGGCAGGGTCCCTCCCCAGCCTCGGGGGACAGGTCACGGCCCTGCACCCCTGGGGGGGGATGCAGAGGGGTCCTTCCCCTGAGCATCCCCCACCCCCCTCCCCATCCCTCTGCACCCCCTGGGGCTGAGCCCTGGTTTGCGGGGTGCAGGGAGACGGTGACCAGGCTGTCCCAGCATCACCAGTGACTCGCTGCTTGGGGGGGGGAGTGGGACCCCCCCCACCCCCCTCCCCCTCCCCTTGCTGGGGACCCTCAGAGCCAGGGGCTCCCCAGGGCCTGGAGAGGCGAGGGGGGGGGGGCTCAGCGGGGGTCCGTGCAGCAGGGGGGTGGTGGGGTGCAGGGGAGCCCGGGGGGCAGCAGGGCGAAGGGGGCCCCTTCCAGGGGCTGCCAGGGAGCCCGAGGGGGCTGCCCCCAGCAGCCAGGCCTGTGGGATGGAAACGGGGGGGTCAGGCTGCTTCTAGGGCTGGGGGGGGGGCATCACCCCCTCTGCCATGGGGCAGGGGACCCCACAGCAGCCACCCCCCATCTCTGCAGGGCTGGGGGGGTGGGGGGGGTGGGGGGGCTGGCTTCCCACGCCCTCCAGCACACCATGGGCTCCCCCAGTGCACTGCCAGCCCCCCCCCGACTGCCCCCGGGGGCCCAGCCCCCCTCCCACCCCCTTCACCGCAGCAGGGACCGGAGGGGCAGCGGGGGGCTGGGGGTGACACCCTGACCGGGGGGGGGGCTGTGGGGAGGGGGGTGGGTGGGAGCTGCTGCATGGGCAGCAGAGGGTGGGGGGGGGTCACTGGGCTTTGGGACCCCCCAAGTGTCACCCTCTGGGCTGGGGAGCAGCTGAGCATGGGGGGGGAGGGGGGGCACAGGGTCCAGAGGGAGCCAGGAGCGTGTTGGGGTGCTGGTGGGGTGTCCCCATCACCAGGGCTGGGATGGGATGGGGATGGGGATGGGATGGGATGGGATGGGGATGGGATGGGGATGGGATGGGGATGGGGATGGGAATGGGGATGGGATGGGGATGGGGATGGGATGGGGATGGGATGGGGATGGGGATGGGATGGGGATGGGATGGGGATGGGATGGGGATGGGATGGGATGGGAATGGGGATGGGATGGGAATGGGGATGGGATGGGGATGGGGATGGGATGGGGATGGGATGGGGATGGGGATGGGATGGGATGGGGATGGGATGGGGATGGGATGGGGATGGGATGGGATGGGGATGGGATGGGGATGGGATGGGGATGGGATGGGGATGGGGATGGGATGGGGATGGGATGGGGATGGGATGGGGATGGGATGGGGATGGGATGGGGATGGGATGGGATGGGATGGGGATGGGATGGGGATGGGAATGGGGATGGGATGGGAATGGGGATGGGGATGGGATGGGAATGGGGATGGGATGGGGATGGGATGGGGATGGGGATGGGGATGGGGATGGGAATGGGGATGGGGATGGGAATGGGGATGGGGATGGGATGGGGATGGGGATGGGATGGGGATGGGATGGGGATGGGGATGGGATGGGGATGGGATGGGGATGGGATGGGGATGGGATGGGGATGGGGATGGGATGGGGATGGGGATGGGGATGGGGATGGGGATGGGGATGGGATGGGATGGGGATGGGATGGGGATGGGGATGGGGATGGGGATGGGGATGGGGATGGGATGGGGATGGGGATGGGATGGGATGGGGTGGGGTGGGGTCCCGGCCGTGCTACCTGTGTGGAGGGGCCGGTTCCTGCCCCAGGACGGGGCTGGGGGGCAGCTCGGGGCAGGTTCCAGCTGCACCAGGACCCTGGGTGGGGAGAGGGCAGGGTGCTGCCTGGGGGGGAGGAGGGGGGTGGGTGTGGGGGGGGGCAGCCCAGAGAGCAGCCCTGTCCCCTCCCCAGCTCCCAGCAGGGAAACTGGGGGCAAATCCAGGCACCCCCAGTGCCTTCCCTGGGGGGGGAGGGAAACACACGCCCCCCCCCCCCCAAACCTCTTCCCCGGGGTGCCCCCCGTGCCACCCCCTCCACCCCGGGGGTGTCACCTGCTCCCCCAGCCCCCAGCTTCTGCTGCTCCTCACGGCGCCACTTGGCCCTTCGGTTGGAGAACCAGACCTGGGGAGCAGGGAGGGGGGGGGGGTCCTCACCCTGCACCCCAGGACACCCCCGGGACACCCCCACCCCCAGGACACCACCCCCTCCTCCCCCATGACCCCCCTCCCCCAGGACACCCCCAGAACTCCCCCCTCCCCCAGGACAACCCCCCTCTCCCATGACACCCCCCTCCCCCAGGACCCCCTCCTCCCCCAGGACATACCCCCCACCCCCAGGACACCCCCCTTCCCCAGGACACCCCCAGAACTCCCCCCTCCCCCAGGACAACCCCCCTCTCCCATGACACCCCCCTCCCCCAGGACCCCCTCCTCCCCAGGACACCCCCCACCCCCAGGACACCCCCTTCCCCAGGACACCCCCAGAACTCCCCTCCCCAGGACAACCCCCTCCCATGACACCCCCTCCCCCAGGTCCCCCCTCCTCCCCCAGGACACTCCCCCATCCCCAGAACACCCCCTCCCCCAGGACACCCCACCCTCTCCCCCAGGACACCCCCTCCTCCCCCAGGAGATACCCCCCTCCTCCAGGACACCCCCTCCTCCCCCAGGACTCCCCCCCTTCCCCATGACCCCCCCTCCCCCAGGACACTTCCCCTCCCCCAGGACACCTCCCCTCCCCGTGACCCCCCTCCCCAGGACACCCCCTCCTCCCCCCAGGACACCCCCAGAACACCCCCCTCCCCCAGGACACCCCCAGAACACCCCCTCCTCCCCCATAACACCCCCCTCCCCTAGGACACCCCCCTCTCCCCCATGACCCCCCCTCCCCTAGGACACCCCCCTCCCCCAGGACACCTCCCCTCCCCCAGGACACCCCCTCTCCCCCAGGACACCCCCAGAACACCCCCCTCCCCCAGCACACCCCCCTCCCCCAGGACACCCCCAAGACCCTCCCTCCTCCCCCAGGACCCCCCAGCTGAGCCAGCCCTGCCCAGGCTGCAGTGGGCTGAGACCCCCCCGAGTTTTTGAAGGGGGGGGGGGCAAACCCCTGCTCCCCCCTTCCCCAGCCCCCCCCTCCCCCTGGAGCACCCCCAGGGCTCCCCTTACCCTGACGGTGGCAGGGGGAGCTGGGTGGCTGCAGCCAGCCTCTCCCTGGTCCCCGTGTCCGGGTACTGCCCCCTCTGGAACTCTGCAGGGGGGGGTTTGGGGGGAAGGGGGGGGGTCTGAGGGGGTCTGAGGGGGTCCAGCCCACCCCCATCCCCAAATAACCCCCCCCCCCCTCCCCCCCAGTGATGCTGGGATGCGCAGCCCATCGCCACCCAGAGTTGGGAGGGGGTTTTGGGGGTGCTGCTGGCTGGAGCAGGAGCCTCCCCCCCCTAGAAAGCCAGGGGGGTGGGGTGTGGTGGGGGGGGTGTCTCCCAAATATCCCAGCCCCCATCCCATGGGATCAGCACCTTTCTCCAGGGCCTGGGACTGCTGGCTGGAGAAGATGGTCCTGCTGCGGTGCTGCTGGGGGGGTGCTGAGCCCTGGGGGGGTGCTGGGTGCCTGGGGAGGGGGGGGATTGTTGGGGCGGGGGGGGGGGTAGAGAGATGGGAGGTGTTTGGGGTGGGGGACCCAGCCCCAGTGTTGGGGTGGGGGGGGGGGGTGGGGTCTCCAGGAGGGGCACAAGATGCTGAGGGATGCGCCCGGTGGGAGCACCCTCCTTTGGGATGCACCCCCCTCCACCCCACCCCCCCCCCCCCCCCCAAAAAGCTCCTTCACAGCCCCGGGTAGACACCCCCACACCCCCCCACACACACACCCCCCCCCCCGTGAGGCTCACCCCCTGGCAGAGGGTCCCTGGCCAAACCCCCTGGGTCCCCAGCCACAGGGCCCTGGGCAGGTTCCTCAGCACCCGGTTGATGGAGGAGACCTGGGAGGGAGAGAGGGGGCTGGGGGGCTGGGGGGCTGGGGGGGCTGGGGGGGCTGGGGGGGGGGGGCTGGGGGGGGGGTGGGGGGGGGGGGTGGGGGGGAGGGGGGGGGGGGGGGGTGGGGGGGTGGGGGGGATGGGGGGGCTGGGGGGGGCTGGGGGGGCTGGGGGGGCTGGGGGGGCTGGGGGGGGGCTGGGGGGGCTGGGGGGGCTGGGGGGTATGGAGGGGGCTGGGGGGGCTGGGGGGGCTGGGGGGATGGGGGGAATGGAGGGGATGGGGGGCTGGGGGGGATGGAGGGGATGGGGGGATGGGGGGGATGGGGGGGGATGGGGGGGATGGAGGGGATGGGGGGGATGGGGGGCTGGGGGGGGATGGGGGGGGCTGGGGGGATGGGGGGGGATGGGGGGCTGGGGGGGATGGGGGGATGGGGGGGATGGGGGGGGATGGGGGGGGATGGGGGGATGGAGGGGATGGGGGGATGGGGGGGCTGGGGGGGGCTGGGGGGGGCTGGGGGGGATGGAGGGGATGGGGGGGATGGGGGGCTGGGGGGCTGGGGGGGCTGGGGGGGCTGGGGGGATGGGGGGGATGGGGGGGGCTGGGGGGGATGGAGGGGCTGGGGGGGATGGGGGGGATGGGGGGGCTGGGGGGGGCTGGGGGGGATGGAGGGGATGGGGGGGGATGGGGGGGGATGGAGGGGATGGAGGGGATGGAGGGGATGGGGGGGATGGGGGGGATGGGGGGGATGGGGGGATGGGGGGGATGGAGGGGATGGAGGGGATGGGGGGGGATGGGGGGGATGGGGGGGATGGGGGGGCTGGGGGGGATGGAGGGGATGGAGGGGATGGGGGGATGGAGGGAATGGGGGGATGGGGGGGATGGGGGGGGGGGGGGGGGGTGGGGGGGATGGAGGGGCTGGGGGGCTGGGGGGGCTGGGGGGGATGAAGGGGATGGGGGGGCTGGGGGGGATGGAGGGGATGGAGGGGGATGGGGGGGATGGAGGGGATGGGGGGGCTGGGGGGGATGGGGGGGATGGGGGGGGCTGGGGGGGCTGGGGGGGCTGGGGGGGCTGGGGGGGCTGGGGGGGGCTGGGGGGGGCTGGGGGGGCTGGGGGGGCTGGGGGGGCTGGGGGGGATGGAGGGGATGGGGGGGATGGGGGGGATGGAGGGGATGGGGGTGGATGGGGGGGCTGGGGGGGATGGGGGGGCTGGGGGGGGCTGGGGGGTATGGGGGTGGCTGGGGGGGGATGGGGGGAATGGGGGGGCTGGGGGGGGATGGGGGGGATGGGGGGGATGGGGGGGGGGATGGGGGGCAGGGAGAGACTGGGCTGGGGGGGCTGGGGGGGCTGGGGGGGCAGGGAGAGACTGGGCTGAGGGGGGATGGGGGGGATGGGGGGGGGATGGGGGGCAGGGAGAGACTGGGCTGGGGGGGCTGGGGGGGATGTGGGGGGGCTGGGGGGCTGGACTCGGGGAGCCCCTTCCCCCCCCACCCCCCCTTTGCCCCCCTCCGCCCCCTCTCCACACCCAGCCCCCTCTCCCCAGCCAGGGCCCCCAGCCCCCCAGCACCCCGCCATGGGGTCAGACCCCCACCCAGCGCCCCACTGCCCCCCAGACCCCCCCGGGCTCACTCTGGGGGTCCTATTGCCCCCCCACCCCCCCACTCACTCTGGGGGTCCTATTGCCCCCCCCATCCCCCCCACTCACTCTGGGGGTCCTGTGCCCCCCCATCCCCCCCACTCACTCTGGGGGTCCTGTTGCCCCCCATCTCCCGACTCACTCTCGGGGTCCTGTGCCCCCCCCCCACTCACACTGGGGGTCCTGTGCCCCCCCATCCCCCCCTCCACTCACTCTGGGGGTCCTGTGCCCCCCCCCCTCCCCACACTGGGGGTCCTGTGCCCCCCCCACTCACTCTGGGGGTCCTGTGCCCCCCCCCATCCCCCCCCAACTCACACTGGGGGTCCTGTGCCCCCCCATCCCCCCCCCCACTCACTCTGGGGGTCCTGTGCCCCCCCATCCCCCCCCCACTCACACTGGGGGTCCTGTGCCCCCCCATCCCCCCCACTCACTCTGGGGTCCTATTGCCCCCCACCCCCCCACTCACTCTGGGGGTCCTGTGCCCCCCCATCCCCCCTCCACTCACTCTGGGGGTCCTGTGCCCCCCCCCTCCCCACACTGGGGGTCCTGTGCCCCCCCCCACTCACTCTGGGGGTCCTGTGCCCCCCATCTCCCCCCCACTCACTCTGGGGGTCCTGTGCCCCCCCCCTCCCCACACTGGGGGTCCTGTGCCCCCCCCCACTCACTCTGGGGTCCTGTGCCCCCCCATCCCCCCCACTCACTCTGGGGGTCCTGTGCCCCCCATCCCCCCCCCCCCCACTCACGCTGGGGGGGCCGTGGCGCGCGCACACCCCCTCCGCGTGCAGCCGCCCCCGGATCTGCCTCGCGCACAGCTGCGGCTCCTCGAGCTTCAGGCGCGCGATGCGGGACAGCACGCGCGGGGGGCGGCGCGAGGCCGGCGACCCCCTCCCCCCCCCCGGGCTCCACCGACCCCGTCCGGTGGTACCGGGAGAGGAGCTTGCTGACACAGCCGGGGGACACCTGGGGGACGGGGGGGATGGGGGGGTGAGGGGGGATGGGGGGGATGGGGGGGTGAGGGGGGGATGGGGGGGGATGGGGGGATGGGGATGGGGGGATGGGGGGAGGGGGGATGGGGGGAGGGGGGATGGGGGGGTGAGGGGGGATGGGGGGGATGGGGGGGGATGGGGGGGGTGAGGGGGGGAGTGGGGGGGATGGGGTGGAGGGGGAGTGGGGTGGGGGAGGAGTGGGGTGGGGGGTGGGATGGGGGGCTGGGAGGGGGGAGTGGGATGGGGGGGGATGCGGGGGGATTGGGATGGGGGGTGGGATTGGGGGGGGGATGGGGCGGGGAGTGGGATGGGGGGGGGATGGGGGGTGATGGAGGGGGAGTGGGGTGGGGGGGATGGGGGGAGTGGGATGAAGGTGGGGGCAGTGGGGTGGGAGACAGTGGGATGGAGGGGTGGGAGGGGGGAGTGGGATGAGGGAGTGGGATGGGGGGGTGGGAGGGGGGAGTGTGTGGGGGGGGATGGGGGGGTGATGGAGGGGGAGGGGGATGGGGGCGGTGGGAGGGGGAGTGGGATGGGGGGGGGGATGGGGGGAGTGGGGTGGGGGGGGATGGGGGGAATGGGGTGGGGGGGATGGGGGGAATGGGATGGGGGGTGGGATGGGGGGTGGGATGGGGGGGTTTGGGGGGGGGGATTGGGGGGGATGGGGGGGTGGGAGGGGGGAAGTGGGATTGGGGGGGGGATGGGGGGGGTGCAGGGACTCTGTGGGGAAAGGGGTTTTGGGAGGAGAATTCCCTTCCCTCCCCCCCTTGCCCCCTCTCCCCCCTCCCCTTCCCCCCCTTGCCCCCCCCTCACCCCCCCTTGCCCCCCTCCCCCTCCCACCCCTTGCCCCCCTCCCCCCCTCGCCCCCCCCCTTGCCCCCCTCCCCCCTCCCCCTCCCCCTCCCCCTCCCCCCCCCCCCCCCCCCCCTTGCCCCCCCCCCCCCTCCCCCCTTGCCCCCCTCCCCCCTCCCCCCCCCCCCCCCCCCTCCCCCCTCCCCCTCCCCCCACCTTCAGGCTGCGCGAGATGTCGGATCCGCGCATCCCGCGCGCCGCCAGCTCGACGATTCGCTGCCTCGTGCAGGGGGAGGGGGCAGCCGTTCACGAAGAGCCCCCCCAGCTGGTTCAGGGCGCTGGGGGCTGGGGGTGCGGGGGGGGTCACAGGGGTTGTCCCCCCATCACCCCCCATGGCTCCCCCTGGTGCCCCCCATGGCTCCCCTTGGTGCCCCCCATGGCTCCCCCTTGGTGCCCCCCATACCTCCCCTTGGTGCCCCCCATGGCTCCCCCTGATGCCCCCCATACCTCCCCTTGGTGCCCCCCATGGCTCCCCCTTGGTGCCCCCCATGGCTCCCCTTGGTGCCCCCCATACCTCCCCTTGGTGCCCCCCATGGCTCCCCCTGATGCCCCCCATAGCTCCCCCTTGGTGCCCCCCGTGGCTCCCCCTGATGCCCCCCATACCTCCCCTTGGTGCCCCCCGTGGCTCCCCCTGGTGCCCCCCATACCTCCCCTTGGTGCCCCCCATGGCTCCCCCTTGGTGCCCCCCATGGCTCCCCCTGATGCCCCCCATGGCTCCCCCTTGGTGCCCCCCATGGCTCCCCCTGATGCCCCCCATACCTCCCCTTGGTGCCCCCCATGGCTCCCCCTTGGTGCCCCCCATGGCTCCCCCTGATGCCCCCCATACCTCCCCTTGGTGCCCCCCATGGCTCCCCCTTGGTGCCCCCCATGGCTCCCCCTGATGCCCCCCATACCTCCCCTTGGTGCCCCCCATGGCTCCCCCTGGTGCCCCCCATAGCTCCCCTTGGTGCCCCCCATGGCTCCCCTTGGTGCCCCCCATGGCTCCCCCTGATGCCCCCCATACCTCCCCTTGGTGCCCCCCATACCTCCCCTTGGTGCCCCCCATGGCTCCCCCTTGGTGCCCCCCATAGCTCACCTTGGTGCTCCATGGCGATGCCCTGGGTGCCGGGGAGCCGCCAGGAGGGGACTGGTGATGGGCTCCGGGGTCCCGTCCCCCTCCCCTGTGAGAAGAAGTGTGGGGGGGTGGGATGAAGGTGGGGGGAGTGGGGTGGAGGGGGTGGAGTGGGATGGGGGGCAGTGGGGTGGGAGGGGGTGGGATGGAGGGGGGAGTGGGATGGGGGGTGGGGAGTGGGATGGGGGGCAGTGGGGTGGGAGGGGGTGGGATGGAGGGGGGAGTGGGATGGGGGGTGGGGAGTGGGATGGAGGGGGGGGTGGGATGGAGGGGGGAGTGGGATGGGGGGCAGTGGGGTGGGAGGGGGTGGGATGGAGGGGGGGAGTGGGATGGGGGGTGGGGAGTGGGATGGAGGGGGGGGTGGGATGGAGGGGGGAGTGGGATGGAGGGGGGAGTGGGATGGGGGGTGGGGAGTGGGATGGAGGGGGGAGTGGGATGGAGGGGGGAGTGGGATGGAGGGGGGAGTGGGATGGAGGGGGGGTGGGATGGGGGGGAGAGGGATGGGGGGCAGTGGGGTGGGGAGGAGTGGGATGGGGGGAGAGGGATGGGGGGCAGAGGGGGTGCGCCGGGGTGCGGAGCTCTGGGTTTGGGGATGCTGGGGGGTGGGAGGTGTTACCCCCCCCCCTTCCTTCCCACACCCCTGGGCGGGGGGGTGATGGTTCCATGGGGCACGAGGGCTCCCCCCACCCCCACAGCTTCTGTCTGCCCCCCCTGCCCCCCTTCCCTCGCTCCAGACCCTGACCTAAGGCAGCCCCAGGGATTCACCCCCAGTTACCCCAGGGATTTACCCCCAGCTGCCCCAGTTACCCCAGGATTTACCCCCAGTTACCCCAGGGATTTACCCCCAGCTGCCCCAGTTACCCCCAGTTACCCCAGTTACCCCAGGATTTACCCCCAGTTACCCCAGGGATTTACCCCCAGCTGCCCCAGTTACCCCAGGATTTACCCCCAGTTACCCCAGGGATTTACCCCCAGTTACCCCAGGGATTTACCCCCAGCTGCCCCAGTTACCCCAGGGATTTACCCCCAGTTACCCCAGGGATTTACCCCCAGCTGCCCCAGTTACCCCAGGATTTACCCCCAGTTACCCCAGGGATTTACCCCCAGTTACCCCAGGGATTTACCCCCAGCTGCCCCAGTTACCCCAGGGATTTACCCCCAGTTACCCCAGGGATTTACCCCCAGCTGCCCCAGTTACCCCAGGGATTTACCCCCAGTTACCCCAGGGATTTACCCCCAGTTACCCCAGGGATTTACCCCCAGTTACCCCAGGGATTTACCCCCAGCTGCCCCAGTTACCCCCAGCTGCCCCAGTTCCCCCAGGGATTCACCCCCAGTTACCCCAGGGATTTACCCCCAGTTACCCCAGGGATTTACCCCCAGCTGCCCCAGTTACCCCAGGGATTTACCCCCAGTTACCCCAGGGATTTACCCCCAGCTGCCCCAGTTACCCCAGGGATTTACCCCCAGTTACCCCAGGGATTTACCCCCAGCTGCCCCAGTTACCCCAGGATTTACCCCCAGTTACCCCATGGATTTACCCCCAGCTACCCCAGGGATTTACCCCCAGCTGCCCCAGTTACCCCAGGGATTTACCCCCAGTTACCCCAGGGATTTACCTCCAGTTACCCCAGGGATTTACCCCCAGCTGCCCCAGTTACCCCAGGGATTTTACCCCATTTACCCCAGGGATTTACCCCCAGCTGCCCCAGTTACCCCAGGGATTTACCCCCAGTTACCCCAGGGATTTACCCCCAGCTGCCCCAGTTACCCCAGGATTTACCCCCAGTTACCCCAGGGATTTACCCCCAGCTGCCCCAGTTACCCCAGGGATTTACCCCCAGTTACCCCAGGGATTTACCTCCAGTTACCCCAGGGATTTACCCCCAGCTGCCCCAGTTACCCCAGGGATTTTACCCCATTTACCCCAGGGATTTACCCCCAGCTGCCCCAGTTACCCCAGGGATTTACCCCCAGTTACCCCAGGGATTTACCCCCAGCTGCCCCAGTTACCCCAGGATTTACCCCCAGTTACCCCATGGATTTACCCCCAGCTACCCCAGGGATTTACCCCCAGCTGCCCCAGTTACCCCAGGGATTTACCCCCAGTTACCCCAGGGATTTACCTCCAGTTACCCCAGGGATTTACCCCCAGCTGCCCCAGTTACCCCAGGGATTTACCCCCAGTTACCCCAGGGATTTACCTCCAGTTACCCCAGGGATTTACCCCCAGCTGCCCCAGTTACCCCAGGGATTTTATCCCATTTACCCCAGGGATTTACCCCCAGCTGCCCCAGTTACCCCAGGGATTTACCCCCAGTTACCCCAGGGATTTACCTCCAGTTACCCCAGGGATTTACCCCCAGCTGCCCCAGTTACCCCAGGATTTACCCCCAGTTACCCCAGGGATTTACCCCCAGCTGCCCCAGTTACCCCCAGCTGCCCCAGTTACCCCAGGGATTTTACCCCATTTACCCCAGGGATTTACCCCCAGCTGCCCCAGTTACCCCAGGGATTTACCCCCAGTTACCCCAGGGATTTACCCCCAGCTGCCCCAGTTACCCCAGGATTTACCCCCAGTTACCCCATGGATTTACCCCCAGCTACCCCAGGGATTTACCCCCAGCTGCCCCAGTTACCCCAGGGATTTACCCCCAGTTACCCCAGGGATTTACCTCCAGTTACCCCAGGGATTTACCCCCAGCTGCCCCAGTTACCCCAGGGATTTACCCCCAGTTACCCCAGGGATTTACCCCCAGCTGCCCCAGTTACCCCAGGGATTTACCCCCAGTTACCCCAGGGATTTACCCCAGGGATTTACCTCCAGTTACCCCAGGGATTTACCCCCAGCTGCCCCAGTTACCCCAGGGATTTACCCCCAGTTGCCCCAGGGATATACCCCCAGTTGCCCCAGTTACCCCATGGATTAACCCCAGCTGCCCCAGTTACCCCAGGGATTTACCCCCAGTTGCCCCAGGGATTTACCCCCAGCTGCCCCAGTTACCCCAGGATTTACCCCCAGTTACCCCAGGGATTTACCCCCAGCTGCCCCAGTTACCCCAGGGATTTACCCCCAGTTACCCCAGGGATTTACCCCCAGCTGCCCCAGTTACCCCAGGGATTTACCCCCAGTTACCCCAGGGATTTACCCCAGGGATTTACCTCCAGTTACCCCAGGGATTTACCCCCAGCTGCCCCAGTTACCCCAGGGATTTTACCCCATTTACCCCAGGGATTTACCCCCAGCTGCCCCAGTTACCCCAGGGATTTACCCCCAGTTACCCCAGGGATTTACCTCCAGTTACCCCAGGGATTTACCCCCAGCTGCCCCAGTTACCCCAGGATTTACCCCCAGTTACCCCAGGGATTTACCCCCAGCTGCCCCAGTTACCCCCAGCTGCCCCAGTTCCCCCAGGGATTCACCCCCAGTTACCCCAGGGATTTACCCCCAGTTACCCCAGGGATTTACCCCCAGCTGCCCCAGTTACCCCAGGGATTTTACCCCATTTACCCCAGGGATTTACCCCCAGCTGCCCCAGTTACCCCAGGGATTTACCCCCAGTTACCCCAGGGATTTACCCCCAGCTGCCCCAGTTACCCCAGGATTTACCCCCAGTTACCCCATGGATTTACCCCCAGCTACCCCAGGGATTTACCCCCAGCTGCCCCAGTTACCCCAGGGATTTACCCCCAGTTACCCCAGGGATTTACCCCCAGCTGCCCCAGTTACCCCAGGGATTTACCCCCAGTTACCCCAGGGATTTACCCCAGGGATTTACCTCCAGTTACCCCAGGGATTTACCCCCAGCTGCCCCAGTTACCCCAGGGATTTACCCCCAGTTGCCCCAGGGATATACCCCCAGTTGCCCCAGTTACCCCATGGATTAACCCCAGCTGCCCCAGTTACCCCAGGGATTTACCCCCAGTTGCCCCAGTTACCCCAGGGATTTACCCCCAGTTACCCCAGGGATTTACCCCCAGCTGCCCCAGTTACCCCAGGATTTACCCCCAGTTACCCCAGGGATTTACCCCCAGCTGCCCCAGTTACCCCAGGGATTTACCCCCAGTTACCCCAGGGATTTACCCCCAGCTGCCCCAGTTACCCCAGGGATTTACCCCCAGCTGCCCCAGTTACCCCAGGATTTACCCCCAGTTACCCCAGGGATTTACCCCCAGCTGCCCCAGTTACCCCAGGGATTTACCCCCAGTTGCCCCAGGGATATACCCCCAGTTGCCCCAGTTACCCCATGGATTAACCCCAGCTGCCCCAGTTACCCCAGGGATTTACCCCCAGTTGCCCCAGTTACCCCAGGGATATACCCCCAGTTACCCCAGTTACCCCAGGGATTTACCCCCAGTTGCCCCAGTTACCCCAGGAATATACCCCCAGCTACCCCAGTTACCCCAGGGATTTACCCCCAGTTGCCCCAGTTACCCCAGGATTTACCCCCAGTTACCCCAGGGATTTACCCCCAGCTGCCCCAGTTACCCCAGGATTTACCCCCAGTTACCCCAGGGATTTACCCCCAGCTGCCCCAGTTACCCCAGGGATTTACCCCCAGTTACCCCAGGGATTTACCCCCAGTTACCCCAGGGATTTACCCCCAGCTGCCCCAGTTACCCCAGGGATTTACCCCCAGTTGCCCCAGGGATATACCCCCAGTTGCCCCAGTTACCCCAGGGATTTACCCCCAGTTACCCCAGGGATTTACCCCCAGCTGCCCCAGTTACCCCAGGATTTACCCCAGTTCCCCCAGGGATTTACCCCCAGCTGCCCCAGTTACCCCAGGGATTTACCCCCAGTTACCCCAGGGATTTACCCCCAGTTACCCCAGGGATTTACCCCCAGCTGCCCCAGTTACCCCAGGGATTTACCCCCAGTTGCCCCAGGGATATACCCCCAGTTGCCCCAGTTACCCCAGGGATATACCCCCAGTTACCCCAGTTACCCCAGGGATTTACCCCCAGTTACCCCAGGGATTTACCCCCAGCTGCCCCTGGGTGGGCAGTGGGCAGGAGGGGGTGGGAAGGGTCCCCTGGTGTCACCAGCTCCTCCCCAGTATCCCCAGGGGAGGAAAAGCAGCGCAGCTCCCAGCACCAGGCATCACCCCTGCCCCATGGAACGGGGTGGGGGGGGGGGTGGGGGGCATTGCCAGAGGGACAGAGGGCCCCCCCCCCCCCCCCTTGCTACCTTAATGAGTAATTAACGAGCCACAGAGGTGCCACAAACCCCCCCGGCACCCCCACCTTGCTGCACCCCTGGTTACCCTGCATCACCCCCAAAATCCACCCGGGGACACCCCCCCAGATCCTGGGGTTGGGGGGGTCCCCGTGCGCCTTGGGCACGCTGCCCCCTGGGCATGGAACTCCAGGGAAGAGAAAGGAACCCCCCCCCCCCCGAGTAGGGGTGGCTCAGGGGATCCCCCATCTCCCCCTGGCTGGGAAAAGGGGATGGGGGCTGCTCTGGGAAGGAGGGACCCGGGTGTGGGTACCCTCGGGGTGCCCCCAGCTCTGGTTGGGGGGATGGTGGTGGGGGTGGGGGGGTTCTGTCCCCTCTGAGGGGTCTCAGGTGGCAGCTGGGGGGTGGGGGGGTTCTGTCCCCTCTGAGGGGTCTCAGGTGGCAGCTGGGGGGGTGGGGGGTGAGCTGGGTCTTTGTGTGGCACACGGGGGCCAGGGGGGATGGGACTCAGCTCATTCCCAGGGGAACCCCAAACCCTCCCCTGTGTTACGGCACCTTCTCTGCCCAGTTCCCACTGGGATTTGCTTCCCGAGGCTGCACAGGGCAAGAAGCCACACAACACCCCCTCCCCCCAGACCAGCACCACCCTGAGGCACCCCTGTACTGCACCCCAGAGCACCCCATACTGCACCCCAGAGCACCCCATACTGCACCCCGGAGCATCCCTGTACTGCACCCCAGAGCACCCCATACTGCACCCCAGAGCACCCCTGTACTGCACCATGGAGCACCCTTGTACTGCACCCCAAAGCATCCCTGTACAGCACCCTGGAGCACCCTTGTACTGCACCCCAAAGCACCTCTGTACTACACTTCTGTGCACCCCTGTACTGCACCCCAGAGCATCCCTGTACAGCACCCTGGAGCACCCCATACTGCACCCCGGAGCACCCCTGTACTGCACCCCAGAGCACCCCTGTACTGCACCCCGGAGCACCCTTGTACTGCACCCCAAAGCATCCCTGTACAGCACCCTGGAGCACCCTTGTACTGCACCTCTGTGCACCCCATACTGCACCCCGGAGCACCCCTGTACTGCACCCCAGAGCACCCCTGTACTGCACCTCTGTGCACCCCATACTGCACCCCGGAGCACCCCTGTACTGCACCCCAGAGCACCCCTGTACTGCACCTCTGTGCACCCCATACTGCACCCCGGAGCACCCCATACTGCACCCCAGAGCACCCCTGTACTGCACCCCAGAGCACCCCATACTGCACCCCGGAGCATCCCTGTACTGCACCCCAGAGCACCCCTGTACTGCACCCCGGAGCACCCCATACTGCACCCCACACCCGTGCACAAGCATGTGCTCCTTTCCCCCCACACACACGTGTGCGTGTGCACCCCCCTGGGCACCCCTCCGGGCACCCCCTAGGGCACCCCCTGGGCATCCCCTGGTCACCCCTCTGGACACCCACCCTGGGCACCCCCTGGACACCCCCGTGGGCACCCCTCTACCCCTCTGTGCACCCCCTGGGCATCCCTCTGGACACCCCCTGGGCACCCCCTGGGCACCCCTTGGGCACCCCTCTACCCCTCTGTGCACCCCCTGGGCACCCCTCTGGACGCCCCTCTGGGCACCCCTCTGGACACCCCCCTGGGCACCCCCTGGACACCCCCTGGACACCCCTTGGGCACCCCTCTACCCCTCTGTGCACCCCCTGGGCACCCCTCTGGACACCCCCCTGGGCACCCCTCTGGGCACCCCCTGGACACCCCTTGGGCACCCCTCTACCCCTCTGTGCACCCCCTGGGCACCCCTCTGGACACCCCTCTGGGCACCCCCTGGACACCCCCTGGACACCCCTCTACCCCTCTGTGCACCCCCTGGGCACCCCTCTGGGCACCCCCTGGACACCCCTTGGGCACCCTTCTACCCCTCTGTGTACTCCCCTGGGCATCCCTCTGGGCACCCCCTGGCACCCCTCTGGGCACCCCCTGGACACCCCTTGGGCACCCTTCTACCCCTCTGTGTACTCCCCTGGGCATCCCTCTGGGCACCCCTCTGGGCACCCCCTGGACACCCCTTGGGCACCCCCTGGACACCCCTTGGGCACCCTTCTACCCCTCTGTGTACTCCCCTGGGCATCCCTCTGGGCACCCCCTGGCACCCCTCTGGGCACCCCCTGGACACCCCTTGGGCACCCCTCTACCCCTCAGGGCATCCCTCTGGGCACCCCCTGGGCACCCCCTGGGCACCCCTCTGGGCACCCCCTGGACACCCCTTGGGCACCCTTCTACCCCTCTGTGTACTCCCCTGGGCATCCCTCTGGGCACCCCCTGGGCACCCCCTGGGCACCCCTCTGGGCACCCCCTGGACACCCCTTGGGCACCCTTCTACCCCTCTGTGTACTCCCCTGGGCACCCCCTGGGCACCCCCTGGCACCCCTCTGGGCACCCCCTGGACACCCCTTGGGCACCCCTCTACCCCTCAGGGCATCCCTCTGGGCACCCCCTGGGCACCCCCCTGGGCACCCCTCTGGGCACCCCCTGGACACCCCTTGGGCACCCTTCTACCCCTCTGTGTACTCCCCTGGGCATCCCTCTGGGCACCCCCTGGGCACCCCCCTGGGCACCCCTCTGGGCACCCCCTGGACACCCCTTGGGCACCCTTCTACCCCTCTGTGTACTCCCCTGGGCATCCCTCTGGGCACCCCCTGGGCACCCCCTGGGCACCCCTCTGGGCACCCCCTGGACACCCCTTGGGCACCCTTCTACCCCTCTGTGTACTCCCCTGGGCATCCCTCTGGGCACCCCCTGGGCACCCCCTGGGCACCCCTCTGGGCACCCCCTGGACACCCCTTGGGCACCCTTCTACCCCTCTGTGTACTCCCCTGGGCATCCCTCTGGGCACCCCCTGGGCACCCCCTGGGCACCCCCTGGACACCCCTTGGGCACCCCTCTACCCCTCTGTGCACCCCCCAGGGCACCCCCCTGTGCGCGGGATCCTGCGCCCAGGGGTATGTGGAGAGCAGGGGTGCCCGGAGGGGTGCGAGGGGAGGGGGCGTGTGGGGGGGGTACCTGTGGAGTCACGAAGGGTCCCGACCGGCTCGTCCCCGGAGCCACCCGGTGCCGGTGCCGTGCGGGGCGGCTGCTGAGGCAGCGGAGCCGTGATGTCACGGGGCAGGAGGAAGAGGAGGATGGGGAGGAAGGGGCGGCCCGATGCCCAACGAGCCACCGCGCCCCAGCGCACACCCAACCCGGGGTGGGCTGCGCTTGGGTGGGGAGGAGAGGGGGAGGGGACACACACACACACACACACACACCTGTGGGTGCCCGACCCCCAGCCCAGCCCCCTCCGCCCCATCCCCCGGGGTGGGGGTGGGGTGGGGGTTGGGGGGGGGGCCGGGGCAGCGCATCGCTCCCCGTGTCCCCGCCGGGATTTCAGCACCAGAGCCCGGGGGACAGCACGCGCCCCGGGACACCCCCCTCCCCGCCTCCTCCCCGGAGGGTCCTTCCCGGGGATGGGGTGTGGGGGAGAGGAGGGGGGCGCTGCGCTCCCGTGGGGGGGCCCTTCAGAGCAAACAGGCGCAGCTGCCACCTGGTGAAGCGCCCGGGACTGGCCCAGGTCGGGGGGTTTATGGCATCGAGCGGCTGCGTTTCGTTCCCTTTATTAATAATAATCATTATTATTATTGCATTGCCATTATTATTGTTATTATTATTATTATTATTATTATTAATTATTATGTATTTCCCTTTTTTAAAGGGGCCGAACAGAGCGCGCGGTGGGTGCGCACCGCGGGGTGTAACCCAAGGACCAGGCACAGATGGGCACCCCTCCCCATCCCCCCTCCCTCCCTCCCTCCATCCACCTCCCCCTCCTCCATCCCCTCCCCTCTCCCCCCCTTTCCCCCTCCCCCCCCCCCCAAACCTTCAGCCATTAAATTAAACCAAACCGACCCCCCCCCCACCCCCCCCAAATCCCGCCCGTTGTTAAACCTTTCAAGTAAAATATTTGAAGAGCAAATATTGGAGCTCTGCACCGCGGCCCTCCGCGCCCCCCCCCCCCCCCCCCCTCCCGCCCCCCCCCCCACCTCCACCTCCGGTAATCCAGCGTTATTAGCAGCCCGGTGGCGGCCCCCGCGCCCCGCGCCCAACTGCTCGCCTTTGGAAAATACCATATGCTCCGAATTACACATTAACCACAGCCCCGCGGGGACCGAGCCCGGCCCCGGCCCCCCGCGAGCCAACGCGCCGCCGCCCCCCTTTTCCCTGCCCAGCCACCCCTGGGGCTCCCCGAGCATCCCCTCCCCACCCCCGTGCCCAAAGGTGGGAGCCGGTCCCCGGGTTCCCTGAGGTGCGGGGTGAGCTGGGAGAATGGATGGGCCCCCCTTCTCGCCTGCTCCCCCTCCCCGCCCCCCCCCCCATCCCCATCCCGCCCCGGCTTCATCCCGGCACACGGGGAGCTCCGGCGGAGCCCCCGAACCTGGAGAGCCCCGTGCGTAACGTGGCGAGGGGGAGCGGGGTTCAGCACCGGGGCGCTGCGGGGAGGGGGCCCGGGACGGCCCCGCTGCTGCCCCCTCCCCTCTCCCGGTCCGGCAGAGCCGCGCTGGGGAAAGGAGCCCGGGGGTGGGGGGGCTGGGGGCGGTGAGCGGGGTCCCCCTCTCCCCGGGCCGGGCGCACCGGGGCCGGGCGCGCCGGAGGCGGGTGGGGAGCGCGGAGCGGCGCGGGGGGGAACGGCGGGACCCGCCGCTGTCCAGGGGCCCGGACGAGCCCGGGGAGCTGCCCCGAGCTCCGGGAGGGCGGAGGAACCCCGAGGACCCCGGGAAAAGGGGGAGCGGCGGGCCCCGGGCCCCGGGTACCGGGCGATGCGTCCTCGGCGCGGCTGGGGCACGGCGGCCGGAGCGCGAAGGGGCAGCGGGGAGCGGGCAGGGGGAGCGGGGTGTGGGAGAGGGGAAGGAGGGGAGGGCAAGGGGGTGCGGGTGGGGGGAAATGGGGAGAGATGGGGACCTGGAGACGTGGGGAGGGGGGAAAGACAAAGGGATGGAGAGATGGAGACGTGGAGAGATGGAGAGGTGGAGGAGACGCAGACAGATGGAGACATGGGGAGGTGCAGAGGTGGAGTTGTGGAGAGGTGGAAAGACAAAGGGATGGAGAGATGGAGAGGTGGAGGCACAGACAGATGGACAGATGGAGACCTGGGGACCTGGGGAGGTGGAAAGACAAAGGGATGGAGAGATGGAGAGGTGGAAAGACAAAAGAAGGGAGAAGTGGAGACATGGAGAGGTAGAGTCATGGAGAGGATGAAAGACAAAGGGGTGGAGAGATGGAGATGTGGAGACAGAGACGTGGAGAGGTGGAGACACGGGCAGGTGGGGACATGGAGAGAAGCTCCAGGTCCTGCTGTGCCATCTGTGTTCTGGACTTTTCTCCATGTCCCCCCCACCCCCCAGCTTCCTGGGAAGAGCTTTAGGTCTGGATGGGACGGGCTGAGTGTGGGTGTGCAGCACCATGGGGAGCTCTGGGCATGGGGACGGGATGGGGCCAGGCTGGGTCTGGGACAAGATGCGTGCCAGACCCTCCTCTCCTGTGCCAGGACCTGGTGGTGCCCCATGTCCCCTGCCCTGGGACCCCACAGGCTGCCCCACGCTGTGACCGGTGCCCACCCAAAGCTGCCCTGCACCCCAGGGACCCTCTCCAGGAACCCAGGGGTGGCTTTTCCACCCCCATAGCTCCGAGGTGGCTGGTGCCAGGACCTCGGCTTTGCTCTGCACCCAGGGTCACCAATTTGCCCCAGGAGCCCCCAGGGAGGGAGAGGGATGGAGGGGGCTCCACATGTCACAGAATGCCCAGCCAGTGTGGGTGGGAAGAACTCCAGCTCCCCCCAGTACACCCCCTGCCACAGACAGGGACACCCCCACCCCAGCCCAGGGTGCCCCCAGCCCCATCCAACCCGGCCTTGAGCCCTGCCAGGGATCCCGGGGCAGCCCCAGCTTCTCTGGGCACCCTGGGCCAGGGCCTCCCCCTCCCCAGGAAGGATTTCTGCCCCCCAGCCCCTCTCCATCCCCCTCCTGCAGCTGGAGGCCGTTCCCCTGGGCCTGGCCCTCCCTGCCCTGGGCACCAGCCCCTCTCCAGCTCTCCTGGAGCCCCTGGAGGGCCGGGAAGGGGCTGGGAGCTCTCCCCAGCAGCAGCTTTCCCTTCTCCAGCTCTCCCAGCCCGGCTCCAGAGCAGAGGGGCTCCATCCAGCCCTCCCATCACCCCGGGGCTCCTGGGGACTGGCTGCAGCAGCTCCGTGTCCCCCTTGTCCTGGGGAGGGGATGGGGATGGGGATGGGATGGGGATGGAGATGGGATGGGGATGGGGATGGGGATGGGGTGGGGATGGGATGGGATGGGGATGGGATGGGATGGGATGGGGATGGGGATGGGATGGGATGGGATGGGATGGGATGGGGATGGGGTGGGGATGGGATGGGATGGGGATGGGATGGGATGGGGATGGGGATGGGATGGGGATGGGATGGGGATGGGATGGGATGGGGATGGGGATGGGATGGGGATGGGGAGGGGGATGGGGATGGGGATGGGGATGGGGATGGGATGGGGATGGGATGGGGATGGGGATGGGATGGGGATGGGGATGGGATGGGGATGGGATGGGATGGGGATGGGATGGGGATGGGATGGGGATGGGATGGGATGGGATGGGATGGGGATGGGGATGGGATGGGATGGGGATGGGATGGGGATGGGGATGGGGATGGGATGGGATGGGGATGGGATGGGGATGGGATGGGATGGGGATGGGATGGGGATGGGGATGGGATGGGGATGGGGATGGGATGGGATGGGATGGGGATGGGGATGGGGATGGGATGGGGATGGGATGGGGATGGGATGGGATGGGGATGGGATGGGGATGGGATGGGGATGGGGATGGGGATGGGATGGGGATGGGGATGGGATGGGGATGGGATGGGATGGGGATGGGGATGGGATGGGGATGGGATGGGGATGGGATGGGGATGGGATGGGATGGGGATGGGATGGGGATGGGATGGGATGGGATGGGATGGGGATGGGATGGGGATGGGATGGGATGGGGATGGGATGGGGATGGGATGGAGATGGGGATGGGATGGGGATGGGGATGGGTTGGGATGGGGATGGGATGGGATGGAATGGGATGGGGATGGGGATGGGGATGGGATGGGATGGGGATGGGTTGGGGATGGGGATGGGATGGGGATGGGATTGGATGGGGATGGGGATGGGGATGGGATGGGATGGGGATGGGGATGGGGATGGAATGGGATGGGGATGGGGATGGGGATGGGATGGGATGGGGATGGAGATGGGATGGGGATGGGATGGGGATGGGATGGGGATGGGGATGGGTTGGGATGGGGATGGGATGGGGATGGGATGGGATGGGGATGGGGATGGGGATGGGATGGGATGGGGATGGGATGGGTTGGGATGGGCTGGGCTGGGGTCAGTGTAGGCAGTGAGAAGGTCTCCCCTCAGCCTCCTGCAGGACACCCCAAGATGGGGAGGGGCAGAGGGGCAAGGGGCTGAGGGGCCGTGATGGTGGCCAACTGGGAAGCTCTACTGGGAGAACTGGGAGAGGAGGGAGCCAAGGACAAGCCTCACCTCCAACCCTGCTGGTGGCTGGCTGCATTTTTGGGTCGGCTGGGGGATCGGTGCCCTGTGGGGCCGGACAGGGGGGTCAGTGGCCCCCCAGCACATCCCCTGGTCCTGCTCTGGTCCCCGTGGTGCTGAGCAGCTCAGCCCCACAGAACCCTCATTTCCCACTCCCAGGACCCCAATTTCCACCCCCCAGGACCCCAATTGCTCCCCAGCACCCCAATTGCTCCCCAGCACCCCGATTTCCCCCTCCCAGGACCCCGATTTCCCCCCAGGACCCCAGTTTCTCCTTTCCAGGACCCCGATTTCCCCCCTGGATCCCATTTTCCCCCTCCCAGGACCCTGATTTCCACCCAAGACCCAAATTTTCCCCCTTCTAGGACCCCAGTTTCCCCCCAGAACTCCAATTTCCCCCTCCAGGACCCCAATTTCCCCCTCCAGGACCCCAAATTACCCCTCCCAGGACCCCACTTTCTCCCCAGAACCCCGATTTCCCCCTACCAGGACCCAGATTTCCCCACAGGACCCCAGTTTCCCCTTTCCAGGACCCCAGTTTCCCCCCAGGACCCAAATTTCCCCCTTCCATGACACCAATTTCCCCCCAGAACCCCAATTTCCCCCTACCAGGACCCAGACATCCCCCCAGACCTCTGATTTCCCTCTCCTAGGACCCAAATTTTTCCCTAGGACACAGGTTTCCCCCTGGGACCCCAATTTCCCCTTCCCAGGACCCCAGTTTCCCCCCAGTACTCTGATTTCCCTCCCCCAGAATCCCAATTTCCCCCTCACAGGACCCTGATTTCCCCCCAGAACCCCAATATCCCCTTCCCAGGACCCCAGTTTCCCCCCAGAACCCAAATTTTCCCCCTCCCAGGACCCCGATTTCCCCCCAGGACCCCCATTTCCCCCTCCCAGGACACCAATTTCCCCCCAGAACCCAAATTTCCCCCCAGTACTCCAATTTCCCCCTAGGAATCCGATTTCCCCTTCCCAGGACCCTGGGTTCCCCCCAGAACCCAAATTTTCCCCCTCCCAGGACCCCAATTTCCCACCAGGACCCTGATTTCCCCCTACCAGGACCCCAATATCCCCTTCCCAGGACCCCGGGTTCCCTCCAGGACCCCAGTTTCCCCCCAGGACCCAAATTTCCCCCTCCCAGGACCCCGATTTCCCCCCAAGACCCCAATTTTCCCCCTCCCAGGACCCCGATTTCCCCCCAGGACCCCAATTTTCCCCCTCCCAGAGCCTCAATTTCCTCCTTCCAGGACCCCATTTCCCCCTCCCAGGGCCCCATTTTCCCCCAGGACCCCCATTTCCCCCTCCCAGGACCCCAATTTCCCCCTCCCAGGACCCTGGGTTCCCTCCAGGACCCCGATTTCCCCCCAAGACCCCAATTTTCCCCCTCCCAGGACCCCGATATCCTTCCAGGACCCCAACTTCCTCCTTCCAGGACCCCATTTCCCCCTCCCAGGACCCCAATTTCCCCCCAGGACCCCGATTTCCCCCTCCCAAGACCCTATTTTCCCCCCAGGACTCTAATTTCCCCCTCCCAGGACCCCCATTCCCCCCCCAGTCTGCGTGCTGTTGAGATGGGGGCCGGGGGTCTGTTTGGGGGTCCCGGGCAGAGGGAAGGATTTCCTGCCCATCCCCCCCCACACCCCCCGGCTGCTGCTGAACCCCGGTGAGAGAGGCTGGGAAGGGGAAGGGGGGAGCAGAGGAAGGGCCGGGGGGCGGGGTGCAGGGAGGGCTGCAGGTGGGGCCAGGAGCCCCCCACTCCCCCTCCCCATCCCCCAGACTGGCCCAGGGTGGGGTGGGAGGGTTCACCTGGCGAGCCCCCCACCCTGGGGCTGTCCCAGCAGGGGGGCCAAGGGCTTGGTACATGGGGAACAAACCCCCCTCCCGTGCCTGACGCTGGCAGAAGGTTCCAGAAGAGCGGCACAGCCCCCGTATCCCACCACTCCCCATATCCCACCACTCCCCATATCCCACCAGACCCCGTATCCCCCTGCACCCCGTATCCCACCAGACCCGGGTGGGCAAGGAGCCAGCCTCCCCTGCTGAGCCCCGATGCTTTCGGTGCATCCGCCTCCCAGGCCGCTCAGGCTGCGGTTGGGGGGATGCCAGGACCAGCAGAACCCCCTCCCCATCCCCCCAATCCCCCTCCCCCCAAACCCTGGGATATGGGGTCTGGTGGGATATGGGGAGTGGTGGGATATGGGGAGTGGTGGGATACGGGGAGTGGTGGGATACAGGGAGTGGTGGGATATGGGGACTGGTGGGATATGGGGTCTGGTGGGATATGGGGAGTGGTGGGATATGGGGAGTGGTGGGATACAGGGTCTGGTGGGATATGGGGTCTGGTGGGATATGGGGAGTGGTGGGATATGGGGTCTGGTGGGATATGGGGAGTGGTGGGATATGGGGTCTGGTGGGATATGGGGACTGGTGGGATATGGGGAGTGGTGGGATATGGGGAGTGGTGGGATACAGGGTCTGGTGGGATATGGGGTCTGGTGGGATATGGGGAGTGGTGGGATACGGGGACTGGTGGGATACAGGGAGTGATGGGATATGGGGTCTGGTGGGATATGGGGAGTGGTGGGATATGGGGTCTGGTGGGATATGGGGACTGGTGGGATACAGGGTCTGGTGGGATATGGGGTCTGGTGGGATATGGGGACTGGTGGGATACGGGGACTGGTGGGATACAGGGAGTGATGGGATATGGGGTCTGGTGGGATATGGGGAGTGGTGGGATATGGGGTCTGGTGGGATATGGGGACTGGTGGGATATGGGGTCTGGTGGGATATGGGGACTGGTGGGATACAGGGTCTGGTGGGATATGGGGTCTGGTGGGATATGGGGACTGGTGGGATACGGGGACTGGTGGGATACAGGGAGTGATGGGATATGGGGTCTGGTGGGATATGGGGAGTGGTGGGATATGGGGTCTGGTGGGATATGGGGACTGGTGGGATATGGGGTCTGGTGGGATATGGGGTCTGGTGGGATATGGGGACTGGTGGGATACGGGGACTGGTGGGATACAGGGTCTGGTGGGATATGGGGAGTGGTGGGATATGGGGTCTGAATGGGATATGGGGAGTGGTGGGATACGGGGTGCAGTGGGATATGGGGTGCAGTGGGATACGGGGTCACCATTGCAGCAGCAGCAACGGGCGTGATTGTCCTGGTTCCAGTCAGGACAGAGTTCACTCCATGTGTAGCAGCTGATGGAATGCTGTGTTTGGGAGTTACAATGAAAGCAGTGCTGAGAACACCCTGATGTTCTTAGTTGCAGTCAGACAGTCAAGGACTTTCTCAGCTTCTTCCTATTTCTCTCTTCAGGAGAAAGGAGGGGCGAAGCCAGGACAGGTGACCCAGATGGGCCAAAGAGAGTATTCCATGCCAATGACGTCCTGCCCAGGAGAACGGGGGGCTGAGGGGAGGAAGAAGAGGGGCGGTGGCGGGACGCGTGCTGCTTGGGGGGACGGTCGGGTTGCGGGACAGCTCTGGGTGGTACCTGAGTTGTGTGGGTCGGGGAGAAACTGCATTGGGGATCAAGAGTTTCATCTTCTTTTGCTCTGAAGTCCTGTTAGCATTGGGATATTTGATCTTTCTGTTCTCTCAGTAAACTCTCCTTATCCCACCCCACGGGCCTCTTAGTTTCTTGGGTTTGGAGTTATTTCCCCTTCCTTTTCCCTTCCCTTGTTCCCCCTTTTTTCCCTCTTCCCCTGCTCTTTGAGGAGCAGGCAGCTGCCTGGATCTCAGCCCAGAGCCGGGGGGAAACCACGACAGTGATGAAGAAGGGATCATCCCCAGGGACCCCATTTTCCTCCCAGGACCCCGATTTCCCCCATCCCAGAACCCCAATTTCTCCCTCCCAGGACCCAGATTTCCCCTTCCCAGGACCCTGATGTTTCCTCAATTCCCTGTTTTCCCACAAGGACCCTGATTTCCCCTCCCAGAACCCCAATTTCCCCCCCCCCAGGACCCCATTTCCCCCCAGGACCCCAATTTCTCTCTCCCAGGACCCGAATTTTTCCCCAGGACCCAGTTTTCCCATAAGAACTGGACAGGTGAGCACTGGGGATCCCCAGATCAGTGAGCACTGGGGGATCCCAGGTTGGATCAGTGAGCACTGGGGATCCCCAGATCAGTGAGCACTGGGGGATCCCAGGTTGGATCAGTGAGCACTGGGGATCCCCAGATCAGTGAGCACTGGGGGATCCCAGGTCGGTGAGCACTGGGGGATCCCTGGATCGCTGAGCACTGGGGGATCCCAGATCAGTGAGCACTGGGGGATCCCAGGTCGGTGAGCACCGGGGGATCCCCGGATCAGTGAGCACTGGGGGATCCCAGATCAGTGAGCACTGGGGGATCCCAGGTCGGTGAGCACCGGGGGATCCCCGGATCAGTGAGCACTGGGGGATCCCAGATCAGTGAGCACTGGGGATCCCCAGATCAGTGAGCACCAGGTGACCCCCAGATTGGTGAGCACTGAGGGATCCGCAGATCAGTGAGCACCAAGGGATCCCTGGACTGGTGAGCACTGGGGGATCCCAGATCAGTGAGCACTGGGGGATCCCTGGACTGGTGAGCACCGAGGGATCCCCAGATCAGTGAGCACTGGGGATCCCCAGATCAGTGAGCACTGGGGGATCCCAGGTTGGATCAGTGAGCACTGGGGATCCCCAGATCAGTGAGCACTGGGGATCCCCAGATCAGTGAGCACCAGGTGACCCCCAGATTGGTGAGCACCGAGGGATCCGCAGATCAGTGAGCACCGAGGGATCCCTGGACTGGTGAGCACCGAGGGATCCCCAGATCAGTGAGCACTGGGGGATCCCTGGACTGGTGAGCACTGAGGGATCCCCAGATCAGTGACCACTGGGGGATCCCTGGACTGGTGAGCACTGGGGGATCCCCGGATCAGTGAGCACCGGGGGATCCCTGGATCGCTGAGCACTGGGGGATCCCAGATCAGTGAGCACTGGGGGATCCCTGGATCGCTGAGCACTGGGGGATCCCAGATCAGTGAGCACTGGGGGATCCCAGGTCGGTGAGCACCGGGGGATCCCCGGATCAGTGAGCACTGGGGGATCCCAGATCAGTGAGCACTGGGGATCCCCAGATCAGTGAGCACCAGGTGACCCCCAGATTGGTGAGCACCGAGGGATCCGCAGATCAGTGAGCACCAGGGGATCCCTGGATGGGTGAGCACTGGGGGATCCCCAGATCAGTGAGCACTGGGGGATCCCAGGTCGGTGAGCACCGGGGGATCCCCAGATCAGTGAGCACTGGGGGATCCCCATACTGGTGAGCACTGGGGGATCCCAGATCAGTGAGCACTGGGGGATCCCAGATCAGTGAGCACTGGGGGATCCCCAGATCAGTGAGCACTGGGGGATCCCAGATCAGTGAGCACTGGGGGATCCCCGGATTGGTGAGCACTGGGGGATCCCCATACTGGTGAGCACTGGGGGACCCCCAGATTGGTGAGCACTGGGGGATCCCAGATCAGTGAGCACTGGGGGATCCCCGGATTGGTGAGCAGGGGTGCAGGTGGGGTCTCTCTGTTCTCCCCCTCACCCAAAACTGCTGCTGGGGCTGGGACCTGCCCCCGGCCCCCAGCCCCCCGGCTGTGTGTGGTTGGGGGGGACCCCGGGAGCCCGAAGTTCTGTCTGGGCACCGGAGGGAGGAACTGGGGGAGGGGAGGGGGCTCTGACCCTGCAGCCCCCCAAGCAGGGCCGGGGGCAGGGGGAGGAGAGCCCAGGGGGACTGATGGGGAAGGGGGTGGGGGGTGCGGCACAGGGGGCCTCCACCCCAGCCCTGCAGTGGGGGGATCACCGGGGGGCTGTGCTGGAGGGGGGTGGTTCCTTGCCCTGGCCTCACCGTGCTGGGGTGACCCCCCGGTCCCACTGTGGGGCCGCGCTGGAGGATGCCCCTGCCCCTCCCCGGACCCCCATGCGCTGTGCTGGGCGGGGGGGGGAGAATCCCTGGGGGGCTGTGATGGGGGGTCCCCAATCCCCACATGGGTCTGGAGCTGGGGATCCTTCTCCCCCATGGGGCTGTGGGGGGGATCCCCTTCCCCAGCCCCCCATGCGCTGTGCTGGGGGGGATCCCTGGAGCCCATGGGGCTGTGCTGGGGGGGAGAATCCCTGGGGGGCTGTGCTGGGGGGTCCCCAATCCCCGTGTGGGGCCGAGGGGTGGGGATCCCCCTTCCCCGGACCCCCTGCACCGTGCTGGGGTACCCCCGGCCCCGTGTGGGGCTGTGCTGGGGGGATCCCTGGAGCCCATAGGGCTGTGCTGGGGTGGGGGGAGAGAATCCCTGGGGGGCTGTGCTGGGGGGTCCCCAATCCCCGTGTGGGGCTGTAGGGGGGGATCCCCTTCCCCAGCCCCCATGCACTGTGCTGGGGGGGGATCCCTGGAGCCCATGGGGCTGTGCTGGGGGGAGAATCCATGGGGGGCTGTGCTGGGGGGGAGAATCCCTGGGGGGCTGTGCTGGGGGGTCCCCAATCCCCATGTGGGGCTGTAGGGGGGATCCCCCTTCCCCAGCCCCCATGCGCTGTGCTGGGGTACCCCCGGTCCCCCGGTGGGGCTGTGCTGGGGGGATCCCGGAGCCGCCGGGGCTGGGGGGAAGGCGGGGAATCCCCCTTCCCCCGCTGGGGATCCCCCTCGCCGGGGCTGCCCTCGCGCGGGCGCGCGGCGGTGACGCGCGGGGAGGGGGCGTGTCCCCCTCCAGGCCCCGCCCCCGGCACGGCGAAGCGTGGGAGCCCGCGCGGCCCTTTGCCGACGTGTCCCTGGCGCCGCGCGCCCCGGAAGTCCCGCCTCTCCCGCGCGGCGTCGGGGGCGCGGCCTCCCCCGCGACGTCACCCCCTCGGCTGCCGCCTCTCCGGCCGCGGCCGCGGCGTCGCGAGTTCCCATTGGCCGAGGCGCGGCGGGGCGGGGCGGGGCCAGCGGCGGGGCCGGCCTCCCGTTGGCCGGGCGGTTGGGGGGCGGGGCTTCCCTCGACCCCGCCCTCCCCGCGGCTCCTTCCGCGCTCCCGCCGGGCCCCGCCGCTCTCTCCGTGCTCGTCCCGGCCGCCGCCCCCGCCCCGCCATGGCCTCTGCGGCCGCCCCCGGGCAGGGAGGCTCCGCGCCGCCCCTCACCGTCCAGCGCGGCATCGTCAAGATGGTAACGGCTCTGCCCGCCCCGCCGTGCTACCGGGGCCCCGCTCCCCCGGTGCTACCGGGGCCCCGCATCCCCCATGTCCGGAGCCCCGCTCCCCCCGTGCCCTGTTCCCCCCGTGCTACCGGGGCCCCGCATCCCCCGTGCTACCGGGGCCCCGTTCCCCCGGTGCTACCGGGGCCCCGCATCCCCCATGTCCGGAGCCCCGCTCCCCCCGTGCCCTGTTCCCCCCGTGCTACCGGGGCCCCGCATCCCCCGTGCTACCGGGGCCCCGTTCCCCCCGTGCCCCGAGCCCTGCATCCCCCGTGCTACCGGGGCCCCGCTCCCCCGGTGCTACCGGGGCCCCGCATCCCCCATATCCGGAGCCCCGCTCCCCCCGTGCCCTGTTCCCCCCGTGCTACCGGGGCCCCGCATCCCCCGTGCTACCGGGGCCCCGTTCCCCCCGTGCCCCGAGCCCTGCATCCCCCGTGCTACCGGGGCCCCGCTCCCCCCGTGCTACCGGGGCCCCGCATCCCCCATATCCGGAGCCCCGCTCCCCCCGTGCCCTGTTCCCCCCGTGCTACCGGGGCCCCGCATCCCCCGTGCTACCGGGGCCCCGTTCCCCCCGTGCCCCGAGCCCTGCATCCCCCGTGCTACCGGGGCCCCGCTCCCCCGGTGCTACCGGGGCCCCGCATCCCCCATGTCCGGAGCCCCGCTCCCCCCGTGCCCTGTTCCCCCCGTGCTAACGGGGCCCCGCTCCCCCCGTGCTGCCGGGGCCCCGTTCACCCCGTGCTACCGGAGCCCCGTTCCCCCCGTGCTACCGGGGCCCCGCATCCCCCGTGCTACCGGAGCCCCGTTCCCCCCGTGCTACCGGGGCCCCGCATCCCCCCGTGCCCTGGGCTGGCGGGGCTCCGCTCCTCCCGTCTCCCGGTTCCCCCCATGTCCGGGACCCCCGCATCCCCCCCGGCCGCCCCGCACATCCCTCCTCCCCCCCATCCCCCCCTCCCGGACCCGCGCTCCCGTCGCCCCGCCGGGTCCTTCCCCCCACGGGGACCCCGCGCTCTGCCCCGGGGCTCCCAGCCCTGGTTCGCCCCCCCGCCCCATCCCGCCTCCACCGGCTGCTGGGGGTCCCGCTGTGCCCAGCGCCCGGGGGACACCCGCGGGAGCATCCCCGGGACACCCCCCCGCCCCCCTCCCCGCCTGCTCCCGGGCCGGTAGCACCCCCGCAGGGCCCCAGGGAGCGAAGGTCGGGCCCTGGCCCCACGTGCTCTGGCGTGTCCCGGGAGGGGACGGGCTCCCGGCTCCCCCCACCTCCCCCCCCCCCCCTTCGGCTCCAGCACTGTCCCAGCTCCGGGCCCCTTGGCTGTCAGCCCAGCACCCCGACCCACCGTGTCCCCGCACACCGGGGTGGGGGGGGTGTTCCCTCCGGGTGGTGGGTGGTTTCACACCCCCCACCCCCTCCCCACCCCCCACCTCATGGCCTTGGGAGCGAGACCTTGGCTCGGGGCGTCCCTTCACCCCGGAGCTGGCTGCAGTGGCAGGGGACAGGGCTGGTTGGGGACACCACCGGAGCTTTGGGGACACCACCGGAGGGCTGGGGATGCTCCCGGAGGGCGGGGGATGCTCCTAGAGGTTTGGGACCACCACTGGAGGTTTTGGGATGGTCCCAGAGGTCTTGGGATGGTCCCAGATGTCTTGGGATGGTCCCAGAGGTTTGGACCACTGCTGGAGGTCTTGGGATGCTCCCAGAGGTTTGGGACCACCACTGGAGGTCTTGGGATGCTCCCAGAGGTCTTGGGATGCTCCCGGAGGTCTTGGGATAGTCCCAGAGGTTTGGGACCACCGCTGGAGGTCTTGGGATGCTCCCAGAGGTCTTGGGATGCTCCCAGATGTCTTGGGATGGTCCCAGAGGTTTGGACCACTGCTGGAGGTCTTGGGATGCTCCCAGAGGTCTTGGGATAGTCCCAGAGGTTTGGGACCACCGCTGGAGGTTTTGGGATGCTCCCAGAGGTCTTGGGATGCTCCCGGAGGTCTTGGGATAGTCCCAGAGGTTTGGGACCACTGCTGGAGGTCTTGGGATGCTCCCAGAGGTCTTGGGATGCTCCCAGATGTCTTGGGATGGTCCCAGAGGTTTGGACCACTGCTGGAGGTCTTGGGATGCTCCCAGAGGTCTTGGGATAGTCCCAGAGGTTTGGGACCACCGCTGGAAGTCTAGGGATGCTCCCAGGGTCTGGGAGTGCTCCTGGAGGTTTGGGGACACGACTGGAGGTCTTAGGATGCTCCCAGAGGTCTTGGGGAGCTCCAGGGGGAATTTGGGGACACCACTGTCCCTGTGCTTCAGCTCGCTGGCAGCACGGGGACTGGATCCTGCCTGCCTCAACCCAGCTGATTTTGGGGTGCTTGGGAAAAGCCTGTCCTGGCTCCACCTGAGGGGTCTGGGGGGTGGGTTTTGGGTGGGAGGGTCAGGGTGGGGTGGCCATGAGGGCTCAGAGGGCTGGGATGGGGTGGCCGTGAGGGCTTGGGGGGCTGGGATGGGGATGGCTGTGGGGGCTCAGGAGGCTGGGATGGGGTGGCTGTGGGGGCTCAGGAGGCTGGGATGGGGTGAGCTCAGGGTGCTGGGATGGGGATGGCTGTGGGGGCTCAGGAGGCTGGGATGGGGATGGCTGTGGGGGCTCAGGAGGCTGGGATGGGGTGAGCTCAGGGTGCTGGGATGGGGACGGCTGTGGGCACTTGGAGGGCCGGGATGGGGTGGCTGTGGGGGCTCAGGAGGCTGGGATGGGGACGGCTTTGGGGGGCTGGCATGGGTTGGCTGCAAGGGCTCAGGGGGGTCGGGATGGGGTGAACTCGGGGGCTGGGCTGGGGTGGCCGTGGGGGGCTGGGGATGCCCCGGTGCAGGTCCAGCTGGGCTCGTGTTGGGGTCCAGCTCCGTGCTGGGCTGGAAGGAGCGTGGTACGGCACGGGGGCACCCCGGCTCCGAGCTGGGCTGGCACCCCGCCGTGGGGGGAGGGCTGGGGGGGCGGGCAGCTCGCTGGGACCCTTCACCCTCAGTCCTGGGTGGCTGCCAACCCTGTGTGCCCCAGACCCTGAGCTCTGGCTCTCGGACCCCGGGGTGTCCCCCTCCTGTGCTTGTGGATCCCTTCTGTGCCGGGACCCCGGCCCACCTGAACTGCGCCCCCCGCCCCCTGCGCCCCCCAGTCCCCTGCACCCCGCATCCCCTGCTCTGAGCCTGCCCTAACTACTTGTCTAGGCATGCAGCCTGGCTTAGGGCTGGCTTAAGGCAGGCTGTCTTAAGGCGGTCTGGTTTAGGGGGCTGGCTTAAGGCGGTCTGGTTTAGGGGGCTGGCTTAAGGCAGGCTGGCTTAGGGCTGGTTTAGGGCAGCCTGGTTTAGGGCAGCCTGGTTTAGGCTGGTTTAAGGTGTCCTGGTTTAGGGCTGGTTTAAGTTGTCCTGGTTTAGGGCTGGTTTAAGGTGTCCTGGTTTAGGGCTGCCTTGCTTAGGGTGCTGTCTTAAGGCAGCCTGGTTTAGGAGGCTGTCTTAAGGCGGTCTGGTTTAGGGGGCTGGCTTAAGGCAGGCTGGCTTAAGGCAGGCTGGTTTAGGGCAGGCTGGTTTAGGGCAGCCTGGTTTAGGCTGGTTTAAGGTGTCCTGGTTTAGGGCTGGTTTAAGGTGTCCTAGTTTAGGGCTGTCTTAAGGCAGCCTGGTTTAGGCTGGTTTAAGGTGTCCTGGTTTAGGGCTGCCTTAAGGCAGCCTGGTTTAGGGCTGGTTTAAGGTGGTCTGGTTTAGGGGGCTGGCTTAAGGCAGCCTGGTTTAGGGCTGCCTTGCTTAGGGTGCTGTCTTAAGGCAGCCTGGTTTAGGAGGCTGTCTTAAGGCGGCCTGGTTTAGGGGGCTGGCTTAAGGCAGGCTGGCTTAGGGCTGGCTTAAGGCAGGCTGGTTTAGGGCAGCCTGGTTTAGGGCAGCCTGGTTTAGGCTGGTTTAAGGTGTCCTGGTTTAGGGCTGTCTTAAGGCAGCCTGGTTTAGGGCTGGTTTAAGGTGGCCTGGTTTAGGGGGCTGGCTTAAGGCAGGCTGGTGTAAGGTGGCCTGGGTTAGGCTGGTTTAAGGCGGCCTGTTTTAGGGCTGGCTTAATCCCAGTGTCCTCTGCCTGGAGCATGGGGCAGGGCTGGTGAGGTGCAGGGGCTGCTTTGGGTAGGGTGAACCCCGGGCGCTGGGACCACCTCCCCACCCCATCTCTGCCCAAGCCTGGCCTGACACCACTGCCCATGAAAGTGCCTGTGGTTCCCCCCGCCCTCCCCCAGCTCCCCCCCCCAAGGGAGTGGTGGGATGGCTGCTGTGGGGCAGGGACACACAGCGGGGCGAGGGGGTGACGATGTGCCCCCCAAAAGCGCTGCGTGCACCCATGGAGCTGCTTCCCTATGGACCCCATCCCCTTCCCAGGTGTGCAGTGCAGGCTGGATACAGCACCGAACTGCCCCCCCGCCCTGTGAATTAAAGATCAGGGTTAATTACAGCGATGGGACCTCTGAGTCCTTAAATAACGAGCACGGTGCCTCGGGCTTGGCACAGGGGACCTTGTTTTTGGCAAGGTTCGGTGTCCCCCGGCGCTTGGCTGTGCCCCATCCGGCTTGGGGATGCTCCGGGAGCATCCCTAGGGATTTCGGGTGGGCAGGGAGCCAGGGCTCGTGCTGGAATCCAAGCTGGAGCTTTCCCTGCGAGCGCTTCGCCCAGCAGTGATCCCCAGGTGATCGGGGTGATCCCCAGGGATCGGGGTGACCCCCGGGACACTGGCTCTGCCTGGCTGGGAGCCGGCTCTGCCTGGCTGGGAGCTGGCTCTGCTGATGCCACGGCTCTCAGGGGGGTGGGTGGGTGGCTGGGGGTGGGGGGTGGGTTCTGGGGACAGAGCCGATGGGAAGCCCCAGGGTTTTGCAGGGTGGGATGATGGGGTTCCCATAACTGAGTGGGACGCAGGGAGGAGAGCTCCAGCCTGGCATTCTGTCATTTTTGGGGACAATCCCAGTGGTTTTCTGCCAGATTTAAGCCCAGAGCACTCACTGGACTTGAGGTTACCAGTGCAGGGTGTGGGCAGCCCGGTGCCCGGGGTCCTGGCCCTCCTGGTGACTTAGTTTCCCTGGTAACAAGGTCTTGGCGTGGTGCTGGGTGAGAGCATCCTCTCTGAGCTCGTGCTGAGAGCAGCATCCCAGCACCTTCCCTGTCTGTGTGCCCTGTCCCGTGAGGCTTCCCTGGGGCAGCACTGATGCCTGCCTGCACCCCTGCCTGCACCCCTGCCTGCACCCCTGCCTGCACCCCTGCCTGCATCCTGTGCTGGCGGCTGGGCTGAGACCTTCGGGGTTCCCCTGCAGTGCTGGGGGGGATGGGGATGAGGATGGGGATGGGGATGGGATGGGGATGAGGATGGGGATGGGACTGCCTGGGGTACCCCATGGTGCCAGGGTTCCCATGCCCTGCCTGGGGCAGGATCTGTCCCTGGAAGTCTGTCTGTCTGTCTGCCTGTGTGGCATCCCCTGCCTGCTGCTCGGCTCCATCACCGCTTCCCTCCCCACTCTCCTATTGCCGCCTCTTACCGAGCGGCCGCTGCGACTGACAGACCCCCCAGTAACCCCCTGTGTCCCCCCCACATCTCCCCATAGGTGCTGTCGGGCTGTGCCATCATCGTCCGTGGGCAGCCCCGAGGTGGGCCCCCCCGAGCGCCAGATCAACCTCAGCAACATCCGCGCTGGGAACCTCGCCCGCCGCGCTGCTGCTGGCCAGCCCGATGCCAAGGACACCCCGGATGAGGTGGGTGCCTCCTAAAATCCCCGGGGTGGGGGGTGGAAGGATGGGGGGCTGTGGATGCGGGATGAGCCGGTCCTTTCGCTCATCCTTTAAGAGATCCTGGATGGATTTTTGGGGGGACGTCTCCATCCTCACCCCATGTGTGGTCGTGGATGGAGCTGGGCAGGACCAAGGGGAGCCAGCAGCACCTCCAGCTCCGGAGCTGGGGGCACAGGCTGCGAGAAAAAGGGGGTTGCTTTGGTAGGTGGGGTGCAGGCAGAGCTGCCTGTACCCCATCCCATCAACGTGGCGCGGTGGGCGGTGTCGGAGAGAGCCCGGCCACCCATCCTCCCAACCCCGGGGGTGGTGCTGAGCGCTGGCAGTTAATTGCTCTCCCTGGGGAGTTTGCCTTCCAAACCCTGCCTCGGCTTTTAAATGTCACTCTCTTCAAGAATTACGCCTGTCAGGTTTGCTAATTGTTTATGAGCACGTCATGTTCTCTCCTCCGGACCGCGTTCCCCACCCACCCGCTGCGCCGGAGTGGGGCTGAGCTCGCCGGGGCTCCGGCACGTTCAGCTCGAGGTGCAGGGGGATGCTGGAGGGATGCAAGAGCCTGCTTCTCCTGGCTGGGCACCGTGCTGCTCCTTGCCTTCACCGTGGATGCTTTGGGTAGGAGCTGGGGGAGCCCCCAGTGCATCCCTGGGGAGCCCCCGGGCGTGTCCCTGGGGAGCCCCCGGGCGCGTCCCTGTGGAGCCCCCGGCACGTCCCTGGGGAGACCCCGGCATGTCCCTGGGGAGACCCCGGCACGTCCCTGGGGAGCCCCCGGGGCGCGTCCCTGGGGAGACCCCGGCACGTCCCTGGGGAGCCCCCGGGCGCGTCCCTGGGGAGACCCCGGCATGTCCCTGGGGAGACCCCGGCACGTCCCTGGGGAGCCCCGGGCGCGTCCCTGGGGAGACCCCGGCACGTCCCTGGGGAGCCCCCGGGCGCGTCCCTGGGGAGCCCCCGGCACGTCCCTGGGGAGCCCCGGGCGCGTCCCTGGGGAGACCCCGGCACGTCCCTGGGGAGCCCCGGGCGCGTCCCTGGGGAGCCCCGGGCGCGTCCCTGGGGAACCCCCGGCGCATCCCAGGGAGCCCCCGGTGCATCCCTGGAGCCAGAGTGGTCCAGCCCCCCTCCCTGGGTGGCCACAGCTCCAGCCCTGCTCCATCATCCCGGCGAAGCTCCAGGTTTCCCAGCTGTGTTTAACCCATGGTCTCACCCCCGATTTCTTTCCCTCCAGCCCTGGGGATTCCCAGCTCGGGAGTTTCTGAGGAAGAAGCTGATTGGGAAGGAGGTTTGCTTCACTGTGGAGTACAAGACCCCCCAAGGCCGGGAGTATGGGATGGTCTACCTGGGGAAAGGTGAGTGCGGAGGGCTTCACCGGCTGGGGAGGTGGGGAGCGCGGGGTGCTCTGAGCTGGGATGCTTGCGGCCGCCGCTGCTCTCCGGGAGGGTGGGGTGGGTTGGGGTGCAGGGGCAGGATCTCTGCCTGCTTTTTGGTGGAGCAGCAGCAGCTCTCTTTTTATTTTGGAGGGGGTGATGCCCGGCAGCGGTCCCGTGCAGAGCAGGAGCGCGGCTGCGTGCCGGCGCTGCAGCGGGGGCTCCGCAGGGATGCAGGTGGATTCCCCCCAGTCTCCCCTCCCCGTTACCAACTCCTCGCTCCTCTCTGGTGGAGCTCTCCCAGAAGGGCCCAGCTGGCTGCTGGAGCACCGGGAGCGAGGCCGAGATGCTGTGTGATGCCCGTGGGCAGCGCTCTCCTTGGGGTAGGGTGGGGGTGTCGGTGCTGGTGCGGACGGGCTTTGGCTCTGGTTGGGTCCAGGCTGCGCTTTGCTGGGTGCTGCATCCCCTCTGCCACCAGCTTCAGCTGGTTTTGGTTCCAGCCGTGCTGGGGTGGGTGAGTTTTTGGGCTCCTGCTCCCTGTGGTTGACCCTCAGCTGGGTGAGAGGTGACTTCATCCTGCTGCCAGTGCCTGGGCTGTGCTGGGCTTGGCTGCTGCACCCACTGCCCGGGCCCTTGCACCTCAAGAATTGGGGATGAGACCTGCTCAGTGTAACGGGGGTGCTCCTCAGCCCCCCAGCTCCCAGTTACCAGGGTGGGAGGATGCACCAGCTTGGCTCGGGAGGTGCTCTGAGCCCCCAGTGCTCCTCTGTGCTCACTGGAGCGTCCGCACAGAGCTGGGGTGTCCCGGTGACTGGAAGATTTGGGGTCCCAGCAGGATGTGGGTCGGGCTCAGCTGGAGCTCCCGGGCAGTGAGTGCCTCTGCTGAGTGCAGCCTGGCTCCGTGGGGCCGGACTGGAGTGGGTGCTGAGGTGCTCCTCATCCCCAGACACGCTCCCTGGCATCACAGCAGCGCTCGGAGCCTTGGGAATGGGAATGGGAGCTCAGCTTGGGTAGCAAACAGCCAGGGCTTGCTTGAGGCTGCAGATGGGGTTTGTTCGGGGGGTCAGCAGGGCACAGACGGGGGTCTGGGGGGAGAAGGGGTGGCCTGTGGTGCTGGGGAGCAGCTCCCTTTGGGTCTGTGGCGTGCGGTGCCGGAGCAGGACGAGGGCAGCCGGGCATCGCCGCTGGCTCTGGGGGGGATGTTGGGGGGTGTTCGCCACTGTGCAGCCCCCCGGCGAGGCTGGAGCTCTCTCTTTGCAGGTCTGGGGGCTCGGTTGGACGTGGCCAGGGCCAGCATCACCCTGGGTGGGCAACCTGGAGCCCCCTCTGCACCTTGTCGCTGCTGCGGGGTGGCCCGGGGCTGGCTCCCCATCACCAGTTCATCCCAGTACGCTCCAGTTAGCACCTCCTGGGTCTCCCTGTGGTGTGGGAATGCGAGACCCCCGGGGTGCCCAGGCTGCAGGGGAGGGGACCAGGGTCCTATGTGCTGCTGGGATGCACCTGTGGCCCCCCACCCTGAGGTCCCACATAACCAGCTACCTCTAGGCTCATTCCTGAGCTTCCCGTGTGTTCCTGGGCTGGGGGACTGGGGGGGAACCCTTTGGGCTGGGGGGATACCTGGCTTGGGAGGGCTGCTGCTCCCCGCTTTCCCACCCTGTGGGTCCCAACATCCATGACAAATGACCCTGGGAAGAGGGCTTTGCTGCCAGAGGCAGCGGGGAGGCGGCGAGCTGCTGCCGCTGTCACCCACAGCCCCAGTTTGGGGACTGCGCCGCCGTGCCCCCGGCGTGGGTGGCGTCCCCATTGTTCCACCCCAGCCTGTCACAGGAGCAGCGGGGCTGACACACGCTTCCCAGGGAAGTTTGTCAGGGTTTCAACACCCTTAATATGGAAACGCTGCGGCAGCTGCTTCCCCGGCGCTGATGTGGCAGCTGCCTCTGGAAGGGGGTGTGGGGGGGTCCCCATCGCAAGGTGGAGGCGCTGGAGAAAGGTGGGGGGGTCCAGGCAGTGCCCTACACCCCATCCCTGACCCCCCTGCTTGGGGCTGTGCAGCTCAGCATGCTCCCTTCTTTGGGGTCCTCCCCAAACCCTCTGGTTTATCCCACTGCTGGGAACCCCCGGCGCTTCCAGAGGGATCACAGGGTCACAAGGTTGGGAAAGACCTTTAAGATCATCGAGTCCAAAGACCTTTAAGACCTTTAAGGTCCCAGTCCACAAGGGATGGCTTGTGCCAAGGTGACTGCTGCAGGTTGAGGGTGGGGAGGCTCTTCAGAGGGACCTGGCCAGGCTGGAGCCGTGGGCTGAGCCCAGCGGGATGAGGTTCAGCAGGGCCAAGGGCAGAGTCCTGCCCATGGGACACAACAACCCCCGGCAGCGCTACAGGCTGGGGCAGAGCGGCTGGAGAGCTGCTGGGAGAAGGACCTGGGGGTGTTGGGGGAGCTCAGCCTGCCCAGGAGCCAGCAGTGTGCCCGGGGGCCAGGAAGGGCCCCGGCATCCTGGCTTGTGTCAGAGCCAGCGTGGCCAGGAGGTGTGGGGAGGGGATTGTGCCCCTGGGCTGGGCAGTGGGGAGGCTGCAGCTGGAGTGCTGGGGGCAGTTGTGGGCCCCTCAGCATCAGAAGGCCATGGAGGGCCTGGAGCGTGTCCAGAGAAGGGCAAGCAGGCTGGGGAAGGGGCTGGAGAGCAGCAAAGCTTGCGAGGAGCGGCTGAGGGAGCTGGGGGTGTTGAGGCTGGAGCAGAGGAGGCTGAGGGGAGAGCTTCTCCCCCCTGCCCTGCCCTGCCCTGCCCTGCCCTGGCAGGAGGGTGCAGAGAGGTGGGCGAGGGTCTCTCCAGGCAGGGGCCAGGAGCTGGGAGGAGGGGCAGTGGGCTCAAGCTGGGCCAGGGCAGGCTCAGCTCAGCTGGGAGGGCAAAGTTCTTCCCTGGCAGAGTTGTGGGGCTGTGGCACAGGCTGCCCAGGGAGGGGGCTGAGTCCCCAGCCCTGGGGGTGTTGAACAGAGGGGAGATGAGGTGCTCAGGGGTCTGGCTCAGCACAGGACAGGGGCGGTTGGGCTCCATGGGCTCCAAGGGCTTTTCCAGCCTCTGTGGTTGTGCCGGTACCGTGGCCTGGTTGGAGATCCGGAGAGCCCCATCCAGTGAGCATCCCCTGGACATGGTCCTGGCTGGACACACACCTCACAGCCCGGAGCAGCGTGCTGCTGGAGCCACGCTCCAAGGGAAACACCGTCCCCAGGAGAGCCCCGGCTGCTCCGCTCCATCCCTTGGGATGCCGACTTGGCGACGGGAGCCTCGTACTCCCAGCTTGTCCCAGCACTTGAGAGCTGGAGCAACGTTGGGCTTGCTTCCCGGTGAGGAGGTCTGCGTGTCTCCAGGGTGCCCCATCCCACCTCACTGACTCCTCTCCTCCTCTCTCCCTCCTCAGACACGAGCGGTGAGAACATCGCTGAGTCCCTCGTGGCCGAAGGGCTGGCGTCCCGCCGGGAAGGGATCCGAGCCAACAAGTAGGTACCCTGCTCTGCTCTGGGTTCTTCTCCAGCTGCTCCAGGCCCTGAAGATGCTCAGGGGGCTGGAGCAGCTCCCCTAGGAAGAGAGGCTGAGGGAGCTGGGCTGGGTCAGCCTGGAGAAGAGAAGGCTGTGGGGGGACCTCAGTGCAGCCTGCCAGTCCCTGAAGGGAGCAGAGGAACAGGAGGGGAATGGGCTTGTTCAAGGGCAGAGACTGGCAGGACAAGGGGGCTGGAGTGAAGCTGGAGGAGGGAAGGGGGAGAGGAGAGCTTGGGGGGAAGTTCTTTGCAGAGAGAGTGGGGAGGGGCTGTCAGGGGCTGCCCAGAGAGGGGGTGGGTGCCCCGTCCCTGGGGGTGTTGAAGGCCAGGTTGGCTGTGGCCCTGGGCAACCTTGTGTAGCTCCAGGCCTGGAGGTTGGTGGCCCTGCCTGTGGCAGGGGGTTGGAGCCCTGTGACCCTTGGGGTCCCTCCCAGCCCAGCCCAGGCTGGGATTCTATGATCTGGCCCTTGTTTTTAGGGTGGGGGTGGTGAGGGGCTGTGCAGCAGGAGTCGGGCATCTCCTTGCCCCATGGAACGTCTTCTGAAGCTCTTGGCAGCTGGAAAAATACATCGAGGGGGTTTAACTCCCCCTGGAGAGGTGAATCCGGGAGGGGGGTCCTGCCCCTCATCCTACACCCAGGCCAAGTGATGCCATGGGAGCCGCATCCTCTGCGGCATCGCCCTGGCTCCGTGGCATCCCGGAGCAGGGCAGAAGCTTGGCTGTGGTGTGCGCTGTGCCGGGCACCGGCTGCCCTGTGCCAGGGCTGCAGGGTGTTTCTGTGGCACCACTATAAATACCAGTGGGACGCTGTTTCCCTCCCTGGGCTGGCAGCGTGCCCCTGGCGCTTCCTGAAGCTGTTGCTGGCACACTTGGCTGCTTTCCACCCAGTGTTTTCCGCCTGTGGACAGGGACGCGGAGCCCGCGGCGTGCGGGGGTCACCCTACACCCAGGCCTGATGGTGGGGGAGCCCTGGGCACCCTTGGGTGCTGCCTCTGCCCCGTCTCAGTCCCCTGTTCCCAGTTCATGGGGGATGTGCTCCGTGCTGGTGGGACCTGGGAGCCTTTGGCAGGGTTTGGTGGCTCTGCTGCGGCGTGGCTGGGGGGCTGCCACGGGGCAGGGGTGCTGGCAAGAGCCACCATGCCCACGCCTGAGGGGCTGTGGAGGGGCTGTGGTGATGCTGGAGCGCAAGGAGCTGCTGGGAGAGCAGCCTGTTGAGCACCAGAGGAGGGATGTGGGGGTCCAGCTGGAGTGGGTTCTCCCCACCCTGGTGTCCCACGCTTCCTGCACTGAGGTGGGATGGAGGAGGAAAACCCTCCCCTGCTTGTGCCAGGGGGAGCCAGGCAGCCCCACAGGGACCTTCTGGTGGCTCTGGGGCTCTGCTGCTCCACTCCCAGCAGCCTCCCACTGAGCCCAGCGTTCCCAGTGAAGCCTGGTCACCCTGACCCCTGTGGTGCTGGTGTGGGGATGGGTTGTGCTGCAACCCCAGCTGGGTGATGGGGCTGGTGCCTCCCAGTGCGCACCCCCAGGGACGGGGCACCCACCCCCTCTCTGGGCAGCCCCTGCCAGCCCCTCCCCACTCTCTCTGCAAAGAACTTCCCCCCAATCTCTCCTCTCCCCCTTCCCTCCTCCAGCTTCACTCCAGCCCCTTGTCCTGCCAGGCTCTGCCCTTGAACAAGGGATTAAATACCGCCCGGAGCGCTCGCTGCGCTGCGGCTGCTCCCTAATTAAAGGGGTGCGTTAATTAACCAGGTGCCTGAGGTGCCTCAGCCACTTGTTGGGTGAAGTTGGGGTTCTCCAGGTTGCAGCTCTGCCCTGTTAAACCCTGGGCATCACCGTGCTCCTTCCAGCGAGCCAGGACCGTGCCTGGCAGGGAGCTGCGGTGCGGTTTGGCACGTACCTGCCTTTGCCACCCCCTCTCCCAGAGGTGCTGAGCGGTGCTGGGGTTTGGGGCTGCTCACCTGGGTGGTGATGTGGGTCACTGAAGGGGCCAGAAAAGCACCTGGGAGATGGGGTGTGTGTAGGGGGGAAGGGGTGTGGACACTCCTGGTGATGAAGCATCCCGGGTCGGGCTGCATCCTGCCCGGCCTCACCCCGCCTCGCCCCATCCCCGCAGCCCCGAGCAGAGCCGGCTGGCAGAGCTGGAGGAGCAAGCCAAGAGTGCCAAGAAGGGGATGTGGAGCGAGGGGACGGGCTCTCACACCGTCCGGGACCTCAAGTACACCATCGAAAACCCCCGGCACTTCGTGGACTCCATGCACCAGAAACCGGTCAATGGTAAGCTGGGGCCGGCTCTGCCCTCGGGTGCCGGAGCTGCTGCTGGGTGCTGGAGCTGCCTCTGCCCTCCATCCTGCCCTTCATCCTCCATCCTGCCCTCTCCCCTCCATCCTGCCTTCCGCCCTCCATCCTGCCCTCCACCCTGCCCTTCATCCTCCATCCTGCCCTCTCCCCTCCATCCTGCCCTACACCCTGCCCTCCATCCTGCCCTCCGTCCTACCCTCTGCCCTCCAGCCTGCCCTCCAGCCTGCCCTCTGCCCTCCATCCTGCCCTCCATCCTGCCCTCCATCCTGCCCTCTGCCCTCCGTCCTGCCCTCCACCTTCCATCCTGCCCTCCATCCTGCCCTCTCCCCTCCACCCTACCCTCTCCCCTCCACCCTACCCTCCATCCTGCCCTCCATCCTGCCCTCCATCCTGCCCTCTGCCCTCCGTCCTGCCCCTCCGTCCTGCCCTCCATCCTGCCCTCTGCCCTCCATCCTGCCCTCCATCCTGCCCTCTGCCCTCCACCCTGCCCTTCATCCTCCATCCTGCCCTCCATCCTGCCCTTCATCCTCCATCCTGCCCTCCATCCTGCCCTCTCCCCTCCATCCTACCCTCTCCCCTCCATCCTGCCCTCCATCCTGCCCTCCATCCTCCATCCTGCCCTCCATCCTGCCCTCTGCCCTCCATCCTGCCCTCCACCCTCCATCCTGCCCTCCATCCTGCCCTTCATCCTCCATCCTGCCCTCCATCCTGCCCTCTCCCCTCCATCCTACCCTCTCCCCTCCATCCTGCCCTCCACCCTGCCCTTCATCCTCCATCCTGCCCTCCATCCTGCCCTCTCCCCTCCATCCTGCCTTCCGCCCTCCATCCTGCCCTCCACCCTGCCCTCCATCCGCCCTCCATCCTGCCCTCCATCCTGCCCTCTCCCCTCCATCCTGCTCTCTGCCTTCCACCCTACCCTCCATCCTGCCCTCCATCCTGCCCTCTGCCCTCCACCTCTCCATCCTGCCCTCCATCCTGCCCTCCATCCTGCCCTCTGCCCTCCGTCCTGCCCTCCGTCCTGCCCTCCATCCTGCCCTCTGCCCTCCATCCTGCCCTCCATCCTGCCCTCTGCCCTCCATCCTGCCCTCCATCCTGCCCTCTGCCCTCCATCCTGCCCTCCATCCTGCCCTCTGCCCTCCATGCCCTCCGTCCTGCCCTCCATCCTGCCCCTCTGCCCTCCATCCTGCCCTCCAGCCCCTGCCCTCCACCTGCCCTCCGTCACCTGCCCTCCATCCTTCCATCCTGCCCTCCATCCTCTGTCCTGCCCTCCATCCTCCATCCTGCCCTCCATCCTGCCACTCCTGCCCTCCATCCTCTGTCCTGCCCTCCATCCCCCACCCTGCCCTCCATCCCCCACCCTGCCCTCCATCCCCCACCCTGCCCTCCATCCCCCGCCCTGCCCACGCTGCCCAGCTTGGGGACCAGCCCCAGCACCCTCTTGGTGCGGCGAGCCGGCTCTGGCTCACTGGGCTGCGGGACCGACCTCTCCTGTGCCCTCTCCTCTCCACAGCCATCATCGAGCACGTGCGGGACGGCAGCGTGGTGCGAGCTCTGCTGCTCCCCGAGTACTACCTGGTCACGGTCATGCTCTCGGGGATCAAGGTGAGGCCGGGCTGCCGCGGCTGCCAGCACATGCTCAGCAGCCTCTCCCCATCCCTCTCCCCTTATCCCTCTCCCCCCATCCCTCTCCCCCCATCCCTCTCCCCTTATCCCTCTCCCCCCATCCCTCTCCCCCATCCCTCTCCCCTTATCCCTCTCCCCCATCCCTCTCCCCCATCCCCTCTCCCCCCATCCCCTCTCCCCCCATCCCCTCTCCCCCATCCCCTCTCCCCCATCCCCTCTCCCCCATCCCTCTCCCCCCATCCCCTCTCCCCGCATCCCTCTCCCCGCATCCCTCTTCCCGCATCCCTCTTCCCGCATCCCCTCTTCCCCCATCCCCTCTCCCCCATCCCCTCTCCCCCATCCCTCTCCCCCCATCCCCTCTCCCCGCATCCCTCTCCCCGCATCCCTCTCCCCGCATCCCTCTTCCCGCATCCCTCTTCCCCCATCCCCTCTCCCCCATCCCCTCTCCCCCATCCCCTCTCCCCCCATCCCTCTCCCCCATCCCTCTCCCCCATCCCTCTCCCCCCATCCCTCTCCCCGCATCCCCTCTCCCCCATCCCCTCTCCCCCCATCCCCTCTTCCCCCACCCCTCTTCCCCCACCCCTCTTCCCCCACCCCCTCTCCCCCCACCCCTCTCCCCCCATCCCCTCTCCCCCATCCCTCTCCCCCATCCCTCTCCCCCATCCCTCTCCCCCCATCCCTCTCCCCCCATCCCTCTCCCCCCATCCCTCTCCCCTTACCCCTCTCCCCCATCCCTCTCCCCCGCATCCCCTCTCCCCCCATCCCTCTCCCCTTATCCCTCTCCCCTTATCCCTCTCCCCCATCCCCTCTCCCCCATCCCTCTCCCCCCATCCCTCTCCCCCCATCCCTCTCCCCCCATCCCTCTCCCCCCATCCCTCTCCCCCCATCCCTCTCCCCCATCCCTCTCCCCTCTATCCCTCTCCCCCCATCCCTCTCCCCCATCCCTCTCCCCCCATCCCCTCTCCCCCCATCCCCTCTCCCCCATCCCTCTCCCCCCATCCCTCTCCCCCCATCCCTCTCCCCCCATCCCTCTCCCCCCATCCCTCTCCCCTTACCCCTCTCCCCCATCCCTCTCCCCCCACCCCCTCTCCCCCCATCCCCTCTCCCCCCATCCCTCTCCCCCATCCCTCTCCCCCATCCCTCTCCCCCATCCCTCTCCCCCCATCCCTCTCCCCCCATCCCTCTCCCCCCATCCCTCTCCCCTTATCCCTCTCCCCCATCCCTCTCCCCCATCCCTCTCCCCCCATCCCTCTCCCCCCATCCCTCTCCCCCCATCCCTCTCCCCCATCCCTCTCCCCTTTTCCCTCTCCCCCCATCCCTCTCCCCCATCCCTCTCCCCCCATCCCCTCTCCCCCCATCCCCTCTCCCCCATCCCCTCTCCCCCAGAATCCTCTCCGGTGTCCTCGGCCCCCGCTGCTCGGCCCTGTGGATCCAGCATCCTGCTGGGTTCAGGATGCTGCTGCGGGGACGGGACCGGTTTTGGTGTCGCTTGGGTACCAGCTGGACACCCTGCAGAGCCTCTCCGGTCACCCAGCGGCCTGGGGAAGGGCTGCTGGTGCATGGGCTGGGGAGCTCAGCCACCAGCCTGGTGGGACGAGGGGGCTGGGGTCTCCTGGGGCAGCAGAGCTGGGGACCCTCCTGCCTCGGGTCCCTCTCCTGGGGGCTTTCCCTGAGCGCCAGAGCCCTTTTCCCTTCCCACAGGGACTTGGTCTCCATCACTAGTGGGCTCCCAGCAATTTTGGGAGCGAAATGGGGTGGTGGTGGTGGTGGCCCCATCACCAGACCCCCATCCTGGCTCCCAGAGCACAGAAGCTGTAGCTTCTTGTCCCCCTCCCCAAGACCTTTCCCACCCCTTTTGCTTTTGGGAGCAGCCTCTGCCCCCTGATCCCCCCTCTCTCCCACAGTGCTCCCATCACTGCGCCCATCACTGCACCCATCACTGCGCCCCCATCCCAGCACCCAGAGCACAGAAGCTGCAGCTTCTTGTCCCCCTCCCCAAGACCTTTCCCACCCCCTTTGCCACAGCTTTTGGGACCAGTCCTTTCCCTGACCCCCCTTCTGCAGTGCCCCCATCACCAGACCCCCATCCCATCTCCCAGCTCCCAGAGCACAGAAGCTGCAGCTTCTTGTCCCCCTCCCCAAGACCTTTCCCACCCCCTTTGCCACAGCTTTTGGGGACCAGCCCCTGCCCTGACCCCCCTGCTCTCCCACCCTTCTCCTGCAGTGCCCCCATCACTGCACCCCCACCCCAGCTCCCAGAGCACAGAAGCTGCAGCTTCTTGTCCCCCTCCCCAAGACCTTTCCCACCCCCTTTGCCACAGTTTTGGGGACCAGCCCCTGCCCTGACCCCCCTGATTTCCCCCCTTCTGCAGTGCCCCCATCACCAGACCCCCATCCCATCTCCCAGCTCCCAGAGCACAGAAGCTGCAGCTTCTTGTCCCCCTCCCCAAGACCTTTCCCACCCCCTTTGCCACAGTTTTGGGGACCAGCCCCTTCCCTGACCCCCCTGCTCCCCCACCCTTCTCCTGCAGTGCCCCCATCACTGCACCCCCACCCCAGCACCCAGAGCACAGAAGCTGCAGCTTCTTGTCCCCCTCCCCAAGACCTTTCCCACCCCTTTTGCTTTTGGGAGCAGCCCCTTCCCTGACCCCCTGTCCCCCCTTCTCCTGCAGTGCCCCACGTTCAAGAGGGAGGCAGATGCCCCCGAAGTCCCCGAGCCCTTCGCAGCTGAAGCCAAGTTCTTCACGGAGTCGCGGCTGCTGCAGCGGGATGTGCAGATCGTCCTGGAGAGCTGCCACAACCAGAACATCCTGGGCACCATCCTGCACCCGGCAAGTGGGGCTGGGGGGGTGCTGAGGTGGGAGCTGGGGGGTCCTGGTGGGCTGCCCCCCCAACCCTCGTTCAGCCGCCTTCGCAGGGGATGTAAAGGTGGTTCCCAGCCCACGGGCCACTTGGAGCAGCCTGGGAGTTGGGGGCTCTTCACTGGGGGGACGGGACCCTGTGGTCTGTGGGAGGGGGTCATTGGGGGGGACATGCTGTGGTCCATGGGATCAGCCCACAAGGACCACAGGCCCCTGTGGCTGTCGCTGAGGTGGCCTCTGGTAGCCACCGGTTGCTGGGGGACTGTTTTGGGGGGAATCTGGGGGGCTGAGCAGAAGGGATGCTGGGTGGCTGTTTGGGGGGATGCTGAGGAGCTTTTAGGGGAGGGATGCTGGGAGACTGAGCAGGGGGATGCTAGGGAGCTGTTTGGGGGGTGATGCTGGGGGGCTGTTTGAGGGGGATGCTGAGGGGCTGTTTGGGGGAGGGATGCTGGGAGACTGAGCGGGGGGGATGCTGGAGGGCTGAGTGGAAGGGATGCTGGGGAGCTGTTTGGGGGGAGGATGCTGGGGGGCTGTTTTGGGGGGCGATGCTGGGGGGCTGTTTGGGGAGGGATGCTGGGAGACTGAGCGGGGGGGATGCTAGGGGGCTGAGCAGAAGGGATATTGGGGGGCTGTTTCGGGGGGATGCTGGGGGCTGAGCAGAAGGGATGCTGGGGGTCTGTTTGGGGGGGATGCCGAGGAGCTTTTGGGGGAGGGATGCTGGGGGCTGTTTGAGGGGATGCTGGGAGACTGAGCAGGGGGATGCTGGGGAGCTGTTTTAGGGGGGATGCTGGGGGGCTGTTTGGGAGGGGGATGCTGGGGGGCTGTTTGGGAGGGGGATGCTGGGGGGCTGTTTGGGGGGATGCTGGGGGGCTGAGCAGAAAGGATGCTGGGGTGCTGTTTTGGGGGGGATGCTGGGGGCTGTTTGGGGGTGATGCTGGGGGGCTGTTTGAGGGGGATGCTGAGGGGCTGTTTGGGGGAGGGATGCTGGGAGACTGAGCGGGGGGGATGCTGGAGGGCTGAGTGGAAGGGATGCTGGGGAGCTGTTTGGGGGGAGGATGCTGGGGGGCTGTTTTGGGGGGCGATGCTGGGGGGCTGTTTGGGGAGGGATGCTGGGAGACTGAGCAGGGGGGATGCTAGGGGGCTGAGCAGAAGGGATATTGGGGGGCTGTTTCGGGGGGGATGCTGGGGGGCTGAGCAGAAGGGATGCTGGGGGTCTGTTTGGGGGGGATGCCGAGGAGCTTTTTGGGGGAGGGATGCTGGGGGGCTGTTTGAGGGGATGCTGGGAGACTGAGCAGGGGGATGCTGGGGAGCTGTTTTAGGGGGGATGCTGGGGGGCTGTTTGGGAGGGGGATGCTGGGGGGCTGTTTGGGAGGGGGATGCTGGGGGGCTGTTTGGGGGGATGCTGGGGGCTGAGCAGAAGGGATGCTGGGGTGCTGTTTTGGGGGGGATGCTGCGGGGCTGTTTGGGGGGGATGCTGGGGGGCTGTTTGGGGGAAGGATGCTGGGGTGCTGTTTGGGGAGGATGCTGGGAGACTGAGCAGGGGGATGCTGGGGGGCTGTTTGAGGGGGGATGCTGGGGAGCTGTTTGGGGGGGATGCTGGGGGGCTGAGCAGAAGGGATGCTGAGGGGCTGAGCAGAAGGGATATTGGGGGGCTGTTTGGGGGGAGGGATGCTGAGGGGCTCTTTGTGGGGAGGGATGCTGAGAGGCTGTTTAGGGGGTGCTGTGGGGCTGAGCAGGGGCGGGTGAGATCCCCCGTCACCAGGGAGCAGGGCTGGGGGCGGGTGAGCTCTCCTCTCCGTGTCCCCCGTGGCTGAGCGTTGCCCCCCACCCCCCCCAGAACGGGAACATCACCGAGCTCCTGCTGAAGGAGGGCTTTGCCCGCTGCGTGGACTGGTCCATCGCCGTCTACACCCGCGGCGCCGACAAGCTGCGTGCGGCCGAGAGGTGGGTCCCACCCCAGCGGGGATGGGTGGGCTCCGAGCTGCACCCACCGAGCAGACCCAGTGCCTCCAGCCCCCTCCCCACCTGGGGTACCCGGGGTGGGAGGCAGATGTGACCCCTTCTCCCAAATCTGCACTGGACCCACTGCCTCAGCCGGGCCTTTGCCGGTCGCTTGACGGTGTGGCACGGTGCTCGGTGTGGGGTCCCCCTGCCCGGCACGGTGCTCGGTGTGGGGTCCCCCTGCCCGGCACGGTGCTCGGTGTGGGGTCCCCCTGCCCGGCACGGTGCTCGGTGTGGGGTCCCCCTGCCCGGCACGGTGCTCTGTCTGGATTCCCCCTGCCCGGCATGGTGCTGTGTTTGGGGTCCCCCTGCCCGGCACGGTGCTCTGTCTGGGGTCCCCCTGCCCAGCATGGTGGTCGGTGTGGGGTCCCCCTCCCCGACACGGTGCTCTGTCTGGGGTCCCCCTGCCCAGCACGGTGCTCAATGTGGGGTCCCCCTGCCCGGCACGGTGCTCTGTTTGGGGTTCCCCTGCCCGGCACGGTGCTCGGTGTGGGGTCTCCCTGCCCGGCACGGTGCTCTGTCTGGGGTCCCCCTGCCCGGCACGGTGCTCTGTTTGGGGTCTCCCTGCCCGGGACAGTGCTCGGTGTGGGGTCCCCCTGCCCGGCACGGTGCTCTGTCTGGATTCCCCCTGCCCAGCACGATGCTGTGTTTGGGGTCCCCATGCCCAGGATGGTGCTGTGTTTGGGGTCCCCCTGCCCAGCACAGTGGTCAGTGTGGGGTCCCCCTCCCTGGCACGGTGCTCGGTGTGGGGTCCCCCTGCCCGGCACGGTGCTCTGTCTGGGGTCCCCCTGCCCAGCATGGTGCTGTGTTTGGGGTCCCCCTGCCCGGCACGGTGCTCTGTCTGGGGTCCCCCTGCCCAGCATGGTGCTGTGTTTGGGGTCCCCCTGCCCGGCACGGTGCTCTGTCTGGGGTCCCCCTGCCCAGCATGGTGGTCGGTGTGGGGTCCCCCTCCCCGACACGGTGCTCTGTCTGGGGTCCCCCTGCCCAGCACGGTGCTCAATGTGGGGTCCCCCTGCCCGGCACGGTGCTCTGTTTGGGGTTCCCCTGCCCGGCACGGTGCTCGGTGTGGGGTCCCCCTGCCCGGCACGGTGCTCTGTCTGGATTCCCCCTGCCCAGCACGGTGCTGTGTTTGGGGTCCCCATGCCCAGGATGGTGCTGTGTTTGGGGTCCCCCTGCCCAGCACAGTGGTCAGTGTGGGGTCCCCCTCCCTGGCACGGTGCTCGGTGTGGGGTCCCCCTGCCCGGCACGGTGCTCTGTCTGGGGTCCCCCTGCCCAGCATGGTGCTGTGTTTGGGGTCCCCCTGCCCGGCACGGTGCTCTGTCTGGGGTCCCCCTGCCCAGCATGGTGCTGTGTTTGGGGTCCCCCTGCCCGGCGTGATGCCTGTCCCCCCCAACCCCTGCCAGGTTTGCCAAGGAGCGCAAGCTGAGGATCTGGAGGGATTATGTGGCCCCAACTGCAAACCTGGATCAGAAGGACAAGCAGTTCGTGGCCAAGGTGAGCGGTGGGATGTCCAGTGGGATGGACGGTGGGAGGGATGCTGGGATGCTCGGTGGGATGCCCGGTGGGATGCCCAGTGGGATGCCCAGTGGCAGGGATGCTGGGATGCTCAGTGGGAGGGACGGTGGGATGCCCGGTGGGATGCCCAGTGGCAGGGATGCTGGGATCCTCAGTGGAAGGGACGGTGGGATGCCCAGTGGGATGCCCAGTGGCAGGGATGCTGGGATGCCCAGTGGCAGGGATGCTGGGATGCCCAGTGGGATGCCCAGTGGCAGGGATGCTGGGATGCCCAGTGGCAGGGATGCTGGGATCCTCAGTGGAAGGGACGGTGGGATGCCCAGTGGGATGCCCAGTGGCAGGGATGCTGGGATGCCCAGTGGCAGGGATGGTGGGATGCTCAGTGGAAGGGACGGTGGGATGCCCGGTGGGATGCCCAGTGGCAGGGATGGTGGGATGCTCAGTGGAAGGGACGGTGGGATGCCCGGTGGGATGCCCAGTGGCAGGGATGCTGGGATGCCCAGTGGCAGGGATGCTGGGATCCTCAGTGGAAGGGACGGTGGGATGCCCAGTGGGATGCCCAGTGGCAGGGATGCTGGGATGCCCAGTGGCAGGGATGGTGGGATGCTCAGTGGAAGGGACGGTGGGATGCCCGGTGGGATGCCCAGTGGCAGGGATGCTGGGATGCTCAGTGGGAGGGACGGTGGGATGCCCGGTGGGATGCCCAGTGGCAGGGATGCTGGGATGCCCAGTGGCAGGGATGCTGGGATGCCCAGGCGCCCTCCCTTGCGCTGGGATGGAGCCCGGAGAGGTTCGTGTTGGCTGCATCCCCGCCACGGGCCGTGGCACACCAGGCACCCAGGCACCCACCAGCCAGGGCTGGGGTGGGCAGAGGGGAAGGGAAGAGCCCGAGGTGAATGGGGACGGGCTGGGGGGCCCTGGGGGGCCCTGGGGGGCTCGAGGTGGCTCAGGGCCTGGCTCCAGCTGGTGGGGTGTTGCAGAGATGCTCTTGCCCGGCCCGTGGACGGCTGTTGGGGCTCCACAGAGCTTCCCTTCCCCCCACCCCCCCGCCCCCCATTTCCCCCCACCCCGTTCCATCCCCACTGGTGTGGGGCTCCGGCCCCACTCTGGGGTCTCGCACCCCCTCCCCCCCGCCACAGCGGGGCACCCCCCACCCCCTTGTACCCCTACCCGGGTCGGAGAGCGTACCCCCCACAGCACCCCTACCCGGGGTGGGGGGCGTCCCTGCGCCGCAGCAGGGCTGGGGGGGCTGTGGCAGGGCCCGGGGGGCGGGCAGTGCTTTTTTGGGGGGGGGGGGGTCCAGTCCACTAGATGGTGCTGCCGGCTCGTCTGGCACCGGCTCCGGCTGGGAAACGAGCAGCGCCCGGTGGGTGTCTGCGAGCAGCGGCTCAGCCCCGCGCCCCGACAGCGTGGGGGTCCTGCCCGCCCCCTCCCTGCCCCCCGCCCCAGCATCCCCCTCCCTGCCCCCGCCCACCCCAGCATCCCCCCTCCCTGCCCCGCCCCCCAGCATCCCCCTCCCTGCCCCGCCCCCCAGCATCCCCCTCCCTGCATCCCAGAATTTACTCTCCCTCCCTCTACCCCCTGTGTGTCCCCCCCATCCTGTTCCCTCCCCAGTGTCCCCCCTCCCTGTCGTGCCCCCCCCCCAGTGTCCCCCCTCCCTGTCATGCCCCCCGTGGTGTGTGTGTCCGTCCCCCCCCCGTGGTGTGTGTGGCCCCCCCGTGATGTGGCCCCCCCCCCCCCCGTGGTGTGTGCCCCCCCCGTGATGTGTGGCCGCCCCCCCCATCATGTCCCCCCGGCATCCCCCTCCCTGTCCCCTCAGCATCCTTCCTCGAGGGGAGCAGGGGCTGCGCCCTGTCCGTCGTCCCCCCCCCCGGGCTGTCTGCTCTGGGGGGCTGCTGGCTGTGAGGGAGACCCCAGCAGGGCTAGGGGGGCTCTGCACTGTAGGTCCCATCCAGTGGGGTGCTGGGGGGGGGGGAGGAGGGGGTGCTGGCTCGAGCTTTCCCCCCAGCATCCTCATCTGCCAACCTCCCCATCCCCCAGCACCCCCCTCTGCTTGGCTGAGGAGGGGGTCCCCAAAACCTTCCCGGTGGCTTCTCTGGGTGACAAACTGGGGAGTGGGATGTTGGGGGGGGCACAGGACTGGGGTGGGTGCTGTGGGGGGGCTGCACAGTCACCCTCCCCCTCCCCAGCTCACAGAGGGGGTGGGAGGATGCTCCTGGCATTTCCAAACTGGGATACTGGTGAAGAGATGCGCTGGAGAGGGAGGAGGAGGAGGAAGAGGAGGGAGAGGGTCGGGGGGGGGGTGTCTCATCCTGAGACCTGGGGACCATCAGGTCTCATCCTGGGGTGGGTTCGGGGCTCGGCAGCAGCTCCAGCCCTTGTGTGGGGTGGGGGGGACAGCCAGCCCCCAGCCCCCCAACCAGGAGCGAGGAGGGGGATCCCAGGCACAGCCTGTGTCCCCCCTTAGGGTGCTGGGGGATGCCCCCCCCCCCCCCCAATTCAGGGAGCACTCGCTTCCCCCCAGGCACAGTTTGGCTGGGCAGGGTGAGCACCATGCCACCATCCCACAGTGGGGGGACGGACCCCCCCCCCAACTCTTGGCGCAGGCAGGCAGCAGCTCAGCACCCCCCCAGCCCCCCACCCCCCATTCTACCCCCTCCCAGTGTCAATTCGGGATCTTTATCCCTCCCTTCCCCGGGGGGGGGCAGGGGGGATGGGGATGGGGACCGATGCCCACGTGCCGCAGAAGGATGGAGCTGAACCCAGAGCCAGGCACGTGCCCAGCATCCCCGAGGGGCCACGTGAGCCCCCCAGCCCACACCCCCCACACCCCCCAATCCCACCCTCTGGAGGGGTCTGAAGCTGCCTCCAGGCTCAGCACGATGCTGGGGGGCTGGTTTGATGCTGGGGGGGCTGGTTTGATGCTGAGGGGGCTGGTTTGATGCTGAGGGGGCTGGTTTGATGCTGGGGGGGCTGGTTTGATGCTGGGGGGGCTGTTTTGATGCTGGGGGGCTGGTTTGATGCTGGGGGGGCTGGTTTGATGCTGGGGGGGCTGGTTTGATGCTGGCGGGCTGGTTTGATGCTGGGGGGGCTGGTTTGATGCTGGGGGGCTGGTTTGATGCTGGGGGGCTGTTTTGATGCTGGGGGGCTGGTTTGATGCTGGGGGGGCTGGTTTGATGCTGGGGGGGCTGGTTTGATGGTGGAGGGGGCTGGTTTGATGCTGGGGGGCTGGTTTGATGCTGGGGGCTGGTTTGCAGCGGCAGAGCTGCTGCAGGAGCTGCTGTGGGGCAGCATCATCGAGGAGGAGGAGGAGGAGGAAGAGGAGGAGGAGGAGGAAGGTCCCAACCTGTCTTTCCACCCTTGGGCAAAGCAGCTCGGGCTAATTTTGGATCCTGCTCCCGGTGGGAGCAGCAGAGGGGTTGGCGTGGGGAGGGGGGGAGGTGATGGCTTGGGCTGCGGTGCCGGATTCGGCGCTGGGATGGAGCCGCGGCGAGGCCGAAGGCTCCCCACCCCCCTTCCCTCCCCCTCCTCCTCAATCCCTGCGTCAGCTCCTCTTCAGGCGCCCAGGAATTGGGGCCAGCGCTGAGCTGAGTGTGCTGGGAGCCATCCCCTGCCAAGAGCTGTTTGTAATCCAGCGTGTGCTGGGGGGCTGGGAGGGCTGGAGCAGCCCCCCACCCATCCCTGGGCTGCTGGGGGGGGGGGCGTGCAGGGCTCTGCTGGGGGGGTGCAGGGCTCTGCTGGGGTGCCCCGGGCTGTATCCTGGCTCAGGGGGTGGTGGGGGCTGAGCTGTGCTTGGCAAAATGTTTGGGGCTCTTGAGGGGTGCAATCCCCACCCCGTGCTGAGCATCACACCCCCCCACACCCTTACACCCCCCTCCCTCCCCCCAAAAAAAAGCTTGGGGGTCACCCTGGGGGCTGCAAGGCCACATCCTCATCTCACAAGGACGGGGTGCAGCTGCCTGGCCCCCAAGCCCCCTCCCCAGGAGAGAGAACGAGCTGCCCTGGTCACCGCAGGAGCTGCACGGTGGGTGGGTGGGTGGGTGGCAGCTGGGGGGGGGCACTGACCCCATGGTCCCCAGAGGGCTGTGAGCACCCGTGGGAGCTGCTCCTCCCCAGCACTGTCTGTCCCCCTCCTCACCTCCCCACAGGGTCCCTGGGGAGGGGGCTGCCAACCCTCCTCTGCTGCTTCCCTGTGTGGGGTGATGCTGGGGGGCAGGGGGGGCTTCCCCAAAGTGCTGGGGTGGGGTGTGGGGGAGGGGGTGCAGAGGAGATGTAGGCACCCAGGGAGCGTGCCTGTGTCGCCGTGTCCCGTAGTGTGCCTGTCTCCTGTGTGGTGCCTGGGGGGGAGGGATGGAGGGATGGACCTGGGGGTTCTGGTGGGGGAGAAACTCCCCAGGAGCTGCAGTGGCTCTGGCAGCTGGGAAGGGCGATGGGATCCTGGGCTCCATCAGCAGAGGGGTGGCAGCAGGGACAGGGAGGGGATTGTCCCTCTCTGCTCTGCCCTGGGGAGGCCCCAGCTGGAGTCCTGTGTCCAGAGCTGGGGCCCCAGGACAAGAGAGATGTGGGACTGTTGGAGAGGGGTCAGAGGAGCCATGGAGATGCTCAGGGGGCTGGAGCAGCTCCCCTCTGGAGAGAGGCTGAGGGAGCTGGGCTGGGTCAGCCTGGAGAAGAGAAGGCTGTGGGGGGACCTCATTGCAGCCTGCCCGTCCCTGAAGGGAGCAGAGGAACAGGAGGGGAATCAGCTCTTGGGAAGGGCAGAGCCTGGCAGGACAAGGGGGCTGGAGTGAAGCTGGAGGAGGGAAGGGGAAGAGGAGAGATTAGGGGGAAGTTCTTTGCAGAGAGAGTGGGGAGGGGCTGTCAGGGGCTGCCCAGAGAGGGGGTGGGTGCCCCGTCCCTGGGGGTGTTGAAGGCCAGGTTGGCTGGGGCCCTGGGCAACCTTGTGTAGCTCCAGGCCTGGAGGTTGGTGTCCCTGCCTGTGTCAGGGGGTTGGAGCTCTGTGCCCCTTGGGGTCCCTCCCAACCCAGCCCAGGCTGGGGTTCTGTGCTGTGGTGTCACCGGGTGGGCTCTGGGCAGCGCCGAGCCCCTTGGTGAGCAGGACCCTGGCTGTGCCATTGAGCCACGCTGGCGCTGGTGACGTGTGGCACTGCCCTGGGCACAGAGCTGGGCTGGGTCAGGATGTGTCCCAGAGCCTGGGCAGTGTCCCAGGGGTGCTGGGCTGCGGTGCTGGTGCTGCCTGCTGGCACGGCAGGGCGTTCACCGCCGCCTCTCTCCCTGCCCAGGTGATGCAGGTGCTGAACGCTGATGCCATCGTGGTGAAGCTCAACTCTGGGGACTACAAAACCATCCACCTGTCCAGCATCCGACCCCCCGGCTGGAGGGGGACAGCACCCAGGTGAGCTGGGGGGAGGGGGATGCGCCATGGGGAGGGGTCTGCAGGGCGAGATGGGGAAGGATGCTCTGCTCCCGCCCTGGCTGCCCCAGCATGGAACCCCCTCCCCAGGGGGCTTCTCATCAGTGTGGTCTGACCACCACCCCACCCCCCAATCTCAGCACTCCCTTTTGTTTTTGGGATGCAGGAGGCCCCCCTGGGAAGCCCTCCCTCCCACAGCGGTGCCTCCCTTGTCCCCTGCCTCAGTTTCCCCACCCGCACCGCGTGTGCTCAAGGCTCTGTGCTCGGGGGAGGTGGGTGAGCCCTGCTTCCACAGTGTGGGGACGCTGCCCGGGGGGAGGGTGCCCGTCCCCGTGGCCTCGTGGCTCTGGGTGGGCAGGGGTGTGGGCAGTGGGGTCCAGCCCCCTCCGCTGCGGTTCCAGCTGCTCAGGGCTGACTCCCAGACCCCCGGGGGCTCCCAGATGGATCCCCTCAGGGCTTTATTCCCAGGTTTCCTCAGGTCAGGGATGTATCCCCTTGGAGCTGTTTCGTGCCTGCATTCAGCATCCAGGGTTCCAAACGTGGGTGCTCCGACCTTTGGGGTGAGCGGGGGGTCTCTGGGCGCAGGGAAACCCCTCCCCACCCCCCGGCACCCCCCAATCCCGCAGTGCTCAGCCCTCCCTACCCCATGGCGGGGTCTGGGGTCCCTCTGTCTGTCTCGGTGATGGATCTGGCCCTGCCAAAGCAGGGTGTCGGTGCGGGGGCACCTTGGGGTGCTGGGAAGGACTCTTGGGGCACCTTTGGGTGCTTCCAGCTCCCTCTGCTTGGGTTTGGGGAGGGGGGATCTGCAGAGGAGCAGGGCTCCAGCGCTGGGGTCTCTCCATCTTCTGGCCATCACCGGCTGCCAGAGCAACGGCAAGCCTTGGGTCTGCCGGGCTGATGGCAAAGCCGGCACGAGCACCGGGGCCGGGAGAGAGGAGCAGGCGCTGGGGAGCTGGGAACACTGGGAAGCTGGAAAAGGCTTTGGAGAAAGGAAACCTGGGGAGGGGGGTGTGTCAGGCAGGGGTGGGTTCTGCCCTCTCAGGGAGGCTCCTGCGCCGCTTCCTCGGCTTCCCGAAGGTGGGGACCCGCTGGCTCGTGGACGGGGGATCAACCAGTACCCACCAGCCTCCAGAGAACCCTTACTGGGAAGGGTCCTTGGTCCTGGCTGTGGGGACCCTTGGAGCCAGGGATGGGGTTGGCATGGGGCAGGGGGGTGTGTGATCCCACGGCTGCGGGGCTCAACCTGCCACCTTGTCTGGGGTGCTGCATCCCGGGGTGCTGCGTCCCACGGTGCTGCTGGCACCGCTTCCCCTGGGACAGAGTGAGGGGGGTGATGGGGGTAACTGGGTGTCTGTCCATCTGTCCGCCCGGCTGCAGAGGCAGAGGGTGCTGGGGCGTTAGCGCTCCTCACGCCGTGTTTGCCCACCCAGAGCTGCTGGGATTTAAGCGCTGACAAGGACTTGCCCCCTCCCTGGAACCTCGGGTCCCATCACCGTGCTGGCATCTGGGGTTCCCAACCTTTGGGGGAGCGAGGGGTCTCCGGGGCGCAGGGGACCCTGTCCCCATCCCCGCAGCCACTGCCCTCCTTTCCCCATGGCGGGGGGGTCCTATGGTCCCTCTTCCCATCTTGTGGTGAATCTGGCCCTGCCAAAGCAGGGTGCTGAAGCAGCCCCATGCCCATCCCCATGGTGATGGGGATGACTGGTGAGCACCAGTGAGCGATGCCAGGAGTGCTGGGCCGGGGGTGGATGGCAGCCCCCCAGCAGCACCTCTGTTCCCCCTCACCCTTCTCCCCGCTGGCTCTGGGCCGTGCTCCAGCCGGCTTTAGGAGGAGCCATGGTCTTCCCAAAGCCCATCAGACCCCAGTTACTGCCCCAGGGTATGGATGGAACACCGACACCACACCAGGAGCCCTTTGGCAAACCACTGGAGCTGCCAGCCCAGGGATGCTGGCACAGACCCCAGGGCCAGCCCGACCACCCCCCCCCCCAAGGATGGATTTATAGCCCCATTTGGGATGTGAGCTGCTTGGGAACGATCCCATCCCAGCAACAGCAGCCGTGGTCTTCCCCCCTGGAAACGAGCTCTTCCATCCAGCCAGGTGATGCTTTGGGGGACCCCCCGCAGCATTGGGGAGGGGGGAGGGTCTCACTCCTCATCCTGCTCAGCCCCTCTGGGTGGGGGGCAGCCGGTGCCGTGCTCGGCACGGCGAGAGCTGCTCCCCAGCTGGTCTGGGGGTGTCTGCCCCGGTGCTTTGCTGAGGCTCTGGCTTGGCAAGAAGCTGCAGCGCTGGCTGGGAAGGCCGGGCGCTTCCTCCTGGCCCTGCAGAAGCTCCTCTGGCACCCTCGGCTCGCTCGGCAGGTGCCGGGGGAGCGCGGGCGGCACCGCGGTCCCCGTGCCAGGAGAGGCGGCCGTGCGGCACAGCCACTCCAGAGCGTGGTGGAGGGAGGATGCTTGGAGGCGGCGCGTTGGCTGGGGGAGCGCAGCGCTTGGGGGTGTTTGGCAAAGCAACCCCTTTCCCCTGGGGGCAGTTGGGGTGACGGCACACAGCGCTTATGGCAACCCAGGCTCGTTCAGTGCCAAAAACTGGGCTCAGTTCCCCACCTTCCCCCCTCAGCTTGTCACCTCTGGCCCCTCTCCAGCTGGGGAGCAGCTCTGGTGCTGAGCTCTGGCTTTCCCACACCGGGGTTTATCCTCCGTGGCTCTCGCCGTGCCTGCCGGAGCGCATCCCTCACAGGCAGCTCCGCTCCTGGGAGCCAGGCTGTGCCCCTGCCCTGTGCCTGCACATCCTTGGGTACGGGAAGCGGCCTGGAGGGGACCCCCAAAACCCTTGGATGTGGCTTAGGGGTCCCCTGAGCCTCCCCAGGCTTTCCACACGTGTTTGTGGCTGGGGAGGAAGGAGGAGAGTCTGGATGTGCCGGTCGGCTCCCTGGAATAACCTTCCCCCTGGGAGACAGATCCAGTGGCTCAAGGGATTGGCACCCACGCTGGGACTTACTGGGATCACTGGTTATGTTGGATGCACCCCTGTGACTTTCCATTCTTGGATGGCTTTGGGGCAGCAGCAGGGCCGTGTCTGATGCTGTCAGTCCCTTCCCTGCGTGGCACGAGGGTCACAGGCACCCACCTCGTCTCCAGTCATCCATCACCAGGGATCTTGGGATCCTGGGGAACTCGGGATTTCCATCCCTTCCCAAGGAGCCATCCCTCCTTTTCTTGGTGCAGTGCCCCATCTTCCAGTGTCTCCCAGCATCACCAGTTGCTTCAGGCTGCTCCCGGTGCTTTCATCCCTCTCGGAAATGGTCACCCAAGTCAACCAGCCTTAGAGGAACCCGGAGGGGGTGGAGCAGGAGGGGACATCCCCTTTGCTCAGCCCAGCTCCCTGGGGACATCCAGCTTGTCAGCACCATCCCCGAGGATGTTCCCAGCTCCGAGGATGTTCCCAGCTCCAAGCCGGCACCGCGGTGCCCGGCGGAGCTCCGTGCCAGAGTTCATTCAAGGTTACTGCAGCCCAGATGAGCCCTGGCTGGTGAGGGGCACCATCTGGAGAGCGGATCCTCGCGGTGAGCAGGTCTCCTTTCCCTTACTCCCCTTTCCCTGACGAGCAGGGTTTGTGCTGCCAAACGGGCGTGAAGGATTAACGGGAGGCAACCCGACCCCCTGAGCTCATCAGGGGCTTGTCTCCTCTGGATCCCCCTCACAAGGATGGCTGCAGCTCATCCCTGGCTGGTGGCACAGAGCCCAGTGCCGGGGTGGCCCGGGGAGCAGGGCGGTGAGCTGTGCCGTGCCGGTGGAGCGGCGCTACGGCGCTGGGGTGACTGTTCCGCTCACCCCAGGATCCCGCTGGATTCCAACAGGGTGTGAAATTCCAGGGTCGGGGGGTTTGGGGTGATCTGATCCCGCTCTCTATCCCGGGGAGGGGGGTTCCTGCCCGCCCCAAGCCAAACGCAGCCGTACGACCACGTGGCTGGAGCCTGGCTCCCCTGGGGTCTGTTGGGGCTTGGGCTGGACCTGATCCAGGCTGGATGGGTTTGTGAGCTGGCACGGCAGCGTTCCCGTGTGGATTGCAGCCTCCAGCAGCCTGGGAAGCTGCTCGTGGCTTAGAGAGCAAGCTTAGCAGGAAAACACAGGCACCCCCTCCCCATCCCGAAGCCATAAAGCTGGTGGCACCGTGGAGGAGCCAAGGGCAGCTGGGCAGCCCCGCAGCCACGCCTGATGCTGGTTTGGAGAGACAGGCTTGTGTCAGAGCCAGCGTGGCCAGGAGGTGTGGGGAGGGGATTGTGCCCCTGGGCTGGGCAGTGGGGAGGCTGCAGCTGGAGTGCTGGGGGCAGTTGTGGGCCCCTCAGCATCAGAAGGCCATGGAGGTCCTGGAGCGAGTGCAGAGAAGGGCAAGCAGGCTGGGGAAGGGGCTGGAGAGCAGCAAAGCTTGCGAGGAGCGGCTGAGGGAGCTGGGGGTGTTGAGGCTGGAGCAGAGGAGGCTGAGGGGAGAGCTTCTCCCCCCTGCCCTGCCCTGCCCTGCCCTGGCAGGAGGGTGCAGAGAGGTGGGCGAGGGTCTCTCCAGGCAGGGGCCAGGAGCTGGGAGGAGGGGCAATGGGCTCAAGCTGGGCCAGGGCAGGCTCAGCTCAGCTGGGAGGGCAAAGTTCTTCCCTGGCAGAGCTGGGGGGCTGTGGCCCAGGCTGCCCAGGGAGGGGGCTGAGTCCCCAGCCCTGGGGGTGTTGAACAGAGGGGAGATGAGGTGCTCAGGGATCTGGCTCAGCACAGGACAGGGGCGGTTGGGCTCCAGGGGCTCCAAGGGCTTTTCCAGCCTGGGGACTCTGGGATTCTGTGAAATGACTTCCCCCTTGCTGCACCGCGATGCTCCTGGCCCCGCAGCACCCGGTGTTGGCTGACGATGCTCCGAGGAGGATCCAGGCACCTGCCAGCTCGCGTTTAGGAGGAGGATGCTCCAGTCAGGCGTTGCTCTGCTCTGCCTGGAGCGGTTTTAATCATCTCCTGCAGTTCCACAGGCAGAGCCGGCGTCTTCTGCGAGCAGCCACCCGGCTTCTCGGGGTCTCTGGCTCTGATGCTGCGAGGAGGCTCCAGCAGATGTGCCGTGGTGTGCCGGGCGAGCGTGAAAATGCTGAGAGGGCGAAGCTTTGATCCCGTGGGGAAGCTCCTGTAAATCCTCTCTTGATGGTTAAATCCCCCCAAATGAGGGAGGAGCTGCCCGGCGTCGTGCCCTGGGAGCGGTGCGAGCGCTTCTTGGGGTGATGAAGGAGATGCCGGGGGATGCAGCCGGGGTGCCATCGGCTCTGTGGCACTGGCATCACCTTTGCTGGGTGGGCACTGGCTCCCCGGAGCTGTAAGTGGGGTACCGGCTCCGTCACCCGCTCCCACCTTGGGGTGGATGGGGAGTGTCCCGTGTCCTCGCTCCTCCTCCTGTGCCCGGCTCCACGCTGGGCCCTGCCTGTGCTCAGGGCTTGGCTCTCTGAGCGGGAGCGTGGCAGAGCCCTGCATCCCCCTCTGTGGAGCCGGGGCATCACCGGAGCAGAGAGCCAGGTGCCTTCTCCATCCCCCTTATACACTGGGGTGTATAAGCGGTGCTGGCGGTGATGGCACACGTCCCCTGCTGGCACCGCAGCCCACACACCCACCCTGTGCTCCACCGAAGGTGTGCCGTGGTGGGCTGTGGCACATCTTTGTCCGTGGGGACCGAGGGGGACACCATACGCCCCATTCCCACCCCCACATCACTTCTGCCCTGCACCCCAAGCCTGCTCTCCCCTCTGGGCACCGGTGTGCCGGCAGGCTTTGCTGATGCCTGGCCATGGCGTGGGTGGTTGTCACCACCCTGGCACCTCCAGAAACCCAGGAGAGGGGGCACGGCTGGGCCCCTTTGCCAGGATGAGAGCTGTGCCGTGCCATGCCATGCTGTGCCATGCCGTGCCATGCTGTGCCATGCCGTGCAGTACCGTGCCGTACCATGCCATGCTGTACCATGCTCTGCCACACCATACTGTGCCATGCCATACTGTGCTGTGCTGTACCACACTGTGCCATGCCATACCATGCTGTGCTGTACCATTCTGTGCTGTGCTGTGCTGTGCCATGCCATGCCATGCTGTGCTGTGCCATGCCATGCCATGCCATGCCATGCTGTGCTGTGCTGTACTGTACCATGCCATGCCATGCTACACTGTCCCATGCCATGCCATACCATTCTGTGCCATGCCATGCTGTGCCATGCCACTGTGGCATGCCATACCGTGCCGTGCCCCATGCCGTACCATGCCATGCCATGCCACACTGTGCTGTGCCACACTGTGCCGTGCCATACCATGCCATGCCATGCCACACTGTGCTGTGCCACACTGTGCTGTGCCACACTGTGCCGTGCCATGCCATGCCATGCCATGCCATGCCGTGCCATGCCGTGTCACTGCACCCACAGCATCTCCCCTCGTGTCAGCTCCCTCCTGCAGCGTGGGGCTCCGAGGGTCACACGCTGCTCGGCGCTGGGCTGGGGCACGCCTTGACATTGGCGTTGCTGGAAGCAGGACCCCCCCTCACTGTGTCCCTAGGGATTTGTTTCCTGGGGGTTCCCTGAATTGGAAAGGGGGGGACACATGGCACAGCATGCTCAGAGACCCTGTGATCCTTCCCGGAGCGGGCTGGGACCTCTGTGGCGTCCCACCTGAGCAGGACAGGGACCCAGGGATGGATCAGACCCCCCTGTGGCACAGTGGGGCTGACCAGGGGGCACGCAGGATCTCCCCTGCCTCCCCAGAGGGATGCTCCTGGGTGCAGGATCTCCCCTGCCTCCCCAGAGGGATGCTCCTGGGTGCAGGATCTCCCCTGCCTCCCCAGAGGGATGCTCCTGGGTGCTCCCCAGAGGGATGCTCCTAGGTGCCCCAGCCTGTGCTCGGAGCCATCAGCTCGCCGTGGGTCACCGAAGCCGCCTCTGGCGTGACACGATGCCGCACTAGGTCGGCTTTTCCAGGGATCTCAGCTGAGGGATGGTCAGAGCATCCCACTTCAGGCTGCTTTTCCAGTACTCCCAGGGCTCTGTGAAGGTGTTGTGGGATGCTGGGTGTGTTTAAAAGAGGATTCCGGCCCCATGGCATGGTGAACCGATCCCCAAATCCCCCCAAAGATCCCAAACCAGCCTCCCCAAACCGCTGGGTGTTGTTGCACCCCCATTTCCTCCTTAGCGGCCCCGTGATCTCCTTGTCGGTGCAGAGGCGGCTCCTGGTGCGCGGTGCCAGGGTGCTAGAGGTGGATGAATCCCCCATGGATGGGTACTGGGGTGCTCAGGTGAGTCCCCCAAGAGCTTCTGGGAAAGGGCGCTGCCTCCCCACTGCTCAGAGTCCCCAGGCTGGAAAAGCCCTTGGAGCCCCTGGAGCCCAACCGCCCCTGTCCTGTGCTGAGCCAGACCCCTGAGCACCTCATCTCCCCTCTGTTCAACACCCCCAGGGCTGGGGACTCAGCCCCCTCCCTGGGCAGCCTGGGCCACAGCCCCACAGCTCTGCCAGGGAAGAACTTTGCCCTCCCAGCTGAGCTGAGCCTGCCCTGGCCCAGCTTGAGCCCACTGCCCCTCCTCCCAGCTCCTGGCCCCTGCCTGGAGAGACCCTCGCCCACCTCTCTGCACCCTCCTGCCAGGGCAGGGCAGGGCAGGGGAGGGCAGGGGGAGAAGCTCTCCCCTCAGCCTCCTCTGCTCCAGCCTCAACACCCCCAGCTCCCTCAGCCGCTCCTCAGAAGCTTTGCTGCTCTCCAGCCCCTTCCCCAGCCTGCTTGCCCTTCTCTGGACACGCTCCAGGCCCTCCATGGCCTTCTGATGCTGAGGGGCCCACAACTGCCCCCAGCACTCCAGCTGCAGCCTCCCCACTGCCCAGCCCAGGGGCACAATCCCCTCCCCACACCTCCTGGCCACGCTGGCTCTGACACAAGCCAGGATGCCCTTGGCCTTCCTGGCCCCCCGGGCACACTGCTGGCTCCTGGGCAGGCTGAGCTCCCCCAACACCCCCAGGTCCTTCTCCCAGCAGCTCTCCAGCCGCTCTGCCCCAGCCTGGAGCGCTGCCGGGGGTTGTTGTGTCCCATGGGCAGGACTCTGCCCTTGGCCCTGCTGAACCTCATCCCGCTGGGCTCAGCCCACGGCTCCAGCCTGGCCAGGTCCCTCTGAAGAGCCTCCCCACCCTCAGGCAGATCCACACGTCCTCCCAGCTCAGTGTCACCCCCAAACTGACTGAGGGAACATTCCATCCCCTCCTCCAGGTCACAGATAAAGATGTTGAATAGAACTGGACCCTGGAATGTGCCCTGGGGGACACCACTCCTGACCAGCCTCCAGCTGGATTTTGTTCCTGAAGGATGCTCCGTAGCCGGGCAGAGGTTACGGTGGAGCCATGGAACCCCCTCACTCCAGCGCCGGACCCCAAATTAAAGACTTATCCCCCAAATTATTCCCCTCACCTTAAATCTCAGCAAAACAAACCAGCAAAAAAAAAACCACCCCAACCCAATCCTTGGGAATGCATCAGATATTCCCCTGGGAAAGAGCCACCCCATCCTCGGGGAGGTCAGTGAAGAGCCGCTGATTCCGGCTGCGGCTGAGCCACGGCGCTGGCGCGGTGAGCGTGGTGCTGTGTGTGCCGGCGCCAGGCTCCCACGGGTGGGGAGCAGGGAGGGAGAGCCAAAGGATGCTTGTAATTAGCCCCAGCGTTTAATTTAATAAGCCCAGGGAGTGAAACCAGGAGCGTGCCGCCTTCGGGATGCGCCGGCGCCTGATTGCTCGTTAACTTCATCCGGCGCCGGCGTTGCCAACGTGGGGGGCGCATCGTGGCTGGTGCTTGGGTGGCTGATTGTGGCACCGGCTCTGAGGGGATGGGGGTGGTTGGGGTCAGAGGGGGAGTCTGTGGGGGGCTGGGGCCGTGGCACCCACTGGTGATGCCGTGCTGGGGTCTGTGGGGTGCTGGGGTCTGTGGGGTGCTGGGGCCGTGGCACACACTGGTGATGCCATGCTGGGGTCTGTGGGGTGCTGGGGCTGTGGCACGCACTGGTGATGCCGTGCTGGGGTCTGTGGGGTGCTGGGGTCTGTGGGGTGCTGGGGCCGTGGCACCCACTGGTGATGCCATGCTGGGGTCTGTGGGGTGCTGGGGCCGTGGCACCCACTGGTGATGCCGTGCTGGGGTCTGTGGGGTGCTGGGGCCGTGGCACACACTGGTGATGCCGTGCTGGGGTCTGTGGGGTGCTGGGGCCGTGGCACGCACTGGTGATGCAGTGCTGGGGTCTGTGGGGTGCTGGGGCCGTGGCACCCACTGGTGATGCCGTGCTGGGGTCTGTGGGGTGCTGGGGCCGTGGCACCCACTGGTGATGCCGTGCTGGGGTCTGTGGGGTGCTGGGGTCTGTGGGGTGCTGGGGCCGTGGCACACACTGGTGATGCCGTGCTGGGGTCTGTGGGGTGCTGGGGCCGTGGCACACACTGGTGATGCCGTGCTGGGGTCTGTGGGGTGCTGGGGCTGTGGCACGCACTGGTGATGCAGTGCTGGGGTCTGTGGGGTGCTGGGGCTGTGGCACCCACTGGTGATGCCGTGCTGGGGTCTGTGGGGTGCTGGGGCCGTGGCACCCACTGGTGATGCCGTGCTGGGGTCTGTGGGGTGCTGGGGTCTGTGGGGTGCTGGGGCCGTGGCACGCACTGGTGATGCCGATGGGGTCTGTGGGTGCTGGGGTCTGTGGGGTGCTGGGGCCGTGGCACACACTGGTGATGCCATGCTGGGGTCTGTGGGGTGCTGGGGCCGTGGCACACACTGGTGATGCCGTGCTGGGGTCTGTGGGGTGCTGGGGTCTGTGGGGTGCTGGGGCCGTGGCACACACTGGTGATGCCGTGCTGGGGTCTGTGGGGTGCTGGGGTCTGTGGGGTGCTGGGGCCGTGGCACACACTGGTGATGCCATGCTGGGGTCTGTGGGGTGCTGGGGTCTGTGGCACGCACTGGTGATGCAGTGCTGGGGTCTGTGGGGTGCTGGGGCCGTGGCACCCACTGGTGATGCCGTGCTGGGGTCTGTGGGGTGCTGGGGCCGTGGCACACACTGGTGATGCCGTGCTGGGGTCTGTGGGGTGCTGGGGTCTGTGGGGTGCTGGGGCCGTGGCACCCACTGGTGATGCCATGCTGGGGTCTGTGGGGTGCTGGGGCCGTGGCACCCACTGGTGATGCCGTGCTGGGGTCTGTGGGGTGCTGGGGCCGTGGCACACACTGGTGATGCCGTGCTGGGGTCTGTGGGGTGCTGGGGCCGTGGCACGCACTGGTGATGCAGTGCTGGGGTCTGTGGGGTGCTGGGGCCGTGGCACCCACTGGTGATGCCGTGCTGGGGTCTGTGGGGTGCTGGGGCCGTGGCACCCACTGGTGATGCCGTGCTGGGGTCTGTGGGGTGCTGGGGTCTGTGGGGTGCTGGGGCCGTGGCACACACTGGTGATGCCATGCTGGGGTCTGTGGGGTGCTGGGGCCGTGGCACACACTGGTGATGCCGTGCTGGGGTCTGTGGGGTGCTGGGGTCTGTGGGGTGCTGGGGCCGTGGCACACACTGGTGATGCAGTGCTGGGGTCTGTGGGGTGCTGGGGCTGTGGCACGCACTGGTGATGCCGTGCTGGGGTCTGTGGGGTGCTGGGGCCGTGGCACACACTGGTGATGCCGTGCTGGGGTCTGTGGGGTGCTGGGGCTGTGGCACGCACTGGTGATGCAGTGCTGGGGTCTGTGGGGTGCTGGGGCTGTGGCACCCACTGGTGATGCCGTGCTGGGGTCTGTGGGGTGCTGGGGCCGTGCTGGGGCTGTACGCACTGGTGATGCAGTGCTGGGGTCTGTGGGGTGCTGGGGCTGTGGCACGCACTGGTGATGCAGTGCTGGGGTCTGTGGGGTGCTGGGGCCGTGGCACCCACTGGTGATGCCGTGCTGGGGTCTGTGGGGTGCTGGGGCCGTGGCACACACTGGTGATGCAGTGCTGGGGTCTGTGGGGTGCTGGGGCCGTGGCACACACTGGTGATGCCATGCTGGGGTCTGTGGGGTGCTGGGGCCGTGGCACACACTGGTGATGCCGTGCTGGGGTCTGTGGGGTGCTGGGGCTGTGGCACGCACTGGTGATGCAGTGCTGGGGTCTGTGGGGTGCTGGGGCTGTGGCACCCACTGGTGATGCCGTGCTGGGGTCTGTGGGGTGCTGGGGCCGTGGCACCCACTGGTGATGCCGTGCTGGGGTCTGTGGGGTGCTGGGGTCTGTGGGGTGCTGGGGCCGTGGCACACACTGGTGATGCCATGCTGGGGTCTGTGGGGTGCTGGGGCCGTGGCACACACTGGTGATGCCGTGCTGGGGTCTGTGGGGTGCTGGGGCCGTGGCACACACTGGTGATGCCATGCTGGGGTCTGTGGGGTGCTGGGGTCTGTGGGGTGCTGGGGCTGTGGCACGCACTGGTGATGCCGTGCTGGGGTCTGTGGGGTGCTGGGGTCTGTGGCACGCACTGGTGATGCCGTGCTGGGGTCTGTGGGGTGCTGGGGCCGTGGCACGCACTGGTGATGCAGTGCTGGGGTCTGTGGGGTGCTGGGGCTGTGGCACCCACTGGTGATGCTGTGCCAAGCTCAGGTTTGAAGATGCTGTGCTGGGGTAACTGAGGCCTCCAGATCCCCGCTGCTGAGAGGCACGGCGCGGCGCTGCCTGCATCCCGGGATGCAGCGCTGCATCCCTGTGGATCCGCGCTCCATCCCGGCACTGGCTGCACCGGCGGCGCTGCTGTGCCAGCACCGGGGGCTTCTTGCTGCAGCAGGTGGGGGGTTCCTGAGGGGAGACCTGGAGGGTTTTGGGGGGAGCTCCAATGTGCCGCCGACTTCTGCTCCCAGCTCCAGCAGCTCCTGGTGTGCACTGTGAGGAGGAAACACCTTTCCTTGCCCGCCCCAGCGACGCTGGTAACTGGGAGTGAGGGTCCCTCTGGGGACACCTGTGCCTCAGTGGGACCCTGCTCTGGGGCAGACCTCTTCTTGCCACCTCTCCCTGTGCCGTTCCTCACCGCTTCCTCACCGGGGGTGCCGCAAACACCCCAGGGCTGCAGGGCACTGCCCATCCCCATTGGCTGTGGGTCATCACGCTCTAAGGGGCGCTGGGGGCCAGGCAGGCAGTACAGGGTTAATTTGGGGTCTCATTAAGGTGATTAATAGGAGCCTATGGGCCTGGTAGAGATGGATGGGGCTGCTGGTGAGGCTGGCAAGGGGAGTGCTGGTGTGTGGAGAGTGGTGTTCTGATGCTGATGCTCCAGAATCCCAGAGTCCCCAGGCTGGAAAAGCCCTTGGAGCCCCTGGAGCCCAACCGCCCCTGTCCTGTGCTGAGCCAGATCCCTGAGCACCTCATCTCCCCTCTGTTCAACACCCCCAGGGCTGGGGACTCAGCCCCCTCCCTGGGCAGCCTGGACCACAGCCCCACAGCTCTGCCAGGGAAGAACTTTGCCCTCCCAGCTGAGCTGAGCCTGCCCTGGCCCAGCTTGAGCCCATTGCCCCTCCTCCCAGCTCCTGGCCCCTGCCTGGAGAGACCCTCGCCCACCTCTCTGCACCCTCCTGCCAGGGCAGGGCAGGGCAGGGCAGGGCAGGGCAGGGGGGAGAAGCTCTCCCCTCAGCCTCCTCTGCTCCAGCCTCAACACCCCCAGCTCCCTCAGCCGCTCCTCGCAAGCTTTGCTGCTCTCCAGCCCCTTCCCCAGCCTGCTTGCCCTTCTCTGGACACGCTCCAGGCCCTCCATGGCCTTCTGATGCTGAGCTGAGCCGAGCTTAGCCAAGCCTAGCTGAACTGAGCCGAGCGTGCTGGGTTCAACGGATGCTGTGCCGGGGTGGGAGGGCTGGGAGCTGCAGCATGCCGCAGGAACCGTCAGCCCTTCCCTCCCTCACCTTCCCAGTCCCTGTGCTGGGAGCAGGACCTGACCCCTGTGCTCCCCACACAGACCCTGCTGTGTGTCTCCCGGGTGCTCCCGGCTCCAGGATTCCTCCTGGGATGGGCAGGTCGCATCCTCCTTCCAGACCCCAATATCCACCCTTTAAAAAAGTTGATTCCCCTCCTGAGCATACAAACGGGAGGGGGACCAGCTATTTAAAAGGGTGGATGATGGCAGGACAAGGGGCTGGAGTGAAGCTGGAGGAGGGAAGGGGGAGAGGAGAGCTTAGGGGGAAGTTCTGTGCAGAGAGAGTGGTGAGGGGCTGTCAGGGGCTGCCCAGAGAGGGGGTGGGTGCCCCGTCCCTGGGTGTGTTCAAGGCCAGGTTGGCTGGGGCCCTGGGCAGCCTTGTGTAGCTCCAGGCCTGGAGGTTGGTGTCCCTGCCTGTGTCAGGGGGGTTGGAGCTCTGGGACCCTTGGGGTCCCTCCCAACCCAGCCCAGGCTGGAATTCCATGATTCTATGACCCTGGCTCTGCACCAGCACGAGCTTGGCACCCACCACAGGGGCAGTTTTCTCCCCACCCTGCAGTCCCTCTGGGGCTCCTGCCTCCTTGAGCATCCCTGAGCATCCCTGAGCATCCCTGAGCATCCCTGCGCATCCCTGAGCATCCCTGCGCATCCCTGAGCATCCCTGCAGCCGGTGGGTCGTGGTGAGGCCGGGCACGCTGCCGCTGCCAGGGTGGCTCCCAGGCGCCTTGGGTGACAGCTGGTGATCTCCACCTCCCCTTGCCAGTTTTGAGCAGCTTATTCTCGCCTGTCGCTGGGAGTTGATTTGCTTTGCTAATTGCTTTACAAATCATCAGCTGCCCTAATTGCGCTGGCGGAGAAGGGGAAGGCGAGGGGGGTGAGGGGGGTGGGGGGGCAGCTCTCCCCACCTGCGGTCTTATGGTGCTGCCGCGGTGAGGGGCTCGTCCCCACAGCGTTCCCACACTGGGATCCTTGGGAGAACCCCCAAAATCTTTGGTGTGAGGAGCACCCCCCCCCGCCCCGGTTCATCCCTGGGGGGAGGTGTGGGGGGGTCAGGCTGTCCTGCCTGTCTCCGCTGCGGTGTCACCGGCGGCATGCCGGGCTGCGTTGTGCCAGCTGGGATATCGGAGCGTTTCCAGCTGCTCCAAACGGAGCATCCATCATCATCCCCATCCTCTGCCCCGGGGATGTGGCTATGGGGAACGGAGGGTGCTCGGTGGAAGGAGCTGCCAGCACCCACCACCCCTCACTGGGAAGCGCAGCCGGTGCCAGCACCCAAGCTGCTCCCAGTGCATCCCGGTGATGCTCCTCTCACCCGGCTCCCCAGTGCGTACTGGGGAGGAAGCGCCTTCCCATGGATTTCTGGGTGGAAATTCCCATCTCCACATCCCAGGAGGGAGCGTGAGCCGCTCCCACCCCCTCCCCAAACCCAACACCCCCCCCCAGCAGCAGCTCGCCCTAGACCAAGCTCCACGCCTTGACTTCCTCCCTAATTAAACCATTTCCTCGCTGCTAACGAGGGGAACCCCCTGATTTGGGAAGGGGGGGTGATTAGTTTTTGGCTGGCTGATGACTCTTCCCCAGCAGCCCTGGAAAGCCGGGATCGGCACGGAGCCGTGCCATCCCATCCCTCTTCCCCATCCCAGTCCCCACCAGTGGGGAACATCGGTGTACACCGCCGGCACAACCGGGTATCTCAGGGGCTGATGGGCACTGAAACACTCCCATTGTCCCCAGCTGGAGTGTTGTGTCCAGTGCTGGGCTCCCTGGGATCAACCAGCCAGGGATCTCCTGGAGAGAGTCCAGAGGAGGGACAGGGAGATGCTGAAGGGTCTGGAGCATCTCCCCTGGGAGGAAAGGCTGAGGGAGCTGGGGCTGTTCAGCCTGGAGAGAAGAGACTGAGAGGGGATCTGATCCCTGGGGATCAGGAGCTGAAGGGTGGGACCCAGGGGACATGGGCAGCCTCTTCTCAGTGTCTGTGGGGACAGGACAAGGGGTGATGGGCTCAAGTTGGAGCCCAGGGAGTTCCCCCCAATGTGGGGAAGAACTTCTTCCCAGTGAGGGTGAGGGAGCCCTGGGCCAGGCTGCCCAGGGGGTGTGGAGTCTCCTTCTCTGGAGAGATTCCAGCCCCGTCTGGACAGCGCCCTGTGTGCCCTGTGCTAGGGACCCTGCTTTGGCAGGGGGTTGGACCCCATGAGCTCTGGGGGGCCCTTCCCACCCCTGTGACTCTCTGAGTCTGGGATTCTGATCCAGCTCCAGGCACAGAGCATTTCCCCTCTGCTGGGAATTACAGAAGGCTTTTCATCGGTGTCACGATGTGGTGAGGACTCAGCTCCTGCCAGCGCCGTTGCTGGGGTGCCTGTGCCAGCGATCCCCATGTCGGGGTGCTCCCACGTGGACCCGTGCCCTGTGCCACCGACTGACGGGGTTGAGCACAGACTGGATGGGGTCCAGTGCAGACTGGAGCCATGGGCTGAGCCTGTAAGAGACCTTTAAGATCATCGAGTCCAAAGACCTTTAAGACCTTTAAGGTCCCAGTCCACAAGGGATGGCTTGTGCCAAGGTGACTGCTGCAGGTTGAGGGTGGGGAGGCTCTTCAGAGGGACCTGGCCAGGCTGGAGCCGTGGGCTGAGCCCAGCGGGATGAGGTTCAGCAGGGCCAAGGGCAGAGTCCTGCCCATGGGACACAACAACCATCAGCAGCGCTACAGGCTGGGGCAGAGCGGCTGGAGAGCTGCTGGGAGAAGGACCTGGGGGTGTTGGGGGAGCTCAGCCTGCCCAGGAGCCAGCAGTGTGCCCGGGGGCCAGGAAGGGCCCCGGCATCCTGGCTTGTGTCAGAGCCAGCGTGGCCAGGAGGTGTGGGGAGGGGATTGTGCCCCTGGGCTGGGCAGTGGGGAGGCTGCAGCTGGAGTGCTGGGGGCAGTTGTGGGCCCCTCAGCATCAGAAGGCCATGGAGGTCCTGGAGCGTGTCCAGAGAAGGGCAAGCAGGCTGGGGAAGGGGCTGGAGAGCAGCAAAGCTTGCGAGGAGCGGCTGAGGGAGCTGGGGGTGTTGAGGCTGGAGCAGAGGAGGCTGAGGGGAGAGCTTCTCCCCCCTGCCCTGCCCTGCCCTGCCCTGCCCTGGCAGGAGGGTGCAGAGCCGCTGGGTCCCACCATCCCCTTTCCCTGGGCTCCAGTGCTGTGCAGGGTGGGATTAGGGATTTAAGAGCCTGTGCCGGAGAGGGGCTTAAATAAGCGATGAATTTGGAGTAGCTCGTTAGTGAGGATTAATTAGCGTTTGCTCTGCCTGTGTCGAGCAGCAGAAGGAGCCCGGGTGAAGTTGTTTGTCTGGAAGCTTTTGCTGTGACCTTGCCAAGGGTCCCACCACGGGCTGCGCCGGCACCGCCCTCCCGGAGTGGCCGGGGATGGGCGACCCCAGGTTTGGCTGTGACGACGGGGAGGGCGTGGGGTCCTGCTGCATCCTCATCCTCATCTTCATCTTCATCCTCCAGTCTTGGGCTCGGAGCTGCCCTGAAGACACGGGGGGATGCTGGGATGGACCATCACTGTGGTTGTCCAGATGGGTTGGGTCCTGCTGCATCCTCATCCTCATCTTCATCTTCATCCTCATCCTCATCCTCATCCTCATCCTCATCCTCATCCTCATTATCCAGCCTTGGGCTCGGAGCTGCCCTGAAGACACGGGGGGATACTGGGACCATCACTGTGGTTGTCCAGATGGGGAAGGCACAGGGTCCTGCTGCATCCTCATCCTCATCTTCATCTTCATCCGCATTCACATCCTCATCTTCATCCTCATCCTCATTATGCAGCCTTGGGCTCGGAGCTGCCATGAAGACACGGGGGGATACTGGGACCATCACTGTGGTTGTCCAGATGGGGAAGGCACAGGGTCCTGCTGCATCCTCATCCTCATCTTCATCTTCATCCACATCCTCATCTTCATCCTCATCCTCATCCTCATTATCCAGCCTTGGGCTCGGAGCTGCCCTGAAGACACGGGGGGATACTAGGACCATCACTGTGGTTGTCCAGATGGGGAAGGCACAGGGTCCTGCTGCATCCTCATCCTCATCTTCATCTTCATCCGCATTCACATCCTCATCTTCATCCTCATCCTCATTATGCAGCCTTGGGCTCGGAGCTGCCATGAAGACATGGGGGGATACTGGGACCATCACTGTGGTTGTCCAGATGGGGAAGGCACAGGGTCCTGCTGCATCCTCATCCTCATCTTCATCTTCATCCACATCCTCATCTTCATCCTCATCCTCATCCTCATTATCCAGCCTTGGGCTCGGAGCTGCCCTGAAGACACGGGGGGATACTAGGACCATCACTGTGGTTGTCCAGATGGGGAAGGCACAGGGTCCTGCTGCATCCTCATCCTCATCTTCATCTTCATCCGCATCCACATCCTCATCCTCATCTTCATCCTCATCCTCATCCTCATCCTCATCCTCATCCTCATTATCCAGCCTTGGGCTCGGAGCTGCCCTGAAGACACGGGGGGATACTAGGACCATCACTGTGGTTGTCCAGATGGGGAAGGCACAGGGTCCTGCTGCATCCTCATCCTTATCCTCATCTTCATCCACATCCTCATCTTCATCCTCATCCTCATCCTCATTATCCAGCCTTGGGCTCGGAGCTGCCCTGAAGACACGGGGGGATGCTGGGACCATCACTGCAGTTGCTGAGACAGGGAGGGTGCAGGGTCCTGCTGCATCCTCATCCTCATCCTCCAGTCTTGGGCTTGGAGCTGCCCTGAAGACATGGGGATGCTGGGGTGATTTGGGGGGGTTGTTTCCCCCACCCTGGGTTTTCAGGGGCTCCCGTGGCTCTGCAGACAGGCAGCACAGCCAGTGCCGGTCCCTGCCTGTGCCGAGCCGCTGGAGCAGAGCCTGGCCTCTGCTCCAGGGTGCAGGCAGTTGTGGGGGGGCCATGGGAGGGTCAGGAGCTGGCGGTGCAGGGGGCCCCTGGCTTCATTCCCTGTCTCCACACAGTGATTTTTCAGGAAGCGACGGGCTCAGCACTGGCCTGTGAAATGAGGAGGGAGTTAGTCATCACGGCTCCTGCGGCACGGCACGGCCGCCAGCGGATGGGGGATGGCATCCTGCAGCCCCATGGCCATGCCCCTGCTCCTGCTCCGTGGGGGGATGCTCTGGCAGGAGCCAGGCAGCTGTGTGTGTGTGTGTGTCCCCATCTCCCTGTATCCCCCCCCCAAGGCACCCCCTCGCTCGGCCCCGGCTCCCGGTGCCGCAGGATTGATCACGCGGCTCCTTTCCAGCTCTGGCACGGGGCCGGGAATGTTTCTGGCACCGGTTAAAGAACGGAGACGCCTCCATCCATCCCCCCTCGTGCCTCAGCAGGGAGGGGGAGCGGCGGCGAGAACCGCGCTGAGCCCAGGCGCAGCCACGGAGCCGGCACGAGATGGGGCCGGCAGCGGCACCGGCATTTCCTACAGCAGCAGCAGCCTCCCAAACTGGGGTCATCCCCATCCCCGTGTGCCCAGCCAGGGGTTTGGTTTCCATGGGGTGAGGAGAAGCTCCCTCTGCGCTGGAAAACCGGCTTCGTGTCCAGCTTCGCTGGCACCGCATCCCCTGCCCTCACCAAGCCGGTGCCACAAGCGATACCGGGCACGGAAAGCTCCTTTCCAGGAGAAATCCGGGCTCTGCTCATCCCACACTCCTTGTGTGGAGCTGGAGCATCCCTCAGGGATGGGTTTGGCGCTGGCCGTGGCTCCGGCTCAGCACAGGATGCAGCCCGAGGAGCTAATAAACCCCATCAAAGCCTCTTTCAGCGCGGCAGGACGCGGCGTGCGAGTGCCGGCGCGGCTTTGTGTGCCCACTCCCTCTCCCATCGGATTCCCCCCTTCATTTCCTGCTCCCTTCTCCTCATCTCCCACTTCCCAGCCTGTTCCTCTCCTCCCTGGCTGAGCCAGGAGTGCTGGGAGCCATCCTGTCCTCCATGGATGGCACCGTGCTGGGGAGCTGGACCTGTGTGCCCAGAGCTCAGTCGGCGCTGGGGAGCTGCTGGCGTTGGGTTGGGTGGGCTTCACCTCCTGCCTTCCTCCCCTTGCCCTTGGTGCCAGTGCCGGTGCCAGTGCTGGTGCCAGTGCCGGTGCCGGTGCCGGTGCCAGTGCCGCCAACCGCAAAGCGCACCGCCGGAGCAGGATCCGGGTGGGATCGCTCTGGGAATGGTGCTGAGTGGTGGCAGCTCCTTGGTGCTGTGGTCAAAGCCAGGTCCCTCATGTCGTCACACCACATCCAGGGCTGGTTGTGGGGGACAAACCCCCCAGGGGGAGGAGAGGGGGTCTGTAGGCACCGTCTCCACCCTGGGAGGGTGACCAGGGGTTCTACTCTGCACCCACCCCACACCCTGAGGCTTTGTTGGGGGACGGTGACCAGGCGGGAGGGACCCATGGGCAGAACCAGGGCCTGGGGGTCCCTGTTTGTGGGCACCCAGCCGTCTCCCCTCACCCCCATTTCCCCTCCATCCCTTCCCCTCACCCAGCTGCTGCTGGGATGCTCAGCCCGGCGCCGCGAGCTGACCGCTGGCACGACCCTGTGGGGCGACCCTCGTATCGGCCAGGGGGTCCCCGCAGGGTTTCGGCAGACCCGGGGCTGCAGTGATGCTCAAGGAGCCCACCCTGGGCTGCAGCAGTGGGTGGATACCCAGGGAGTGGGTGAGGGATGCGGGGTGCACCCATCTTTGG
>BSDF01000001.1:1062500-1130000 GCA_027925045.1 Hypotaenidia okinawae | reverse complement strand
TGCAGTTGTGCCGTACACAGTCGTCCCTGGTTTGGGAGGTGGATAATTGGCAGCTGATGAGCTGCACGCTGCAGATGCTGAGGGATGGGGGGAAGAGCGTGTCTGAACCGTGGCTCATCCGCCCCGCTGCTGGGCAGGGGGAGTGTGGGTGGGCTGCCCTCCGTCCTCCATCCTCCTCCACCCTCCATCCATCTTCCATCCTCTGTCCTCCATCCTCCTCCGTCCTCTGTCCCCCATCCTCCATCTTCTGTCCTGTCCTCCACCCTCCATCTGCCATCCTCCATCCTCTGTCCTCCATCCTGTCCTCCACCCTCCATCCTCTGTCCTCCACCCCTCATCCTCCTCCATCCTCCACCCTCCATCCTCTGTCCTCCAACCTCCTTCCTCCTCCATCCGCTACCCTCCATCCTCCATCCTCTGTCCTCCAACCTCCTTCCTCCTCCATCCTCCACCCTCCATCCTCTGTCCTCCATCCTCTGTACTCCATTCTCTGTCCTCCATCCTCTTCTCCATCCTTCTCCATCCTTCATCCTCTGTCCTCCACCCTCCATCCTCCTCCATCCTCCACCCTTCTCCCTCTGTTGGAGAGCAAACATGGTTGTTCCTGGTGTAACAACCAGAAATTTGGGACCATTTCTTCTCCGTGCATCTTATTTTCCTCCTCCCGATGCTTCCTCGCTCAGCTGGGCTTGGGTTGGCTAGGCTCAGCTTAGCTGGGCTGGGCTCAGCTTGTCTGTGCTTGTCTGTGCTTGTCTGTGCTTGGCTTGGCTTGGCTTGGCTTGGCTTGGCTCAGCTGGGCTTGTCTGGGCTTGGTCTGGCTCGGCTGGGCTGAGCTCAGCTGGGCTTGGCTGGTCTGGGCCTGGCTGCTCAGGGCTGTGACTTGGGGGTGTCTCTGGGGTGCTTGGAGCATCCCCCATCCCACGTCTGTTCAGCATCCTGCCAAGTGATGGTGGCAGCTGAGCTCCTCCGGGCTGCTCGCCGGCAAGGAAAGGCTCAGCCTTGCCGAGCTCGGCTCTGGTGCTGGGCTGGCGGGGGGACACTGGTGTCCCAGGTGCAGAGGTCAGGGCTCGCTCGAGCCTCCAGACCCCGTGTTGGCATCTGCCATGCTGGGAGAAGATGCTGTGGGACCGAGCTGGTCGTTGGGACCATGGTGCTGGGGACAAGCTGGGGGCCACATATTGGGGACCACATCATTGGGACCGTGGTGCTGGGGACACCGTGCCAGGGGCCACATGCTGGGCACCTCATCATTGGGACCATGGTTCTGTCATGCGTGCCCTGGGGTGATGTGCTGGGGACCAAGTCATTGCAACCATGACACTGGGGACAACGTGCTAGGGACCACGTGCTGGGGATCACATCACTGGGACCGTGTGCTGGGGACCACATCCTTTGGGCTGTGATGTTGTGGGGGGGACATGCTGGCCACTCCATTGTTGGGACCATGGACTGGGGCCTGTATCCTTGGGGCGGTGATGCTGGGGACACCATACCAGGGGCCACGTGTTGGGGACCACATCATTGGGACTACGGGCTGGGGACCGCATCCTTGGGGCCATGATGCTGGGGACAAGCCAGGGGCCACATGTTGGGGACCACATCATTGGGACCATGATACTGGGGACAATGTGCAGGGGGTGACATTGTTGGGACCATGGACTGGGGACTGCATCCTTGGGGCTGTGACATTGGGGACACCGTGCCAGGGGTTGCGTGCTGGGTACCACACACTTGGGACAATGATGCTGGGGACGATGTGCCAGGAGCCACATGCTGGGGGCACCGTCCTGGGGACCTTACGGTTGGGACTGGGATGCTGGGGACAACGTGCCATGGACTGGGACCAGCATCCTTGGTGCCGTGATGCTGGGGACAGCGTGCCAGGGGCCACATCCTGAGGACCACACACCAGTCCCCTGTGCTGGGGACGCACGTGGCACATGGGGACGGGGCCTCAGCCACCCTTTCCCCTCACCCCTTGGGGATGGGTGAGCGTGGGCAGGGGCTGGCAGCTCCGGCACGGTCCCGGCTGGCTGCGGGGAGCCAGAGCGGGTGACATTGGCGGGGGTGGCTGTGGAAAGGCATGTGGAGCTGTGTGATGCCGTCAGGCTCCGGGCTGGATCTGCTCCGGGGAGCAGCTCTGGCAGTGATTTAATTGGTGCTGACGGCAGCTCTGACCTTGGAAGCCCCACGACACGCGGCTGCCAGCGGCGCTGGCTGGGGAGGGAGCCGGTCCCATGGGTGCAGGAGGGATACGGGAGGGAGCCAGGAAGGGACCCTGCATGATTGTCCGGGCATCCCGCATCCCTCACCCTGCATCCTGCATCCCACACCCTGCATCCTGCATCCCTCACCCTGCATCCTGCATCCCACACCCTGCATCCTGCATCCCACATCCTTCATCCCACATCCTGTGTCCTGCATCCCACATGCCGCATCCCACATGCTGCATCCCGCATCCTGCATCCCGCATCCTGCATCCCACATCCTGCATCCCACATCCTGCATCCCACATGCTGCATCCCGCATCCTGCATCCCACATCCTGCATCCCACATGCTGCATCCCGCATCCTGCATCCCGCATCCTGCATCCCACATCCTGCATCCCACATCCTGCATCCCGCATCCTGCATCCCACATCCTGCATCCCACATGCTGCATCCCGCATCCTGCATCCCGCATCCTGCATCCCACATCCTGCATCCCACATGCTGCATCCCACATGCTGCATCCCGCATCCTGCATCCCACATCCTGCATCCCACATGCTGCATCCCACATGCTGCATCCCGCATCCTGCATCCCACATCCTGCATCCCACATGCTGCATCCCACATGCTGCATCCCGCATCCTGCATCCCGCATCCTGCATCCCACATCCTGCATCCCACATGCTGCATCCCACATGCTGCATCCCGCATCCTGCATCCCACATCCTGCATCCCACATGCTGCATCCCACATCCTGTATCGCGCATGCTGCATCTTGCATCCCACATGCCGCATCTCACATCCTGCATCCCGCATCCTGCATCCCACATCCTGCATCCCACATCCCGCATCCCGCATCCCACATCCTGCATCCCACATCCCGCATACTGCACCCAGCATCCTGTATCCTGCATCCTGCATCCCGGCCCCTCAGCAGCGCTGGGGGCTGCGTGGCGCTCGGCACGTCACGCTCTGTGTCTGGGACGCACTTTGGGTTTTACCCCCCACCCCCCCGTGTGTAAAATGGGGGTGGGGATGGTGGCGGCCGCACGGGCTGGGTGTCAGACAGACACAGCTGTCCCCATGTCCTTCCCCGTGTCCATCCCCATGTCCTTCCCCATGTCCATCCCCGTGACCCAGCTGTGTCCATCCCTGTGCCCATCCCCGTGTCCATCCTCATGTCCATCCCCATGTCCATCCCTGTGTCCATCCCTCTGACCATCCCTGTGTCTGTCCTTGTGTCCCAGCCGTGTCCTTCCCTGTGTCTGACCCTGTGTCCATCCCCATGTTTGTCCCCATGTTCCTCCCCATGTCCATCCCATGTCCATCCCTGTGTCCTTCCCCAAGCCCATCCCTGTGTCCGTCCCGTGCCCATCCCTGTGTCCATCCCTGTGTCTGTCCCTCTATCTATCCCTGTGTCCCAGCCATGTCCATCCTCAATGTCCTTCCCTGTGTCCATCCCCATGGTCGTCCCCATGTCTGTCCCTGTGACCCAGTTGTGTCCGTCCCCATTTCCATCCCCATGTCTGTCCCCATGTCCATCCCCGTGTCCGTCCCCGTGTCCATCCCCATGTCCGTCCCTGTATCCATCCCTGTGTCCCGGACATGCCCCCCAGCTCCGTCTGGAGCGCTGGTGGAAGGGGGAGGAAGGTGTTTTTCCAGGGAGCTGGGTTGGACTGGGTGGCCATGGCGCATCCAGCCGTGGGACACTCCCTGGAGACAGGGATTCGGGTGGCATTGGCAGGATCCCAGCATGCGGGGAGGGGGTGGGCTCTGGGGCGGGATGCCCAGGGGCTGCGGTGCTGGGAACCTGAGCCAGGATCCCACCCGCGGGCATCTCGGCACCCTCCGAGGGTGCCTGACGGTGAGTGGGGAGCTGCGCCGCCGCCTACCTGTGCCCAAAACCGGCATCACCCCTAAACCAGGGGCTGGCTTGGCACCCCCACTGTGGCGTGTCGGGAGCTGGGGTACCCCAGCAGCACCAGTGCCTGTGCTGGGGGAATCGGGGGGCAGCTTCTCCTCCCCAGGGGGTGCTCCTGGATCACCATGCCCAGCCCCATGGCGCTGTGTCCGGTGTCTCTCTGGCTGGCAAAAGGCTCCTTCACCAGTGCACGGGGCAGCCGGCTGGTGGGGGGTATTTTGGGCAGAGGGGAGGATGGGGGTGCAGAGGAGCCCCAATTCTGCCCCCTTGACCCCCCCTGTCTGTCTGTCCTGCCCAGGTGAACGTGACGGTGGACTACATCCGACCGGCCAGCAGCGCCACTGAGACCGTGCCCGCCTTCTCCGAGCGCACGTGTGCCACCGTCTCCATTGGAGGGATGTAAGTGCCACGCTGGGACCAGGATGCGGGGCGATGATGTGATGATGCCATGATGTGATGTCATGATGCCATGATGTGATGTGGTGATGCCATGATGCCGTGATGATGCCATGGTGTGATGTGGTGATGCCATGATGTGATGTGATGTGATGATGCCATGATGTGATGTCATGATGCCATGGTGTGATGTGTGATGCCATGATGTGATGTGGTGATGCCATAATGTGATGATGTGATGTGATGATGCCATGATGTGATGTCATGATGCCATGGTGTGATGTGTGATGCCATGATGTGATGTGGTGATGCCATAATGTGATGATGTGATGTGATGATGCCATGATGTGATGTCATGATGCCATGGTGTGATGTGTGATGCCATGATGTGATGTGGTGATGCCATAATGTGATGATGTGATGTGATGATGCCATGATGTGATGTCATGATGCCATGGTGTGATGTGTGATGCCATGATGTGATGTGGTGATGCCATAATGTGATGATGTGATGTGATGATGCCATGATGTGATGTCATGATGCCATGGTGTGATGTGTGATGCCATGATGTGATGTGATGATGCCATGATGTGATGTCATGATGCCATGATGTGATGTGATGATGCCATAATGTGATGATGTGGTGATGCTGTGATGTGATGTGATGATGCCATGATGTGATGTCATGATGCCATGGTGTGATGTGGCGATGCCTTGATGTGATGTGATGTGACGATGCTGTGATGCCATAATGTGATGTGATGATGCCGTGATGTGATGCCATGATGTGATGATGTGATGTCATGATGCCATGATGTGATGATGTGATGTCATGATGCCATGATGTGATATGTGATGATGTGATACAATGATGTGATGTGCTGATGCAATGAGATGATGTGATGATGGGATATGCGATGATGCAATGTGATGATGTGATGTGATGCTGTGACATGTGACGATGCCATGATGCAATATGCAATGATGTGATGTGATGCAGTGATGCAGTGATGCCATGATGCGATGTGATGATGCAATGCAGTGATGCGATGTGATGATGAGATGCAAGGGTGTGATCTGCAATGTGATAAGTGATGATGCAATGATACAATGCGATGATGCGATGCGATATGTGATGTGATGATGTGATGATGCGATACAATGATGCAATGCAACGCATCATATGTGATGATGCAATAGGTGATGATGCAATGCAATGTTGCCATATGTAATGACGCGATGATGTGATATGTGATGATGCAATGTGATGATGCAGTGATACCATGTGATGATGCGATCTGCGATGTGATGATGCGGTGTGATAATGCAGGATGTGATGGTGCGACGTGATGATGCGATGCGATGATGCAATATGCAACGGTGCGATGATGTGATATGTGATGATGCAATGATGCGGTGTGATGATGCGGTGTGATGATGCAGTGTGAGGATGTGGTGTGATAATGTGATGATGCCGTGTGATGATGCAATGTGACGATGCGGTGTGATGATGCGATGATGCCGTGTGATGATGCGGTGTGATGATGCGGTGTGACGATGCGGTGTGATGATGCGATGATGCGGTGTGATGATGCAGTGTGATGATGCAGTGTGATGATGCGGTGCGATGATGCGGTGTGATGATGCGATGATGCAGTGTGATGATGCAGTGCGATGATGCCATGTGATGATGCGGTGTGAGGATGCGGTGTGATAATGTGATGATGCCGTGTGATGATGTGGTGTGATGATGCAGTGTGATGATGCGGTGTGAGGATGCGGTGTGATGATGTGGTGTGATGATGCAGTGTGATGATGTGGTGTGATGATGCAGTGTGATGATGCGGTGTGAGGATGCGGTGCGATGATGCGGTGTGAGGATGCAGTGTGATGATGCGGTGTGATGATGCAGTGTGAGGATGCGGTGTGATGATGCGGTGCGATGATGTGATGATGCGGTGTGAGGATGCGGTGTGAGGATGCGGTGCGATGATGCGGTGTGATGATGCGGTGATGATGCGGTGTGATGATGCGGTGCGGTGATGTGATGATGCAGTGTGATGATGCCGTGTGATGATGCGGTGTGATGATGCCATGTGATGATGCGGTGCGATGATGTGATGATGCGGTGTGATGATGCCGTGTGATGATGCGATACAATGATGCAGTATGTGATGACGCGATGATGCAATATGCAGTGACGCAATACGCGGTACGTGCTGATGCAGCATGTGCTGATGCAATATATGATGATGCAATGCGATGATGCCATGTGGGGGAACCAGCTCAGGCTCCAGCCTGGCGCTCGCTGGGCTCTGCAGCCTGGCTGCTGTGCACGGCAGGTGCCTCGTCCTCACCATGGGGCTGCGCGCTGGCAGTGGACGGACAGGCAGACAGACAGTGGGACAGCGCTGTCCTGCTCTACCCACACCCCTGTGATTGCCACCCCCATCCGTCCCTGCCCGTGCCGGGGGCCTGGAGCTGCGCTGTGCTTGCTCCTGGGATGAGGTGCAGGATCCAGGAGCTTTCGTGGGTGCCGATGCTGGGTGCAGGAGAGCCATGGGGAGCGCCCCCTCCCCTCCAAATCTCCCCACGTTATCCAGCCACGCTTTAACCACATCCGTGGGAGCAAATTCTGCACCCATGGGTGTCTGGCTGCATTTTGGGTGGGGCTCTGACCTTAGGGTGTAGAGGGGGCTCCCAGTGCAGGGGGGCTCCCAGGGCAGGGTGCAGGGGGCTCCCAGTTCAAGGTATGCTCACAGTGCAGGGGGCTCCCAGCACAGGGTGCAGGATGGGCTCCCAGTGCAGGGGGGCTCCCAGGGCAGGGGGGCTCCCAGGGCAGGGTGCAGGGGGCTCCCAGTTCAAGGTATGCTCACAGTGCAGGGGGGCTCCCAGCACAGGGTGCAGGATGGGCTCACAGTGCAGGGGGGCTCCCAGCACAGGGTGCAGGATGGGCTTCCAGGGCAGGGGGGCTCCCAGTGCAGGGGGCTCCCAGCACAGGGTGTCGGGGGGCTCCCAGTGCAGGGGGTGATCCCAGTTCAAGGTGCGCTTCCAGTGCAGGGGGGCTCCCAGCGCAGGGTGCAGGGGGTGCCCAGTTCAAGGTGTGCTCCCAGTGTTGGGGGGCTCCCAGTGCAGGGTGCAAGGTGGGCTCCCAGTACAGGAGGGGCTCCCAGCACAGGAGGGGTCCCAATGCAGGGTGCAGGGTCGACTCCCAGCGCAGAGGGGGCTCCCAGTTCAAGGTGGGCTCCCAGTGCAGGGTACAGGGAGGGTTCCCAGTTCAGGGTGGAGTCCCAGCACAGGGTGGGCTCCCAGTGCAGGGGGTCCCCTGAAGGGTGCCAGCCAGGGTCCCTCTGCAGTCACAGGAGAAGCGTGACTGGAGCCCTGGGAAGCATCCCGCTCTGGAGCAGGGTGGGCAATGCTCCAGCCCCGGGGGTTGGGGGCGCTCTGGGTCCTCCTAGTGTTCCCCTGCTCGGTGCAGTCCCAGGGTGTTCCTGTGCTCAGCTCACCAGCCCCAGAGCTCCGAACAGTTCCAGGGGGTGTCCTTCCACTCCCATTTCCCTGGGACACCCCGGGAGGCTCCTCTACGGGGCCGGATTCTGCCCATCTCCATCAGGCACAGTGATGCTGCTCCTCCTGCACCCCGGTCCTGCCCCAAAAAGCCCCCAGGGGTGATGCCCCCGACCTTCCACAGGGGCTCTCAGGGGGGTGATGCCGGGGGGAAACGCTGGGGTGATGCCAGCAGCCAAATCCCATGGCACTCATGGGATTCTCCACCCAGCCTGGCTTTCCACAGTGAGGAGCAGCCTGGGTGGGCTCCATCACCACCGCTGTGGCACAGGGGGTGCACCCCCAGGGGTTGGGGGGGCTCCTGCAGCGCTGGCACCGCCACAGGCTGCCGGCACTTGGCTGTTGGCGGCGCAGCCGTGTGCGCAGCGAGCTCCCGGCGTGGGCTGCAGTGCCAGGGTAAAGCTGGGCTCGTGCCCAAGGAGCTGGGGAGGAATTTTGCAGCCTGAGCCTCTGGAAAAGGGCCCAGGTTTGGCTGCTGCTTCACAAGCTGCTCCCTCCCACAGGGAAGGGGGTGTCTGCCGCCAGCCGATCCCCGGGAGCTCAGCCGGGAGGATGCCGGTAGCTGGCAGAGGGATGGTGGAGCTCGGTGCCTGGCTGGGTGCTGGCAGGGTGCTGGGGTGGGTGCGGGCTCAGGGACTTGGATTTAAGCCACTTGCACCCTTTGTACGGTGCCACCGTGCGCTGCCGGCTCCGAATCTGGCATCGGCCAGGCCTGGGGAGGAGATTCCCATCCCTGGGATGGAGGGATGCTGCACCCAGCACCGGCAAAGCGCCGTGGTCTGGGCTGAGCCGTCCCCATCTCCCACCACCCACCGTCATCCCCGGGCAGATCTGGCACCTTCCCACCCTCTGCCACGGCTGCTGCCGGCACCGGCTGTGCCGCAGAGCTGGGAGAGGGGGTGAAGTTCCTTCTCCCACCCCACCAAGCTGCTCTGGTGGTCGCCTGCCAAGGTGCTGGCATCCCTTGGGATTCGGCGTGTCCAGGGAACGTGGTGCTTCCTGTGCCAGGAGAGACTCCTCCAGCACCCAGAGAGGGTTTGGGGGGCTCAACCCGCTGCCGGCCCCTGGCGATGGCTGGATGGTGATGGGGATGCGGATGGGGATGCGGATGGGGATGCAGGAGACCCCCCTGTGTGGCATGGGCAGCAGCGCCTGGCACAGCCCGCGGGCTTCAGGGGAAAAGCCTCGTCCTCCCCAAAGTTAGCCAAAGCTCCCAAATTAAGTCCTGCTGGTGTCACCCCCCAGCTTTTAGGGTCTGTGGCTCAGGGTTTAATCCCCCCACCCCAGCTTTGTCTCCCTAGAATTGGGGCTGGGGGTGGAACCACCTGGTGGGATGCGGGGTGCAGGGCAGGTGGAGTTGGGTGCTTCTTCCACTGGAGGCTGCGGATTTGCGAAGGGGTGGTGGGGACCCCCCAGCCCTGATGCAGCTGGACTGGGTGTGAGCCTGGAAATCCCATTGGAGCTGGAGTGTTCCAGAGCCACAGCTGTTCCCGAGCTGCCACTGTCCCATGGGGATGTGGCACATGAAGCGGGGTGTCCACGTGCTGGGCAGGGGAGGTGCCATCCCATCCGGAGCTGGGGGCATCCGTTATGGGTCCCTGTGGTGGGTCAGGTTGGGAATGTGCCCTGGATGCGTGGCGGCAGCTTCCTGGCACAGGGGGGTGGGATGGAGGTGGCGTTTCTGGGTGCAGCACCCTGCCGTGCCCATCACCGGGGTCTCTGACCTCCGGTTGGCTCCAGCATCTCCCCAGGGTGTGTTGGGCAGAAGTCTCCCAGTGACACCCAGCCCCCGAGCCCAGCCAGCACCCACCCCCCTCCAAAGAGGGGTAGAGGAGCAATTGGGGGGGTGTGTAGAATTAAGGAGGGGGTTCCTACAGCCCCAGGGGGTGCTGAGCCCTCTGCATTTGGGGGGTGATGTAGATGGGTTTAGAAGGCTGCTGGGAGATCCCCCCACCCCGACAGCCCAGATCCTGCCATACCCCAAAGTCCCCATTAATAGCCAGCATTAATTAATGAAGGGGGGTGGGGGTCTCTCCTCTTCCCCATCCCAGCAATTCAAATGGGGGGTGGGGAGGTGAGGGGGCTCCTCTTCCCTATCCCAGTGATTCCAACCCGCTCCAGTATGAGGGTCTACAGCATCTGGCTACGGTGGGTGCTGGTGGGGATGGGTGCCCATGCCCCTACACGGGTGCTGACCCCCCTGTCCCCCCCACTCTTCTCTCTGGCAGCAACATCGCTGAAGCGCTGGTGAGCAAAGGCCTGGCCACTGTCATCCGGTACCGGCAAGACGACGACCAAAGATCCTCACACTACGACGAGCTCCTGGCAGCAGAGGCTCGGTGAGTGCCCTGGCCGTGCTCCCCTGCGTGGGCGGGGTCTTATTCGGGGTGGGAGTCTGGCAGAGCTGCACAGCATCTCGCCCCACATCCCCCACCCATGGTGTCACCATCCATCTGTCCATCACTGATGCTGGGGGTCACCGCCCTGCATCCCGCTAGCTGGTCCGAGCATCCTGTATCCTCTGTGCCTGAGCATCCTGTATCCTCTATGCCTGAGCATCCTGTATCCCCTGTGTCTGAGCATCCTATATCCCCTGTGTCCGAGCATCCTTTATCCTCTGTGTCCGAGCATCCTGTATCCCCTGTGTCCGAGCATCCTGTATCCCCTGTGTCTGAGCATCCTGTATCCCCTGTGTCCGAGCATCCTGTATCCCCTGTGTCCGAGCATCCTTTATCCTCTGTGTCTGAGCATCCTGTATCCCCTGTGTCCGAGCATCCTGTATCCCCTGTGTCCGAGCATCCTGTATCCTGTGCCCGAGCATCCTTTATCCTCTGTGTGCTCCTCTCCAGCCACCCCCCAGCCCCTCACCCCCCTCCCCCCAAGCAGATGGCTGGGATGGCATCGGTGCTGGAGTTGGGCCAGGGGAGCAGCATTGTGCCGCGCGGTGGGTTCTCCACCGGAGCTGCTGGGAGGCAGGGAACAGTTTTGGAAAGCACCTGGGAGGTTGTTGGGGAATCTCACGGCCCGTGGGGGCTCAGAGACCCCCCAGTTCCACTCCCCGGGGTGCTGAGCCCGGCAGAGTGTTGCTGCATCCATCGCCGCCTCCGTTGCCGCATCTGTTGCCGCATCCTTTGCCAGGCGGTTGCTGCGCCGCTGGTGATGCAGGAAAAAGGGGTGCTGAGGTGGGCGAGGGGTGCGCTGCCTGTGCCGCTGCCTCACCAAGGGCTGGTGCGTGCCAGACCCCCGGACCCCTTCCCAAGTCCTGGGCTGCTCCAGTTGGGCCTGCTCCAGATGTGGAGGTTGCAGGGTCTGGATATGTGTGATCCAGCTGTGCACTCCGGGTGTGCATGGCTGAGGTTGCACACTCCAGGTGTGCACACACTGGGTGTACCTGCTCAGGGTGTGTACAGCTGAGGTTGCACACTCCAGGTGTGCACACACTGGGTGTACCTGCTCAGGGTGTGCACAGCTGAGGTTGCACTCTCCAGGTGTGCACACACTGGGTGTACCTGCTCAGGGTGTGTACAGCTGAGGTTGCACACTCCGTGTGTGTGTGCTCTGGGCGTGCCTGCTCTGGGTGTACACAGCTGAGGTTGCATGCTCCGGGTGTGCCTGCTCAGGGTGTGCACGGCTGAGGTTGCACACTCCGTGTGTGTGTGCTCTGGGCGTGCCTGCTCAGGGTGTGCACAGCTGAGGTTGCATGCTCCGGGTGTGCACAATCCAGGCACGCACAGTCCAGGTGCCCCTGGTCCAGATGTGTCATCCAGCTGCATGTGGTCCAGCTGTGCATGAGCCAAGCTCAGGGGATCCAGGCGTGGTCCAGATGTGCACACCCAGATGTGTGTTCCAGCCCTGCACAGGCCAGACATGCGTGTTCCAGCTGCACACACCCAAACATGTGTCCCAGCTGTGCACATGCCCAGACACACATGTTCCAGCTGTGCCCAGCCCAGCTCCCTGCAAGATGCCACCGCGTTGTCCCCCTGACCCCATCCCGGTGCCCCCTTGCCCCGAGGCTGGGTCCTGCCCCGGTCCCCACCCCAGAGCTTGCTGCACCCCCATCCTCCCGTACCCCATGGGGACAAGCAGCGGGCACCCCATCCTCTCCCAAATCAGCTCCCCATGAACCAAGCTGTCCCCCTTTCCCCATCCCATCCCAATCCCCTCTCCCTACTAAACACCACTCTGGGCTCCCATGGGTGCTGCGCCGGAGGCGGCGGCACGGTGGGGTTTCAGCTCCTCCTCGGCAGTGAGTTTGGCAGCCAGGAAGAGCAGCTTGGAGGGGGTGCAGCGGGGTTCCTGCCAGACTGCGCTCCGCTTTCCCTCAGCCCGCTCGCTTCTGAGGGGGCAGGAGGATAAATGGGCTCTCACACTCCCTTTCCCCCTCCCCAGTTCCCACCCGGCACCGCCCAGCCAGCGTGGGCTGGGCAGCCAGCAGCTTGCCGGGTGCTGAGCCCTGGGATGTGCCTTTTGGGAAGCCGGATGTGCCTGGCATGAAACCAGCATCTCGGAGCGCTCCGGCTCCAGCGTGGGTGATGCTCCAGCTGGGCACCGGGATAACCCCGGGATTGGATGCGCTCCTGGCGGGGAGTGAGAGGGGGTTTGGGCTCGGGTGTCCTGAATATCAGGGTGCTCGGGATGCTCCGGTGTCCTGAATGTTGGGATAATTGGGTTTCATGGGTATCAGGATGCTCGGATGTCCTAAATATTGGGATGCTCAGATATCCCGAGTATTGGGATACCTGGATATCCTGAGTATTGGGATGCTCGGATACCCTGAATATCGGGATGCTTGGATACCCCGCATATTGGGATGCTTGGATACCCTGAATATTGGGATGCTCGGATGTCATGAGTATCAGGATGCCCAGATATCCTGAGTGTTGGGATGCTCAGTTATCCTAGTATTGGGATGTGGATACCTGAGTATTGGGATGCTCAGATATCCTGAGTATCTGGTGCTCGATACCCGAATATTGGGATGCTCAGATATCCCAAGTATCAGGATGCTCGGATGTCATGAATATCTGGATGCTCAAATACCCCTAGTACAGGGACGCTCAGATACCCTGAATATCAGGATGCTCAGATATCTCAAGGATCAGGATGCTCAGATGTCCTGAATGTCGGGATGCTCGGATACACCAAGTACTGGGATGCTTGGATACCCTGAGTATTGGGATACATGTATATCCCGAGTATTGGGATGCTTGGATACCCTGAATATCAGGATGCTCAGATATCCTGAGTATCTGGGTGCTTGGATACCCTGAATATCAGGATGCTTGCATATCCTGAGTATCAGGATGCTTGGATGTCCCAAATATCAGGATGCTTGGATATCCCAAATATCAGGATGCATGTATATCCCAAGTATCAGGATACTCAGATGTCCTGGATATGGGGATGATCTGGTTTCCTGAGTATCGGGATACTCAGATATTGGGATGATACTCAGTATTGGGATGCTCAGATGTCCTGAATATTTGGATGCTCAAATATCCCAAGTACAGGGATGCTCGGATACCCTGAATATCAGCATGCCTGGATATCCTGAGTATTGGGATGCTCAGATATCCTACTGGGATGCTCAGATATCCCGACTATCGGGATACTTGGGTGTCCCTGCTCACTCCCAGGCACCGAGCGCTGCCGCCCCCACCGCTGGCTGTGGCACACCCTGGTCTGGGGGCTGTGCTGGATGATGCTGGAGCCAGGATGGGGGAGGATGGATCAGAAGCAGGATCCTGAGGGGAGCAGGAGATTTGGGGCAAGCTCGGGGTGCTGAGGAGGGGGCTTGGAGCCGTTTGGGCGATGGATCAATGCCTGGGCTTTGCAAAACCCACTCCCTTCCAGACAGCTCCTCGAATGATCCAGCTCCAGCTCAGCACATCCATTGCTGTACAAAGCCATGGGGAGGGGGGCTTTGAATCCCCCACCCCCTTGTATTTTTACTGTCATCACAGTCTGCTCTGAATGGATTTGTGCCGCTCTCCTGGGAGCAGTGATTAGGTGGGCTTGGAAAATGAGGAGGTTTGATTTCCAGCCTGCTGCTGGAGCTGGAGGACCCGTACTTGTGGGGAAGGAGGGGATCTTGGGGGGCTTTGGGGGGCGGCAGCTTCTCACAGGAGCATCTTGGAGCGTGGGGAGAAAATGTGGCACCCCCACCCCCTGCAGAGGGATGTCCTGCAGTGCTCAGAGTAGGAACACCGGGGCTCATAAAGCCCATCTGGGTTTGCTGGGGAGTTTCCTGTCTCCTGGCACCCCAGAATCCCAGAGTCCCCAGGCTGGAAAAGCCCATGGAGCCCATGGAGCCCAACCGCCCCTGTCCTGTGCTGAGCCAGATCCCTGAGCACCTCATCTCCCCTCTGTTCAACACCCCCAGGGCTGGGGACTCAGCCCCCTCCCTGGGCAGCCTGGGCCACAGCCCCACAACTCTGCCAGGGAAGAACTTTGCCCTCCCAGCTGAGCTGAGCCTGCCCTGGCCCAGCTTGAGCCCACTGCCCCTCCTCCCAGCTCCTGGCCCCTGCCTGGAGAGACCCTCGCCCACCTCTCTGCACCCTCCTGCCAGGGCAGGGCAGGGCAGGGCAGGGCAGGGGGGAGAAGCTCTCCCCTCAGCCTCCTCTGCTCCAGCCTCAACACCCCCAGCTCCCTCAGCCGCTCCTCGCAAGCTTTGCTGCTCTCCAGCCCCTTCCCCAGCCTGCTTGCCCTTCTCTGGACACGCTCCAGGCCCTCCATGGCCTTCTGATGCTGAGGGGCCCACAACTGCCCCCAGCACTCCAGCTGCAGCCTCCCCAGTGCCCAGCCCAGGGGCACAATCCCCTCCCCACACCTCCTGGCCACGCTGGCTCTGACACAAGCCAGGATGCCCTTGGCCTTCCTGGCCCCCCGGGCACACTGCTGGCTCCTGGGCAGGCTGAGCTCCCCCAACACCCCCAGGTCCTTCTCCCAGCAGCTCTCCAGCCGCTCTGCCCCAGCCTGTAGCGCTGCCGGGGGTTGTTGTGTCCCATGGGCAGGACTCTGCCCTTGGCCCTGCTGAACCTCATCCCGCTGGGCTCAGCCCACGGCTCCAGCCTGGCCAGGTCCCTCTGAAGAGCCTCCCCACCCTCAACCTGCAGCAGTCACCTTGGCACAAGCCATCCCTTGTGGACTGGGACCTTAAAGGTCTTAAAGGTCTTTGGACTCGATGATCTTAAAGGTCTTTCCCAACCTTGTGACCCTGTGATCCCTCGTGGCCGAAGGGCTGGCGTCCCGCCGGGAAGGGATCCGAGCCAACAAGTAGGTACCCTGCTCTGCTCTGGGTTCTTCTCCAGCTGCTCCAGGCCATGGAGATGCTCAGGGGGCTGGAGCAGCTCCCCTAGGAAGAGAGGCTGAGGGAGCTGGGCTGGGTCAGCCTGGAGAAGAGAAGGCTGTGGGGGGACCTCATTGCAGCCTGCCAGTCCCTGAAGGGAGCAGAGGAACAGGAGGGGAATCAGCTTGTTCAAGGGCAGAGCCTGGCAGGACATGGGGGATGGAGTGAAGCTGGAGGAGGGAAGGGGGAGAGGAGAGATTGGGGGGAAGTTCTTTGCAGAGAGAGTGGTGAGGGGCTGGCAGGGGCTGCCCAGAGAGGGGGTGGGTGCCCCGTCCCTGGGGGTGTTGAAGGCCAGGTTGGCTGGGGCCCTGGGCAACCTTGTGTAGCTCCAGGCCTGGAGGTTGGTGTCCCTGCCTGTGTCAGGGGGGTTGGAGCTCTGTGACCCTTGGGGTCCCTCCCAGCCCAGCCCAGGCTGGGATTCTGGGATTCTAAATACATCCCATAAACACTGGGACAGCTTAGGACAGTGTGAGGTTGAACCAATCCCCAGGCTGCAGGTGACCTCATTTTGGGGGGGTGTCTCTAGCTGGGGGATGCCCAGGGATGCTGTGGGGTACCCCAGGATGCTGTGGGGTACTCCAGCGGTGCTGCAGGGTACCCTGGCATGTTCCGGGGTGCTCTGGGATACCCAACGGACACTGTGAGGCATCCTTGGATGCTGTGGGATGCCCAGGGATGCTGTGGGGTACCCCAGGATGCTGTGGGATGCCCAGGGATGCTGTGGGGTACCCTAGGATGCTGTGGGATGCCCAGGGATGCTGTGGGATGCCCAGGGATGCTGTGAGATTGTCAGGGATGCTGTGGGGTACCCCAGGCTGCTGTGGGATGCCCAGGGATGCTGTGGGGTACCCCAGGATGCTCTGGGATGCCCAGGGATGCTGTGGGGTACCCCAGGCTGCTGTGGGATGCCCAGGGATGCTGTGAGATTGTCAGGGATGCTGTGGGGTACCCCAGGATGCTGTGGGATGCCCAGGGATGCTGTGAGATTGTCAGGGATGCTGTGGGGTACCCCAGGCTGCTGTGGGGTACCCTGGGATGCTGTGAGATTGTCAGGGATGCTGTGGGGTACCCGGGGATGCTCTGGGATGCCCAGGGATGCTGTGGGGTACCCCAGGCTGCTGTGGGATGCCCAGGGATGCTGTGAGATTGTCAGGGATGCTGTGGGGTACCCCAGGATGCTCTGGGATGCCCAGGGATGCTGTGGGGTACCCCAGGCTGCTGTGGGATGCCCAGGGATGCTGTGAGATTGTCAGGGATGCTGTGGGGTACCCCAGGATGCTGTGGGATGCCCAGGGATGCTGTGAGATTGTCAGGGATGCTGTGGGGTACCCCAGGATGCTGTGGGATGCCCAGGGATGCTGTGGGGTACCCCAGGATGCTCTGGGATGCCCAGGGATGCTGTGGGGTACCCCAGGATGCTCTGGGATGCCCAGGGATGCTGTGGGGTACCCCGGGATGCTGTGGGATGCCCAGGGATGCTGTGAGATTGTCAGGGATGCTGTGGGGTACCCCAGGCTGCTGTGGGGTACCCTGGGATGCTGTGAGATTGTCAGGGATGCTGTGGGGTACCCCAGGCTGCTGTGGGATGCCCAGGGATGCTGTGAGATTGTCAGGGATGCTGTGGGGTACCCCAGGATGCTCTGGGATGCCCAGGGATGCTGTGGGGTACCCCAGGATGCCCAGGGATGCTGTGGGGTACCCCGGGATGCTGTGGGATGCCCAGGGATGCTGTGAGATTGTCAGGGATGCTGTGGGGTACCCCAGGATGCTGTGGGATGCCCAGGGATGCTGTGAGATTGTCAGGGATGCTGTGGGGTACCCCAGGATGCTCTGGGATGCCCAGGGATGCTGTGGGGTACCCCAGGATGCTCTGGGATGCCCAGGGATGCTGTGGGGTACCCCGGGATGCTGTGGGATGCCCAGGGATGCTGTGAGATTGTCAGGGATGCTGTGGGGTACCCCAGGATGCTGTGGGATGCCCAGGGATGCTGTGAGATTGTCAGGGATGCTGTGGGGTACCCGGGGATGCTCTGGGATGCCCAGGGATGCTGTGAGATTGTCAGGGATGCTGTGGGGTACCCCGGGATGCTGTGGGATGCCCAGGGATGCTGTGAGATTGTCAGGGATGCTGTGGGGTACCCCAGGAATGATGCAGGGTGCCCTGGCATGCTGTGGGATGCTGTGGGGGTACCGGGCCATCCCTTCCAGCCACGGCACCGGGGATGGTGCTGAGGGCTGTGCCCTCTCTCTCTTGCAGGGCGATCAAGAACGGCAAAGGGCTGCACAGCAAGAAGGAGGTGCCCATTCACCGGGTGGCCGACATCTCCGGGGTAAGAACCTCCCGGCACGCCCGGCTGTGCCGCACACAGGCGCATCCTTCCCCTCCACCCACGTCGGCTGTGCCCCCTGCACCCCTCCTGCCCCACCGGCTTGGCACCGCAGGGGTGGGATTGGCTCCCTGGCAGCCAGCGTGGGACCCCCCCCACAGCCCGGAGCATCCTCCCAGCAGCTCCCAGCTCCCCTCCACCTTGCCCCCCATCCCAATCCCGCCCTAATTCCATGCTGGGGGTGGCCTTTGGCACCCAGCGCTTCCTCGCTGCCTCCACTACCCGTTCAGGGGGGTTAGGGACCCCCTACCCACCCAGTGGGGCTTGGGGGACCCACATTTGGGTCCATGCAGGGACCCCTCTCCTCCTTGTGCCAGTGTTTTCCTCCCTTGAGCGAACCACAGGGTGACCATACAGCGATTACCACTAATTAGTGCCCTTCATTAGCAGGGATCTTGGGGAGGGGGTGGGGGGGCTTTGCCTGCCAGCCTGGCCCCAACTTGGGGTGGGGGTTTGGGGTTGCCTGGGACCCCCACACGGCTGGCTGGGGCGGGCGCCAGTGCTGGGGCCATTGGCAGACATGGGGGGTGGGATGCATCGTGCTCGTGGGATGCCTCCCCACATCCTGCATCCTTCCCCATCCCTGACCCCCCCCAATCCTGGTCTGTGACCCCCCCAGGACACGCAGAAGGCGAAGCAGTTCCTGCCCTTCCTGCAGCGCGCCGGCCGCTCCGAGGCCGTGGTGGAGTATGTCTTCAGTGGGTCCCGCCTCAAGCTCTTCATGCCAAAGGAAACCTGCCTCATCACCTTCCTCCTCGCAGGTGAGCCCCTCCCCGGCCCTGCAGCACGCAGGGGTCCTTGCCCCAAGCGGGACCCCCCTCCAAACCCATCCCCACCCTGGGGCTGCGGGTGATGCTGAGGGGTCAACCCTGGGGGTTGGGGGCATTGATTGGGCTGGGGAAGCTGGTACGTGTGACAAAGGGGGGAGGGGGGCGGTGGGGAGGACCCGTCATCGTGGCCTCGGTGCTGGGGGGGTGATGGAACAGGTTGTCTTGAGCGACCCACACATGGTGCCCCTGGGCTGGGCAGTGGGGAGGGGATTGTGCCCCTGGGCTGGGCACTGGGGAGGCTGCAGCTGGAGTGCTGGGGGCAGTTGTGGGCTCCTCAGCATCAGAAGGCCATGGAGGGCCTGGAGCGTGTCCAGAGAAGGGCAAGCAGGCTGGGGAAGGGGCTGGAGAGCAGCAAAGCTTGCGAGGAGCGGCTGAGGGAGCTGGGGGTGTTGAGGCTGGAGCAGAGGAGGCTGAGGGGAGAGCTTCTCCCCCCTGCCCTGCCCTGCCCTGGCAGGAGGGTGCAGAGAGGTGGGCGAGGGTCCCACCAGTGACTCCCCCACACACACCCAGGAGCCACCAAACCTCCCCTCTCTCCTTGGGGACAGCTCATCCCCATGGACCAGGAGCATCCCCGGGTTGTTGGCGTGTGGGAAGCGTGTCCTAAACCCGTCCTTCTCCGTGTGCTCGGGGTATAAATAGCGGCGCCGGCTTATTTATAATTAACCCTCGTTAAAGTCAGCTGCAAAAGACAGGGAAACGAGACTCCCCCCCACCCCCTACACATCCCCCCCCCTCCTTTGCCTGCGCCAGGAGACGTGGAGATTTTCAGGAGCTCTGAAACCTCCCACGTGCTGGGGAGGAGGAATTGAGCTGGATTGAAATAGCTCTGGTTTCCACAGCCTGGTGCTGCGGTGAGAATCCGGCACGGGACCCGTCAAGGTCACGCTGGGAGATGCTCTTCCCCCATTTGGGGTGGGATTTGCTTCATTCCCCAGTGACCATTTAAATGGGAGAAGTTGTGATTCCCACTCCATTCTCCATCCTCTTCCTCACCAGTGTGATGCCTGAAGGGTCCCCAGGGGAGATGGGCAGCCGTGAATCCCCCTCCCCCTTCCCCACTGCAGGATGAACTGGTTCACCCAGTGCTGCCCGGTGCTGGTGCTGGTAGATCCCAGGGAAGCTCCAGCTCAGCTTTTCTGCTTACTGGGGTAAGGGGAGGGGGCGGGGAGGGTGCTGGGGCTGGATGGCTCCGGGGGAGCGCGCTCGCTCGCTCGCTGCGAGTTATATTTAATCCCCGTTGCTGTGGAGATCGACTGGCTGTCGCCCGCTCCCAGGGGCTGATTTGGCTCCAAAAAAGTTCCCAAAGTGGGAATAAACACACACCCCCCCCCAGCCTCAGTCCCCCCTCCCCAGGCACTGCTGCTCCTGGGGGTCCCCAGAGCCACTGGGGGTGAGAGTGCCTGTGGGGTGCAGCGGGCACCGATGCTCTGAGCCACCCCAGCCGCCTCCTTCGCCCTTCGGAGGTCAGAGATCCTGAGCAGGCGCCTCTGGAGCCAGGATGTTGGGGTGTCGGGTGCCCAGTGACAGCTGCAGCCCCTGGGGAGTGCTGATGCACCCCTCTGCATCTCCTGGGGTGTCCTGCTGCCCGCAGCAGCAGCAGCTTGTGTTGTGAAGGAGCATCATCTTAGGTCACACGGGAGCATCGTGTGTCGTACAGGAGCATCACTCCTCATGCAGGAGCGTCACTCATGGTGCAGGAGCATCCTGCGTCACACAGGGGCATCCTGCATCACACAGGAGCATCCTGCATCACACAGGAGCATCCTGCATCACACAGGGGCATCCTTCATCACACAGGAGCATCCTGCGTCACACAGGGGCATCCTGCACTGCAAAAATAGCATCCTGCATCACACAGGAGCATCCTGTGTCGCACAGCAGCACCTCCCATTGCCAAAGAGCACCCTGTGTTGCATGGGACAGTCTTGCACAGCATCCTGCACCACACAGCAGCATCTCCCACTCCCAAAGAGCCTCTCGCAGTGCCAAAGAGTGTCTTGCATTGCATGGGACCATCCTGCACTGCAAAACAGCATCCTGCATCACATGGGAGCATCTTGCATTGTGCAGGAGCATCTCACACTGCCAAAGAGCATCCTTCATCACATGGGAGCATCCTGCATCGCACAGCATCACCTCACAGTGCCAAAGAGCATCTTGTGTTGCACGGGAGCGTCTTGCACAGCATCCTGCACCACACAGCAGCATCTCCCACTCCCAAAGAGCATCCTGCATCACACAGCAGCATCTCCCACTCCCAAAGAGCATCCTGCATCACACAGCAGCATCCCACATTGTGCAGGAGCATCTTGCAGTGCCAGAGAGCATCCTGCATGACACGGGAGCATCCTGCATTGCCAAAGAGTGTCTTGAATCACACAGGAGCATCCTGCACTGCAAAACAGCATCTTGCATTGCACAGCAGCACCTCCCATTGCCAAAGAGCACCCTGTGTTGCATGGGACAGTCTTGCACAGCATCCTGCACCACACAGCAGCATCTCCCACTCCCAAAGAGCCTCTCACATTGCCAAAGAGTGTCTTGCATCACACAGCAGCATCCTGTGCTGCACAGGAGCATCTCACTCGTCCAAAGAGCATCCTGCACCACACAGCAGCATCTTGCATTGCTAAAGAGCATCTTGCATTGCACAGGAGCATCCTGCACTGCACAACAGCACCCTGCATTGCACGGGAGCATCTTGCATTGTGCAGGAGCATCCTGCACTGCACAACAGCACCCTGCATTGCATGGGAGCATCTTGCATTGTGCAGGAGCATCCTGCACTGCACAACAGCACCCTGCATTGCATGGGAGCATCTTGCATTGTGCAGGAGGAGCATCTTGCACCACAAACAAGCCTCTTGCAGTGTCAGGGTGTCTTGCATCCCCTGGGAGCTTTTTGTGTTGCTGAAGGGCATCCTGCATCGCCCAGCAGCATCCTGCACTGCAGAACTGCATCTTGCATTGGACAGAAGCATCTTGCATTGCACAACACCATCTTGCACTGAAAAATAAAACCCATCCTGCATCGCACAGGAGCATCCTGCATTGTGCAGGAGCCTCTCCCATTGCCAAAGAGCACCCTGTGTTGCAGGGGAGCGTCTTGCACAGCACCCTGCACCACACAGCAGCATCCCCCACTCCCAAAGAGCATCTCACATTGCCAAAGAGTGTCTTGCATTGCACAGGAGCACCCTGCATTGCACAGGAGCATCCTGCATGACATAGGAGCATCCTGCACTGCAAAACAGTATCTTGCGCTGCATGGGAGCATCCTGCATCACACAGCAGCACCTCCCATTGCCAAAGAGCACCTTGTGTTGCATGGGTCAGTCTTGCACAGCATCCTGCACCACACAGCAGCATCTCCCACTCCCAAAGAGCAGCTCACATTGCCAAAGAGCATCCTGCATGACATAGGAGCATCCTGCACTGCCCAGGAGCATCCTGCATTGCCCAGCAGCATCCCACACTGCACAGCAGCATCTCCCATTGCCAAAGAGCACCTTGTGTTGCAGGGGAGCATCTTGCACAGCATCCTGCACCTCACAGCAGCACCTCCTACTCCCAAAGAGCATCTTGCATTGCATGGGAGCATCTTGCATTGCATGGGAGCATCCTGCATTGCACAGCAGCATCTTGCATCGTGCAGGAGCATCCTACATTACACAGGAGCATCCTGCACTGCATGGGAGCATCCCGCATTGCCAAGAGCATCCTGCACTGCCCAGCAGAATCTTGCACCACCCAGCAGCATCTTGCACTGGACAGGAGGATCCTGCACCACTCAGCAGCATCCTGCACTGCACAGGAGCATGCTGCACCACCCAGCAGCATCCTGCACTGCACAGCAGCATCCTGCACCACTCAGCAGCATCCTGCACTGCACAGCAGCATCCTGCACTGCACAGCAGCATCCTGCACCACCCAGCAGCATCCTGCACTGCACAGCAGCATCCTGCACCACCCAGCAGCATCCTGCACTGCACAGCAGCATCCTGCACCACCCAGCAGCATCCTGCACTGCACAGCAGCATCCTGCACTGCACAGCAGCATCCTGCACCACCCAGCAGCATCCTGCACTGGACAGGAGGATCCTGCACCACTCAGCAGCATCCTGCACTGCACAGCAGCATCCTGCACCACCCAGCAGCATCCTGCACTGCACAGCAGCATCCTGCACTGCACAGGTTGCGCAGTTCATCCTGCATCACTCAGGACCGCCCCGTGCCACACATCCTGGTTCTGTGATGTGCTGAGCTGGGCTATAGCACCACTGGGAATGGCTCTTGGGTACTGGGAAAACTGGGCTGCGCTCTTGCTGGTTCCCTCAGCGCTGGGGGAACACGCAGCTCCGGCTCTTCTCCCGGGACACCTTCCCCAGCTGAGCTCTCTAATCAAGCTGCACGCATTAATTACAGGCTAAGGCAGCAGGTAATGTGCCAATTAGCCAGGAAGATGACACATCCCTTCTGTCTTCTCCCGGATCCAACGCATCTGTGGGTGCTCCTGGGCTTTGGCTGCATCCTTCCCTTCATCCTGGTGGCAGCACTGGGAGCTGGTGTGGCACCAGCCCCATCCCCTTTGGCAGCAGGACTGCCAAGCTGCCCTTGCACACTGGCCTGGTGCATGGCAGAGGTGGAGGGTTTGGGGATCCCACCTGCATCCCTAGCTGCCCACGTGGCTCTCCAGAAAGCTGCAGGGGAGTTGCTGTCACCATCACTGTGCCCATCATCGTGCCTGTCATCGTGCCCATCACCATGCCCATCACCGTGACCATCACTGTGGCCATCACCGTGTGTATCACCATGGCCATCACCATGACCATTACTGTGGCCATCACCATGCCCATCACCGTGGCCATCCCTGTGGCTATCACCATGACCATCACCGTGACCATCACCATGGCCATCACCGTGGCCATCACCGTGCCCATCACCATGGCCATCACCATGACCATCACTGTGGCCATCACCGTGGCCATCACCATGGCCATCACCGTGCCCATCACTGCACCTGTCACCATGCCCATCACCGTGCCCACAGGAGCCGCCGTCGAGCAGGGTTTGGGGGGTGGGCCTGGCACCTCTGCCAGTTTGCAGTGCTGGAAAATGAACCCCTTTCCCTGCGTAAGACCCTGCTCTGGGGGGTCCCTGCTCCATGGGGGTCCCTGTGCCATGGGTTCCCTGTGCCGTGAGGACCCTGCTCCATGGGGTCCCAGTGCCATAGGGTCCCTGTGCTGTGGAGACCCTGTGCCATGGGGTCCCTGCTCCATAGGGTCCCTGCTCCATGGGGGTCCCTGTGCCATGTGGTTCCTGCTCCATGGGGTCCCTGGGCTGTAGGTTCCCTGTGCCATGGGGACCCTGCTCCATGGGGGTCCCTGCTCCATGGAGATCCCTGTGCTGGGGGTCCCTGTGCAGTGGGGTCCCTGCTCCTTGGCACCCCAGGGCCATCATCCCCCATACTGTAGCATCACCCCCCTCCCAGCCTCTGCTCCCTCCCAGCAGCTGGATATTGGGGTGGACTCCAGGCTCCCCCTCCTCCCACCACACATGAGGTCCGGTGCCTCACCCCTGCTCGCCCCCCAGCTCAGTGCCCACCCTGGGGCTCCCACTGCAAGCACTGTGCAGCCCCCAACAGAGCAGGGGGTCCCGGTGTGGGTGGGGGGTCTCAGGGTGGGGGAAGCCCTTGGAGAAGTAGGGGGGGGGTAGCGAGATGCTGGGGGGGCCCTTTGCTTGGTTCTGTGAGGAGGGAGACAGGGATCTGCCAGAGGCGGGGATGGGGGGAAGGGAGGGCCATTGGGGGGGGGCTCCCACAGGGGACAATACTCCTCATCTAATTGATTAACTGCTGAAGTAATTACATGATATAAAGTAACACTGGCAGGTGCAAGGAGGTCGCAGTGGGGCTGCGGCACGGTGAGCTTGTAGGGGGGATGGGGGGCCGCAGGCTTCAGGGCTGGCATGGGTGTTCCCTTCTCTACTCACACCCCCTATTTCCTTGGTCCTAATTTTTTTTTTTTGGGGGGGGGGGACAGGACAGGATGGGATGGGATGGGGGCAGCTGATGCTGGGTGCTGCCTTCCTCGTGCTGTGATGCCGATTGCCCTTCCCGGTGCTCCGGTGCGGTGCCGTGCTCCATGCTCAGCACCATCAGCCATCGTTTAGAACCAGCAGCATGATAAATACCTGCAGTTTATTGCTGCCTCCACTCTTATTTATATCCCTCTTATGCATATGTATATCACATGCAAATGAGAGCCGTGAAGGGAAGACAGGTCCCTTGTAAATGCGACTCCAGGGATGCTCCCCAGGGAGCCTCATCCTGTCTTCCCAGCTAAAATATATATGCTGGAGTCCTATAAATATGTGGAGAGAGAGGCACTGATTTCAGCCTGGGTACCACATCCTTGGGTACCACATCCTTGGGTACCACATCCCTGGGTACCACATCCTTGGGTACCGCATCCTTGGGTACCACATCCTTGGGTACCGCATCCTTGGGTACCACATCCCTGAGTACCACATCCTTGGGTACCACATCCCTGGGTACCACATCCTTGGGTACCACATCCCCAGGTACCACATCCCCGGGTACCACATCCCCGAGTACCACATCCTTGGGTACCACATCCCTGGGTACCGCATCCTTGGGTACCACACCCCCGAGTACCACATCCTTGGGTACCACATCCCTGGGTACCACATCCCCGGGTACCACATCCCCGAGTACCACATCCTTGGGTACCACATCCCTGGGTACCGCATCCTTGGGTACCACACCCCCGAGTACCACATCCTTGGGTACCACATCCCTGGGTACCACATCCCCGGGTACCACATCCCCGAGTACCACATCCTTGGGTACCACATCCCTGGGTACCGCATCCTTGGGTACCACACCCCCGAGTACCACATCCTTGGGTACCACATCCCTGGGTACCACATCCCCAGGTACCACATCCCCTCCAGACTCCACAGCCCTGATCCCTGCTTGATGCAGGGGCCACCAGCAGTGGGATACAGTCCTGGGGGTGAGCGTGACCCCATGGGGTGAGGGGAGCTGTGCTGCACCCCCAGCGCAGTTGGGGCGCCCCCAAAATCTTACAGAGAGATTTATAGGGGGGGGGGGCCGGGGGGAGGGATTGGGAGTGATGCCTCTGTGGGTACCCGTCGCCATGGTTGAGCTCAGTGGTGGCAGCGTGGGGGCACAGCCCGGGGATGGGGGGGTCTGTCATGGGGTAGAGCATCCCCCCCACTGGCCCACGGTGGGGGGCTGGTCCCTGAATGCTGGGGATGTGTGGTGGTGGGGACACGGTGACCCCTGCGGCCGCAGATGGGAAGTTGGGATGTGGCAACCTCGGATGCTGGGACATCATCTGCGGCAAAAGCCTGTCCGCCAGTCCTTCCCTCCCAGGCTCTGGGTGCTGGGCTCCCAGGCAGGGGGGTCCCTAGGCAGCCCCCCACTCAAGGCTGCGTTAGCTGGCACGGTTTGGCAGCACCCAGCATCCCAGCCCTCCCTCAGCGCCGGCTGTTCCCCACAGCCCCTATTTTGGTAGGACCTAGTGTTATAAATACACCCTGCTCCCACACGGGCTCCACGGCAGCAGCCAGGCTGCCGTCACCACTCGGAGGCTGGGAAGAGGCAGCCGGGGAAGGAGGGGATGGCAGCATCCCTTCCTCATCCTCATCCTCATCCCGGCATCACCGGCTCTGCCCGGAGCTGCCGGTGGCAGTGGCAGGATCCGCATCCAGTGCGGCCGGAGGGAGTCGCATCCCGCGCGCTGCCGCTGGGATCTGCTCTGGGATGGTGTTCTGGGGTCAGAGCTCTGGGAACAGCCCTGAGGAGAAGGACCTGGGGGTTCTGGTGGGGGAGAAACTCCCCAGGAGCTGCAGTGTGATCTTGCAGCTGGGAAGGGTGATGGGATCCTGGGCTCCATCAGCAGAGGGGTGGCAGCAGGGACAGGGAGGGGATTGTCCCTCTCTGCTCTGCCCCAGCTGGAGTCCTGTGTCCAGAGCTGGGGCCCCAGGACAAGAGAGATGTGGGGCTGTTGGAGAGGGGTCAGAGGAGCCATGGAGATGCTCAGGGGGCTGGAGCAGCTTCCCTCTGGAGAGAGGCTGAGGGAGCTGGGCTGGGTCAGCCTGGAGAAGAGAAGGCTGTGGGGGGACCTCATTGCAGCCTGCCAGTCCCTGAAGGGAGCAGAGGAACAGGAGGGGAATGGGCTTGTTCAAGGGCAGAGCCTGGCAGGCCAAGGGGGCTGGAGTGAAGCTGGAGGAGGGGAGGGTTAGATGAGATCTTGGGGGGAAGTTCTTTGCAGAGAGAGTGGGGAGGGGCTGTCAGGGGCTGCCCAGAGAGGGGGTGGGTGCCCCATCCCTGGGGGTGTTGAAGGCCAGGTTGGCTGGGGCCCTGGGCAACCTTGTGTAGCTCCAGGCCTGGAGGTTGGTGTCCCTGCCTGTGTCAGGGGGGTTGGAGCTCTGTGACCATTGGGGTCCCTCCCAACCCAGCCCAGGCTGGGATTCTGTGACTCTAAATACATCCCATAAACGCTGGGACAGCTTAGGACAGCGTGAGGTTGAACCAATCCCCAGGCTGCAGGTGACCCCATATTGGGGGGGTGTCTCTAGCTGGGGGATGCCCAGGGATGCTGTGGGGTACCCTAGGATGCTGTGGGATGCCCAGGGATGCTGTGGGGTACCCGGGGATGCTCTGGGATGCCCAGGGATGCTGTGAGATTGTCAGGGATGCTGTGGGGTACCCCAGGATGCTCTGGGATGCCCAGGGATGCTGTGGGGTACCCTAGGATGCTGTGGGGTACCCCAAGAATGATGCAGGGTACCCTGGCATGCTGCAAGGTGCTCAGGGAAAACCCAGGGACACTGCAGGGCATCCTTGGATTCTGTGGGATGCTCAGGGATGCTGTGGGGTACCCCAGACATGCTGCAGAATGCCCAGGGATGCCTCTGGGATGCTGTGGGATGCCTCAGAGGTTCCTGGGGTATCTATCCCTGGGCATCCCCCAGCATCCTTGGGGTATCTATCCCTGGGCATCCCCCAGCATCCTTGGGGTATCTATCCCTGGGCATCCCCCAGCATCCTTGGGGTATCTATACCTGGGAACCCCCAAGCATCCTTGGGTATCCCTGGGCATCCCTCAGCATCCTTGGGGTATCTATCCCTGGGCATCCCCCAGCATCCTTGGGGTATCCCTGGGCATCCCCCAGCATCCTTGGGGTATCTATACCTGGGAATCCCCAAGCATCCTTGGGTATCCCTGGGCATCCCCCAGCATTCCTGGGGTATCTATCCCTGGGCATCCTCCAGCATCCTTGCGGTATCTATCCCTGGGCATCCCCCAGCATCCTTGGGGTATCCCTGGGCATCCCCCAGCATCCTTGGGGTATCTATCCCTGGGCATCCCCTGGCATCCTTGGGTATCCCTGGGCACCCCCAGTATCCTTGGGGTATCTATCCCTGGGCATCCCCCAGCATCCTTGGGGTATCCCTGGGCATCCCCCAGCATTCCTGGGGTATCTATCCCTGGGCATCCCCAGCTTCCTTGGGGTATCTATCCCAGGGCATCCCCAAGCATCCTTGGGCATCCCCCAGCATCCTTGGGGTATCTCTATCCCTGGGCATCCCCCAGCATTCCTGGGGTATCTATCCCTGGGCATCCTCCAGCATCCTTGGGGTATCTATCCCTGGGCATCCCCCAGCATCCTTGGGGTATCCCTGGGCATCCCCCAGCATTCCTGGGGTATCTATCCCTGGGCATCCTCCAGCATCCTTGGGGTATCTATCCCTGGGCATCCCCCAGCATCCTTGGGGTATCCCTGGGCATCCCCCAGCATCCTTGGGGTATCTCTATCCCTGGGCATCCCCCAACATCCTTGGGGTATCCCTGGGCATCCCCCAGCATTCCTGGGGTATCTATCCCTGGGCATCCTCCAACATCCTTGGGGTATCCCTGGGCATCCCCCAGCATTCCTGGGGTATCTATCCCTGGGCATCCTCCAACATCCTTGGGGTATCCCTGGGCATCCCCCAGCATTCCTGGGGTATCTATCCCTGGGCATCCTCCAGCATCCTTGGGGTATCTATCCCTGGGCATCCCCCAGCATCCTTGGGTATCCCTGGGCATCCCCCAGCATCCTTGGGGTATCTATCCCTGGGCATCCCCCAGCATCCTTGGGGTATCCCTGGGCATCCCCCAGCATCCTTGGGGTATCTATCCCTGGGCATCCCCCAGCATCCTTGGGGTATCCCTGGGCATCCCCCAGCATCCTTGGGGTATCTATCCCTGGGCATCCCCCAGCATTCCTGGGGTATCTATCCCTGGGCATCCCCCAGCATCCCTGGGCTTAGAGCCATTAGGAGTCATCAGAGATGGGGACCAGATCCAAGGTGACATCCCGAGCCGGGATCCCCTGATACCACAGGGATATAAACCCCTCCTTGCCCCCCCTCCCACACTTTCCTTCCCATGGCATGTTTTATTCCAGGGCTCATTAATTAATTCTCCCCATTATTTCCTCTTGGAAAAGAAATGCTGCCGTCGCTCCCTTCCCCCAGACCCTGCTGCCTCCACGGGGGAGGAAGAGGAGGAGGAGGAGGAGGAGGAGGAGGAGGAAGGGAAGACAGAGTCTTGGCAGCTCCTGCTCCCCATTTCCCCCTCCCAGCACAGTGCTGGCTGGAGGATGCTCCTGGCTTGGCGATGCCACGGCCTCGCCGCAGCGCTGAGCTGGGGCTGGACCGGCCTGGTGCCAGTGAGGAGGAGGAGGAGGAGGAAGAGGAGATAGATGCATTTCCCCTCCTTCCTCCTGCTCACAACCAGGGGCTGTCTATCGGCTCGGTGGCTTTTGGGGGGGGCACCGTGGTGGGGGGGGTCTGGCAGCTTGGGGGGTGGGGGTGGGGGAGCTGCAGAGGCTGCCCCCCCTTCCTCTGTCAGCATCCCTTGGGGTGGAGTTGCGGGGGGTGGTCCCCCTGCTCCCCAGGGACCTGCAGCGTGGGAGGATCTGGGTGCTGCTGGGGTGGTCCTGGGTGGGGGGATGTCATCGCCGATGGGTACGGGGGGGGGCACAGGAAGGGACAGGGGGTCCCCTCACCCTGACAGGGAAGGTCCTGCACTGTGCAGGGAGAAGGGGTCTTTGCTGGGTGTCCCAGGGTGCTGTGGGATGCCCTGGGATGCTTTGGGGTACCCCAGGATGCTGTGGGGTACCCCAAGGATGCTGCAGGATGCCCAGGGATGCTCTGGAATGATCAGGGATGTTGTGGGGTACCCCAGGATGTTGTGTGGTACCCCAGAGATGCTGTGGATGCCCAGGGATGCTGTGGGGTACCCCAGGATGTTGTGTGGTACCCCAGGGATGCTGTGGATGCCCAGGGATGCTGTGAGGTACCCCAGGATGTTGTGTGGTACCCCAGGGATGCTGTGGGGTATCGCAGGGATGCTGCAGGATGCCCTGGGATGCTCCTGACGGGGGAGTTCACATCCCCTGTGCCCCCCTGCTCCCCGGGGTGGCAGCACAGCAGCCAGCAGACCCGGTGTCACCGCAGGGCTGGGGTGCTCCAGGGATGTGACAGGCGAGGGGGGGGGGACAGGGACATCATCAATCACCCCCCCAACCCCTTTCCTCACCCTCCTCTGTCAAGGCTGGTGGGGACCCCCGTGGGGACCCTCGATGGCAGAGCTGGTGGGGTCCCCTGTCACCTCCGGGCTGTGGTTCCCCCTAATTCCCCTCCCTTCGTTAACGGCTCATTAGGTGAAACCCAATTAATAACAGAGCCCTTCCCGGGTTAATCAGCGCCCAAGGGGAGCCAGGGGAGGGGGTTACCCTGCGCTGGGGACACTGAGTCAGGGGGAGGTGGGAGGGGGTCTGGGAGGGGAGGGGGACCTGGCACGGGGACACCCCCCACTGCCAGTCTGTGCCATGGGGAGGGGGAGGGGCCAGGGAGGGGGTTTGGGGAGGGGGTGGCACCCTGGATCTGTGCGGGGGTCCCTGACGTCCCCCAGCAGTGACCTGGGGGGGTGGGGGGATGGGGACAGGGATGGAGCAGGGAGCGCCCCCCGGGGAGCCCGTGCCCACACCGCTGTCCCTGCTGGCTTGTCCCTCTGTCCCCGTGTCCTTCTGTCCCTGTGTTCCAGTGTCTCTCTGTCCCTGTTTCCATGTCCCCATGTCCCCTTGTTCCTTTGTCCCCGTGTCCCCGTATCCCCTTGTCCCTCTGTCCCCATCTCTATGTCCCCATGTCCCCTTCTCGCTGTGTCCCCGCGTCCCTCTGGCCCTGTCTCCATGTCCCTGTGTCCCCTTGTCCCCCCGTTCCTGTGTCCCCCCATCCCTGTGTCCTATGTCCCCCCAACCCCCGTTCCTGTGTCCCCATGTCCCTTTGGCCCCCCATTCCCTGTCCCCTTGTCCCCCCGTTCCTGTGTCCCCCTGTCCCTGTGTTCCCTTGTCCCCCCATCCCTGTGTCCCATGTCCCCCCAACCCCCATCCCTGTGTCCCCCCATCCCTGTGTCCCCATGTCCCTCTGTCCCCCATTCCCTGTCCCCCTGTCCTTGTGTCCCCTTGTCCCCCCATCCCTGTGTCCCATGTCCCCCCAACCCCCATCCCTGTGTCCCCCCATCCCTGTGTCCCCATGTCCCTTTGGCCCCCCATTCCCTGTCCCCTTGTTGCTGTGTCCCCTTGTCCCCCCGTCCCTGTGTCCCCCTGTCCCTGTGTCCTATGTCCCCCCAACCCCCATCCCTGTGTCCCCATATCCCTTTGGCTCCCCATTCCCTGTCCCCATGTCCCTGTGTCCCCTTGTCCCCCCATCCCTGTGTCCCCCTGTCCCTGTGTCCCCTTGTCCCCCCATCCCTGTGTCCCCCTGTCCCTGTGTCCCCATGTCCCTTTGGCCCCCCATTCCCTGTCCCCCTGTCCCTGTGTCCCCTTGTCCCCCCATCCCTGTGTCCCCCTGTCCCTGTGTCCCCATGTCCCTTTGGCCCCCCATTCCCTGTCCCCCTGTCCCTGTGTCCCCTTGTCCCCCCATCCCTGTGTCCCCCTGTCCCTGTGTCCCCTTGTCCCCCCATCCCTGTGTCCCCCTGTCCCTGTGTCCCCATGTCCCTTTGGCCCCCCATTCCCTGTCCCCCTGTCCCTGTGTCCCCTTGTCCCCCCTCCTCACTGCCCCCACAACTCCTCCAGCACACCCCCCTGCCCCCCAACCCGGGGAGGGAGATGGGGGACAGACACCCTCCCATGTCCCAGGAGCTGCCCCATCCGTGCCCCCTCCACCCACCCCCCCAACCCTGGTATCCCCTTGGCCTCCCTGGAAGCTCTCCCAGCCCCTCACCCTCCTCTCCCTCCTCTTCCTCCCGCAGGCATCGAGTGTCCGCGGGGCGCCCGGAACCTTCCGGGGCTGGTGCAGGAGGGGGAACCCTTCAGCGAGGAGGCCACCCACTTCACCAAGGAGCTGGTGCTGCAGCGAGAGGTGGGTGACACCCGGCGCCGGGTGACAAGGTGGGGGGTGTCAGGGGTGCTGGGTGGTGTGTGCCGGTTGTCGCCGTGTCCGGCTGTTACTGTGTCCGGGGGTCACTGCGCCTGGGGGTGACTGCGTCCAGTTGTCACTGCGCCTGGGGGTCACCGTGTCCGGTTGTCGCCGTGTCCGGCTGTCACTGTGTCTGGCGGTCACCGCGCCTGGGGGTCACCGCGCCCGGGGGTGACTGCGTCCGGTTGTCACTGTGTCCGGGGGTCACCGCGCCCGGGGGTGACTGTGTCCGGTTGTCACTGTGTCCAGGGGTCACCGTGCCTGGGGGTCACTGTGTCCGGGGGTCACTGTGCCTGGGGGTCACCGCGTCCGGTTGTCACTTTGTCCGGGGGTCACTGCGCCTGTGGGTCACTGCGTCCGGCTGTCACTGTGTCCGGGGGTCACCACACCCCTGGGGGTCACCGCGTCCGGCTGTCACTGTGTCCAGGAGTCACTGCGCCTGGGAGTCACCGTGTCTGGGGGTCACCGTGCCTGGGGGTGACTGTGTCCGGCTGTCACTGTGTCCAGAGGTCACCGCGTCCGGTTGTCACTGTGTCTGGGGGTCACTGTGCCTGGGGGTGACTGCGTCTGGCTGTCACCGTGTCCAGCTGTCACCGCGTGCCAGTCATCACTGTGTCTGGTTGTCACCGCACCTGTGGGTCACTGCGTCCGGCTGTCACTGTGTCCAGGGGTCACCACGTCTGGGGTCTCTGCGTCCAGCTGTCACCACATCTGGTTGTCACCATGTACAGGGGTCACCACAGCTGGGGGTGACTGTGTCCGGTTGTCACTGTGTCCGAGGGTCACCGTGCCTGGGGTCACTGCGTCCAGCCATCACCGCGTCCAGGGGTCACCGCGCCTGGGGGTGACTGCGTCCGGCTGTCACCACGTCTGGCTGTCACCGTGTGCCAGTCGTCACTGAGTCTGGCTGTCACCGCGTCCAGGAGTGACTCTGCCTGGGGGTCACCATGCCTGGGGGTCACCGTGCCTGGGGTCACCGTGCCTAGGGGTCCCTGCGTCTGAGGGTCACTGCGTCCAGCTGTCACTGTGTCCGGAGGTCACCGTGTCTGGCTGTCACCGCGTCTGGCTGTCACCGCATCCAGGGGTCACCACTCCTGGGGGTCACCGTGTCTTGGGGGTCACTGCGTCTGGCTGTCACTGCGTCTGGGTGTCACTGTGTCCAGCCATCACCACGTGCTGGTCATCACCATGTCCAGCTGTCACCGTGTGCTGGTTGTCATCCTGTGCTGGTCATCACTGTGTCTGGCTGTCGCCGTGTCCGGGGGTCACCACGTCCAGGGGTTACCGTGCCTGGGGGTCACTGTGTCTGGCCATCACCACATCCAGCCGTCACTGTGTCCGGGGGTCACTGTGTCTGGCTGACACCATGTCTGGCCATCACCGTGTCCGGCTGTCACTGCATCCGGGGGTCACGGCATCTGGCCGTCACCACGTCTGGCCATCACCATGTCTGGGGGTCACCGTGCCCAGGGGTCACTGCGTCTGGCTGACAACGCGTCCGGGGGTCACCGTGTCACCCAGCCGTGGTTCGGTGCCCGCGGTGGGGCTTGTGCCGCGCTGTCCTCTCGGGTGTTGGTGCCTCGTGGTGATGCCGCCGAGCCGGGTGCTGGACCCGGTGTCACCGTGGTGCAGCTGGGTGACGGCGCCGTTGGGTGTGAGCCTGGCTCTGGGGTGTGAGCCTGGCTCTGGGGTGTAGCTGTGGGGTGTGGCTGTGGGATGTGAGCCTGGCTGTGGGGTGTAGCTCTGGGGTGTAGCTGTGGGGTGTGAGCCTGGCTGTGGGGTGTAGCTCTGGGGTGTAGCTGTGGGGTGTGGGCCTGGTTTTGGAGTGTAGCTGTGGGGTGTGAGCCTGGCTGTGGGGTGTAGCTGTGGGGTGTGAGCCTGGCTCTGGGGTGTAGCTGTGGGGTGTGGCTGTGGGGTGTGAGCCTGGCTGTGGGGTGTAGCTCTGGGGTGTAGCTGTGGGGTGTGAGCCTGGCTCTGGGGTGTGAGGCTGGCCATGGGGTGTGAGCCTGGCTGTGGGGTGTAGCTGTGGGGTGTGAGCCTGGCTCTGGGGTGTAGCTGTGGGGTGTAGCTGTGGGGTGTTGAGCCTGGCTCTGGGGTGTGAGCCTGGCTCTGGGGTGTAGCTGTGGGGTGTGAGCCTGGCTCTGGGGTGTAGCTGTGGGGTGTAGCTGTGGGGTGTTGAGCCTGGCTCTGGGGTGTGAGCCTGGCTCTGGGGTGTAGCTGTGGGGTGTGAGCCTGGCTCTGGGGTGTGACCGTGTGCCGGCCATGGGGGATGCCCAGGGTGTCGCTGGGTGTTGGCAGTGGGGGTGACAGGTGGCTCAGCCGGTGGACACAGGCGGTGTCCCCTGCGGGCTCCGTTCCCTGGTGTCTGTCCTGCTGCTCCTGGGCTGGGTTACCTTGGCTGTGCTTCATTGCACCTTACCTCATGTCATGTCATGTCATGTCATGTCATGTCATGTCATGTCATGTCATGTCATGTCATGTGATTTTATTTTATTTTTAAATATTTCATTTTTAAATTGTATTTTATTTTTAAATTTGTTTTACTTTCATTTTATTTTATTTTATACTTTTCAATTTATTTTCTTTTTTCTTTTTTCTTTCATTTTTTGGTTTCCTTTATGATTTCATTTCCTTTTATTTCATTTGATTTTATTTCATTTTTATTTTTTCATTTTATTTTATTTTTTATTTTATTTTATTTTATTTTGGTTTGTTTTACTTGATTTCATTTGATTTCATTTTGTCTCATTTCATTTCATTTTATTTCATTTTATTTTATTTTATTTTATTTTATTTTATTTTTTGGTTTGTTTTACTCGATTTCATTTTATTTTATTTCATTTTATTTCATTTCATTTTCTTTTACAATTTTCATTTTATTTTATCTTAGCATTTTATCTATTTATTTTTTAATTTATTTCATTTTAATTTTGTTTTTTATTTTGTCTTTATTTTCTTTCATTTGATTTTATCTTAGTATTTATTTCATTTCATTTTATTTCATTTTATTTCATTTTATTTCATTTTATTTTATTTTATTTCATTTTATTTCATTTTATTTCATTTTATTTTATTTTATTTCATTTTATTTCATTTCATTTCATTTTATTTCATTTTATTTCATTTTATTTTATTTCATTTTATTTCATTTTATTTTATTTCATTTTATTTAATTTAATTTTATTTTATTTCATTTCATTTTATTTCATTTTATTTCATTTTATTTTATTTCATTTCATTTCATTTTATTTTATTTCATTTTATTTCATTTTATTTCATTTTATTTTATTTCATTTTATTTTATTTCATTTCATTTTATTTTATTTTATTTCATTTTATTTTATTTCATTTTATTTTATTTTATTTTATTTCATTTTATTTCATTTTATTTCATTTTATTTTATTTTATTTTATTTCATTTTATTTTATTTCATTTTATTTCATTTTATTTCATTTTATTTTATTTCATTTCATTTCATTTTATTTTATTTCATTTTATTTCATTTTATTTCATTTTATTTTATTTCATTTTATTTCATTTTATTTCATTTTATTTTATTTTATTTCATTTTATTTCATTTTATTTTATTTTATTTCATTTCATTTTATTTCATTTTATTTCATTTTATTTTATTTTATTTTATTTCATTTTATTTTATTTCATTTTATTTCATTTTATTTCATTTTATTTTATTTCATTTTATTTTATTTCATTTTATTTCATTTTATTTTATTTCATTTTATTTTATTTTATTTCATTTTATTTCATTTCATTTCATTTCACTTTCTTTCACTCTCTTTCTCGTACCCCCTTTCCTTCCCTCACTCTCCCACCTTCTCCTTGTGGGTTCCAGTTTCTTGTCTATTTTCTTGCATTTATTTTTTATTCTGTCCTTTTCTTCCTTCCCCCCCCCCCCCCGGCCTGTCTGTCTGTCTGTCTGTCTGTCTGTCTGTCTGTCCCCCATCCTGCAGCAGGGTGGGTATAGGGGGATGCACAGGGGATGCAGGGAGGATGCAGGGAGGATGCACATGGGATGCAGGGAGGATGCACAGGGGATGCAGGGAAGATGCAGGGGGGATGCAGGGAGGATGCAGGGGGGATGCACAAGGGGATGCAGGGAAGATGCAGGGGGGATGCAGGGAGGATGCAGGGGGGATGCACAGGGGATGCAGGGAAGATGCAGGGGGGATGCAGGGAGGATGCAGGGAGGATGCACAAGGGGATGCAGGGAAGATGCAGGGGGGATGCAGGGAGGATGCACAGGGGATGCAGGGAAGATGCAGGGGGGATGCACAGGGGATTCAGGGAAGATGCAGGGGGGATGCAGGGAGGATGCAGGGAGGATGCACAAGGAGATGCAGGGGGGATGCAGGGAGGATGCAGGGGGGATGCACAGGGGATTCAGGGAAGATGCAGGGGGGATGCAGGGAAGATGCAGGGGGATGCACAGGGGATTCAGGGAAGATGCAGGGGGGATGCAGGGAGGATGCAGGGAGGATGCACAAGGGGATGCAGGGAAGATGCAGGGGGGATGCAGGGGGGATGCACAGGGGATGCAGGGAAGATGCAGGGGGGTGCAGGGAGGATACAGGGGGGATGCAGGGGGGATGCAGGGTGGATGCATGGAGATGCAGGACAGATACAGGGCGGATGCAGGGGGGATGTACAGAGGATGCAGGGCGGATGCACGGGGGATGCAGGGCAGGTGCATGGGGGGTGCAGGGGGGATGTACAGAGGATGCAGGGCAGATATATGGGGGATGTAGGGTGGATGCATGCAGGATGCAGGGGGGATGTACAGAGGATGCAGGGCAGATGCATGCAGGATGCAGGGCGGATGCACAGTGGATACATGCAGGGTGCAGGGTAGATGTACAGGGGGTGCAGGGAAGGTGCAGGGTGGACGCATGGGGTGCCCAGCAGATACATGGGGGTGCACAGCAGACGTGGGGCAGCGCAGCCAGCACGGCGGGTGCGGGGTGGGCGCAGCAGCAGCAGCAGCAGCAGCAGCCCTGCAGACCCCTCCCTGGGCATGGCAGGCACAGAGGGGCCGCATGCTGGGCACAGGGCAGGGTGCACAGGTGACCCCAGCCCCACGCCCGTGGCAGCAGCACCTAGGGAGGCCCTTGGCACCTTGGGCACCCAAGCTGATCCGAATTAGCTACATCCCCCCCCTCCGTGGGGCAGCGGGTCACCTCCCCCAGCCCTGGGGTTCCCTCCTGGTGTGGGAGGCAGGTTTGGGTGCTGGGGGGTGCTTTGCTCAGGGGAAGGGGAGCCCAAGCGCCGTGGCAGCATCCTGAGGGTGGGGGGATGATGCTGGGTCTGGGGAAGGGGGTGATGCTGGGGGGGTCCCTGACCCACTTCCCATGTGCTGGGGTCCCTGCCCTGCTTCTGGGGGAGGTGTCCATGCACAGCCCCTCTGATGGCATATTGATGGGGACCAGGGGGGTCCAAGTGGTGCCCACCCCCTCTTGGCTTTTGGGGGTGGGGGTGGGGGATCTGGGTTGTAGGGGATGGGGAGGTGGGGATCCCAGCTGTGGCTGGGAGTGTGGTGCCATGCCATACCCCCGGGGATGCTCCTGGCATGGATCCAGATGTAGATGTGGATCCAGATGTGGGAGCAGATCCAGATGTGGACACGGGTGCAGATGTGGGCAGGGATACAGATGCAGATGCAGATGTGGGCAGGGATGCAGATGTGACCATGAAGAGAGATGTGGGCATGGATCTGGATGCAGGCACGGATCCAGATGTGGATGTGGATCCAGATGTGGGAGCGGATCCAGATGTGGGAGCGGATCCAGATGTGGACAGGGGTACAGGTGTGGGCAGGGATGCAGAGGTGGCTGTGGGTGCAGATGTGGGCAGGGATCCGGATGTGGATATGGATCCAGATGTGGACACAGCTGTGCCCGCAGCAGCACACACCAGACCACGCCGCGGGGGTGGGGAGCCCACCTGAGACGCCCAGGGCAGGGGTCTCCATCCCTCCCCGGGGTCCCACGGGGCATCCCTGACCCGCAGCCCCCTGACCTGCAGCCCTGCCCCAGGGCAGGGGGAGTGTCCTGCCCACCTCTGCCCCAGGGTGGAGAAATTGGGTGGGGGGCACACTGCCATAGCCAGCTGCCCTGGGGGGTCCTGAGCCCCTCAGTGCCATGGTGGGGGGCACATTGCCATAGCCAGCTGCCCTGGGGGGTCCTGAGCCCCTCAGTGCCATGGGGGGTGGGGCACACTGCCATAGCCAGCTGCCCTGGGGGTGTCCTGAGCCCCTCAGTGCCATGGGGGGTGGGGCACACTGCCATAGCCAGCTGCCCTGGGGGGTCCTGAGCCCCTCAGTGCCATAGTGGGGGGCACATTGCCATAGCCAGCTGCCCTGGGGGGGTCCTGAGCCCCTCAGTGCCATGGTGGGGGGCACATTGCCATAGCCAGCTGCCCTGGGGGGTCCTGAGCCCCTCAGTGCCAGGGGGGCACAACATGTGTGCCAGGATGGCACAGCTCGGGTACCCACCTCTGCCTGGGGATGGAGAAATTGGGGGGGCACATTGCCATAGCCAGCTGCCCTGGGGGGTCCTGAGCCCCTCAATGCCATGTGGGGGGCACATTGCCATAGCCAGCTGCCCTGGGGGGTCCTGAGCCCCTCAGTGCCATGGGGGGGGGCACATTGCCATAGCCAGCTGCCCTGGGGGGTCCTGATCCCCTGGGTGCCATGGGGGGCACGAGGTGTGTGCCGGGATGGCACAGCTCGGGTACCCACCCCCTATCTACAGCTTCTCTGGCTGCCTTCCTCCTTCCTGCGCCAACCCCCCTAGATCCCCCCTGCCCCCCCGGCCCCCCCCAGCCCTGCTGTGGCCCCATCCGGCCTGGATGCCCGTGGAATTCCGATGGGGGCTCTGACAAAGCCGCAGCTGCCGGCTGCCCGCGCCCAGCCGAGCGGGGGGCTGGGGGCTGCCAGGCACCCGTGGGGAAGGCAAAGTGCTGGGGGGTGGGTGAGGGGGTGTTGGGGGGGCTGGGGGGTAATTGTCCAGCCGACCCCCCCGACACACACACACTGCCTCTTTCCCACCCCATAAACCCCCAGCCCCAGGGTGATGGGATGCAGGGAGGATGCAGGGAGGATGCAGGGAGGATGCAGGGGGGATGCAGGGAGGATGCACAGGGGATGCAGGGAGGATGCACAGGGGATGCAGGGGGGATGCATGGGGGATGAGGGAGGATGCATGGGGGATGCAGGGGGGATGCAAGGAGGATGCAGGGGGGATGCAGGGAGGATGCAGGGAGGATGCAGGGGGGATGCAAGGAGGATGCAGGGGGGATGCAGGGGGGATGCAGGGAGGATGCACAGGGGATGCAGGGAGGATGCAGGGAGGATGCAGGGGGGATGCAGGGAGGATGCAGGGAGGATGCAGGGAGGATGCAGGGGGGATGCAGGGAGGATGCAGGGGGGATGCAGGGAGGATGCACAGGGGATGCAGGGAGGATGCACAGGGGATGCAGGGGGGATGCATGGGGGATGAGGGAGGATGCATGGGGGATGCAGGGGGGATGCAAGGAGGATGCAGGGGGGATGCAGGGAGGATGCACAGGGGATGCAGGGAGGATACACAGGGGATGCAGGGGGGATGCACAGGGGATGCACAGGGGATGCAGGGGGGATGCACAGAGGATGCAGGTGATGGGATGCTCATTCCCTCCAGCTCATCCCGGTTGCGCCGGGATGGTCGAGCCCAACCGGCGTGGCTGGGGAGGGGTGGGGGTCACCCGCTTGTCCCCACTTTTCGCTGGGGTGGGGCAGGTGGTGCTGGGGCTCCTGGGGTGCTGGGGGCTGGGGGGGGTCCTGGTTTGGCTCATGCCTCCATCAGCACCTTGGGTTGCCACGGCACAGCCGGGTACCGGCACCGCTCCTCCGGCACCTGCGGCACAGGCCGGCCCAGCCCCACGCTGCCAGCCCTGGGGTGCAGCCAGGGTGGGGTGTGGGGTATTTTGGGGGACCCTCTGCAGGGGTGGGGACCCAAATCCCCTCGGGGACCTTCCCTGACCTGTGTCTGAGCTCCGGCGATGCGCTCGCTGCGCCCGGCTGGCAGCGGGGCAGGGGGTCTGCCTGCACCCCTCTGCCCTGGGGCTGTTGGCTGGAGGGACCCCCCCAAAAAGCTTCCATGGGGTAGCTGAGTGCCCCCCCCCCGAGTGCAGCAGCTTCATCCCTCCAGAACTGATCCCCTGAGGAGGAAGATCCCGGGGAGCTGCTGGGGAGGAGGAAGAGGGTGGTGGGACCTTCCTTCCGGGGCTCTGGAGCCGTGGTGGGTCCCTCTGAGGGGAGGGGGGACAGGGGACAAAGCCCCCTCTGGGGTGCAGGGAAGGGGGGGTCCTCTTTGCATCCCTGGAGCGTGGCTGGGAGGGGGGTCCTGAGTTTTTGCACCGTGCTGGGCCATGAGGTACCGTGCCGTGCCATGCCGTGCCATGCCATGCTGTGCCATGCCGTGCCATGCTGTGCCATGCTGGGCCATGAGGTACCGTGCCATGCCATGCCGGGCCATGCTGGGCCATGAGGTACCGTGCCGTGCCATGCCGGGCCATACTGGGCCATGCTGGGCCATGAGGTACCGTGCCATGCCATGATGGACTGTGCCAAGCTGTGCCATGCCATGCCGTGCCATGAGGTACCTTGCTGTGCCATGCTGCACCATGCTGTGCCATGAGGTACAGTGCCATGCCATCATGGACTGGGCCATGCTGGGCCATGCCATGCCATGAGGTACTGTGCCATGCTGTGCCATGCCATGCCATGCTGTGCCATGCTGTGCCATGCCATGCCATGCCATGCCGTGCCATGCTGTGCCATGCTGTGCCATGCCGTGCCATGCCATGCTGTGCCATGCTGTGCCATGCTGTGCCATGCCGTGCCATGCTGTGCCATGCCATGCCATGCCATGCTGTGCCATGCCATGCCGTGCACACGGCACATGGCACAAGGCTCAGGGCTCAGGGCACATGGCTCAGGGTTCAAGGGCTCAGGGTTCAAGGGCTCAGGGCACAGGGCTCAGGGCTCAGGGCTCAGGGTTCAAGGGTTCAAGGGTTCAGGGCTCAGGGTTCAGGGCTCAGGGTTCAGGGTTCAGGGCTCAGGGCTCAGGGTTCAAGGCTCAGGGCTCGGGGTTCAGGGCTCAGGGTTCAAGGGCTCAGGGTTCAAGGGCTCAGGGCTCAGGGTTCAAGGGCTCACAGCTCAGGGTTCAAGGGCTCAGGGCTCAGGGCTCAGGGTTCAAGGGTTCAAGGGTTCAGGGCACAGGGCTCAGGGCTCAGGGTTCAAGGGCTCAGGGTTCAAGGGCTCAGGGTTGACTCAGTGCTCAGGGCTCATGGCACAGGGCTCAGGGTTCAAGGGCTCAGGGTTCAAGGGTTCAGGGTTCAAGGGCTCAGGGTTCAAGGGCTCAGGGTTCAGGGGTTCAGGGCTCAGGGCTCGGGGTTCAAGGGCTCAGGGCTCGGGGTTCAGGGCTCAGGGTTCAAGGGCTCAGGGTTCAAGGGCTCAGGTGGGGGGGGTCCCCAAACCCTGTTTGGCACATGGGGGGACCCTCTCCCAGCGCTGAGCTTGGCAAACCGCCCCCCCCCCCCAGCTGCTGGGCTGGGGGTCCCAGCACCCATCCCCGAGGGTCCCACGGTGACCCCAGGCTGCACGTGCTGCCCAGCAGGATGGGGGGGGGGGGGCCGGGGGGGAAGGGGGAGGCCACCCACATGCTGGGGGGAGGGGAGCAGCCAAATTCCTCCCCAGCCCTATGGGAGGCTGGCAGGGGCCACGGTGACCATCGAGGTGCCCCCCCACCTCAACAGCTCAGGGGGGTGATGGGGGGGTTATATCCCCCCCCCCCAACCTCATACTCCCTAGGAGCTGCCCCCAGGGACCCCCCAAAAACTGCTGCATCAGCAGAATCCCGGGGGGGTTGGGGGGGGGGTGTTTATCACCCTCCAATGGCCCCAGCCTTAAATTACCAGGACTGCAAGCCCTGGGGGGCACCCCACATGTCACCCCCCCCCGCCTCACATCCCACCCCCCTATCCCCACCCCCCTTGCCATCCCTCCCCCCACTCTCCCCACAGCATCCATCCGAATCCCACCAGATCCCAAACTGGTGATGCTGGTACCAAAGTTGGGGGGGGGGTCCCAGGAGCTGAAGAGGGAGATTAATTAATTAATTAGTTAATTAATTAATTAGGCACCCTCCTCACCCCCCCCTTGCCATCCCTCCCCCCTCTCCCCACAGCATCCATCCAAATCCCACCAGATCCCAAACTGGTGATGCTGGTACCAAGGTGGGGAGGTTCCCAGGAGCTGAAGAGGGAGATTAATTAATTAATTAGTTAATTAATTAATTAGGCACCCTCCCCACCCCCCCTTTCCCATCCCTCCCCCCACCCCCTCCCCACAGCATCCATCCGAATCCCACCAGATCCCAAACTGGTGATGCTGGTACCAGGGTGGGGGGGGGTATCCCAGGAGCTGAAGAGGGAGATGAATTAATCAATCAATCAATCAATTAATTAATTAATTAATTAGGCACACCCCCCCTCTCTCCCCACCCCCCTCCCATCCCCCCCCCCCCAAATTCTGCAGCTCTAAGAATCATTAATGGGACCCCCACCTAGGGAACGCTGCCCAGTGATGCCAGGGTTAAGGGGAGGGGGACACCCCCCCTCCCCCCAATATCACCCCCCCATACCCCCCCCACACCCCCCCAAACCTCGGGAGGGGGGGTGTCCCCCTGCAGCCCCCCTCGCCCTAGGGAGGGGAGGTACCACTTTTGGGGTACCAGCAGTGCCAGAGATGCTCCGTGGGCTCCCCCCTCATTTTTGGGGTACCAGCAGTGCTGAGGATGCTCCTTGGGCTCCCCCTCAGTTTTGGGGTACCAGCAGTGCCAGGGATGCTCCCGGGGCTCCCCCTCAGTTTTGGGGTACCAGCAGTGCTGAGGATGCTCCCTGGGCTCCCCCCTCAGTTTTGGGGTACCAGCAGTGCCAGGGATGCTCCCTGGGCTCCCCCTCAGTTTTCGGGGTACCAGCAGTGCTGAGGATGCTCCCTGGGCTCCCCCCTCAGTTTTGGGGTACCAGCAGTGCCAGGGATGCTCTGTGAGCTCCCCCTCAGTTTTGGGGTACCAGCAGTGCCAGGGATGCTCCGTGGGCTCCCCCTCAGTTTTGGGGTACCAGTGGTGCCAGGGATGCTCTGTGAGCTCCCCCTCAGTTTTGGGGTACCAGTGGTGCCAGGGATGCTCCGTGGGCTCCCCCTCAGTTTTGGGGTACCAGCAGTGCCAGGGATGCTCTGTAGGCTCCCCCTCAGTTTTGGGGTACCAGCAGTGCTGAGGATGCTCCGTGGGCTCCCCCTCACTTTTGGGGTACCAGCGGTGCCAGAGATGCTCCGTGGGGTTCCCCCCTCAGTTTTGGGGTACCAGCAGTGCCAGGGATGCTCCTTGGGCTCCCCCTCAGTTTTGGGGTACCAGCAGTGCCAGGGATGCTCCGTGGGCTCCCCCTCATTTTTGGGGTACCAGCAGTGCTGAGGATGCTCCGTGGGCTCCCCCTCAGTTTTGGGGTACCAGCAGTGCCAGGGATGCTCTGTGGGCTCCCCCTCAGTTTTGGGGTACCAGCAGTGCTGAGGATGCTCCCTGGGCTCCCCCCTCAGTTTTGGGGTACCAGCAGTGCCAGGGATGGTCCCTGGGCTCCCCCTCAGTTTCGGGGTACCAGCAGTGCCAGGGGTGCTCCCGGGGCTCCCCCTCAGTTTTGGGGTACCAGCACTGCAGGGGGGACCCCAGGACCCCAGGGGTGTGGGGACCCCAGGACCCCCAGCACCATAGTGGGGACCCCAGCACCCCTGGGGTGTGGGGACCCCAGGACCCCCAGCACTGCAGGGGGGACCCCAGGACCCCTGGGAGTGTAGGGACAGGGGGAACCCCCAAAGCAGTGGGGACACTGGGACCCCCCAAGGGAGTTGGGACAGGGGTCCCTCCGGAGGGTGTGGGGACACTGGGACCCCCAGCATCATGACTGGGGACCCCAGGACCCCCGGGGGTGTGGGGACATGGGGGACCCCCGGCATCAGAGTGGGGACCCCAGGACCCCCGGCTCTGAGGGGACATGGGGACCCCTGGGGGACACCGGGACCCCCAGCACCATAGTGGGGACACCAGGACCCCTGGGAGCGTGGGGACCCCGGGACCCCCAGCTCTGAGGGGACATGGGGACTCTGGGGGTGTGGGGACACCCCAAACCCCAGCACTGCGGTGGGGACCCTGGGGTCTGGCCAGTCCCAGCACCCCTGGGGGTCCCAGTGTCCCCACACCCCCAGGGTCCCCATGTCCCCACACCCCTGGGGTTCCCCATGGAGCCGGGGGTCCCGGTGTCCCCACTGTGGTGCCGGGGGTCTTGGTGTCCCCAAGGGTCTCAGGGTCCCCACACCCCTGGGGGTCCCGGGGTCCCCATGGAGCTGGGGATCCCAGTGTCCCTGTTGAGGTGCTGGGGGTCTTGGTGTCCCCAAGGGTCCCAGGGTCCCCACACCCCTGGGGGTCCCAGTGACCCCACACCCCAAGGGTCCCCATGTCCCCGCACCCCTGGGGGTCCCCATGGAGCCGGGGGTCCCGGTGTCCCCACTGTGGTGCCGGGGGTCTTGGTGTCCCCAAGGGTCCCAGTGACCCCACACCCCCAGGGTCCCCATGTCCCTGCACCCCTGGGGGTCCCCATGTCCCCATGGAGCTGGGGGTCCCAGTGTCCCCGCACCCCTGGGGGTCCCCATGGAGCTGGGGGTCCCAGTGTCCCTGCTGAGGTCTTGGTGTCCCCAAGGGTCCCCATGTCCCCACACCCCTGGAGGTCCCAGTGACCCCACAGCCCCAGGGTCCCCATGTCCCCACAGTCCTGGGGGTCCCCATGTCCCCATGGAGCCGGGGGTCCCGGTGTCCCCACTGTGGTGCCGGGGGTCTTGGTGTCCCCAGGGGTCCCCATGTCCCAGCACCCCCGGGGGTCCCAGTGTCCCCACACCCCCAGAGTCCCCATGTCCCCTCCCCACTCCCCCTAACCCCCCCCCACCTCCCCCCCCATTTTTGGGGAAGCTGTTTAAGACAAAACAGCCCCGGGGAGGGGGGGGGGCATGGCAGGAGACACACACACCCCCCCCCCAAAAAATAAATAATCCCCCTCCCCAAAAATACACCCCCCCAAGCCCCCCCCCCATCCCCCCTCCCCATTTTTGGGGAAGCTGATTAAGACAAAACAGCCCCTGGAGGGGGGGGGGGATGGCAGGAGACACCACTCCCCCCCAAAAATAAATACACCCCCCCCAAAAAAAATAGCCACCCCCCCAGCACACACACCCCCCCCCAATCCCCCCCCTCCCCATTTTTGGGGAAGCTGTTTAAGACAAAACAGCCCCTGGAGGGGGGGGGGGGGGCATGGCAGGAGACAGCCCCCCCCTCCAAAAAAATAAATAATCCCCCCCCCCCCAAAAAAATAGCCCCCCCAAGCCCCCCCCATGTGGACCCCCAGGGAGGCGCCGTTACAAATTCGGAACAATATTTATTAAAATACAAAAATACACTCGGTTTTGTTCTGTGTGCCCCCCCCCCCCGCCCCCCCCCCCAACACCCCCACACACCCCCCCCCCCAGCGCTGGGGAGGTGGGGGGGGCAGCCCTAAAGACTTTACCCCCCCCCCCCCCCCACACCCCAACCTCCTTACCTCCCCCTCCCCCCATTTAAACACCCACCCCCCCTTATCCCCCACCCCCCCCCCCTTTTCCCTTTGCACCCACTGGGAATTGTTAATATGGGGGGGGGGGGATTTTGGGGGGGGTGTGTATTTTTTTGGGGGGGGGGGATGTTGTTGGGTTTATTTGATTCTCATTAAAGCTAAATTAAAATTAGTCCAGTGGTTGGGGGGGGGGGAGAGGGGGGGAACAACACACCCCCCCCTCCCCCAACCCTCCCCCTTCATTCCACTGCTGCCCATAGCCCCCCCCCCCCACTTTGGGACACCCCCCCCTCCCCTGCTGGGACCCCCCCCTTTAAAACCAGCTGCCACTTCAAATATTGGTGCCCCCCCCCCAACAACAACCCCCCCCCCAAAATCCCACCTCCCCGAGCCCTTAATTTCTAGCCCCCCCCACACCCACCCCACCGCCCCCCAAACATTCCATGAGCAGCCCTGGGGGGGCGGAGGGGGGCTTAGGGAGGGAAGGGAAGTGAGGGGTGTGCCCCCCCCCCCCCCCTTCATCCTCACCCCCTCTTTAGGGGGGGAATACTCTTCCCCCCCCCAACAAATAACCTGGGGGGGTCTACAATCATATGTCAGGTCTCCAGTGGGGGAGGGGGGTGATGAGGGGGGTTTGGGGGGGTCACAAACACCCCCCACCCCCCCACATCCCCCCCCCCCAAAACCCTGGGAGCCTTTAGCCCTGTGCCAGCAGCTGCCACCCGCAGGGGGGTGAGGGGGGTGGTTTTTTGGGGGGGGGGAGTAGGGGAGGCACTAACTCCTCACCCCCCACCCCCTAAAAACACCCCCCCCCCACTCCCCACTCCACCCCTCTCCCCTTACACCCACCCACCTGGGGGGGGGGTTGGGTTGGGGGAGTAAAGAGGGGAGGGGGTTTCCCCCCCCCCACCCCACATAGAGGTTTGGGTGAGGTGCTGAAGGGGGGGGGGGGGTGTTTATCCCCCCCCCAACTCCCCATTTTCCCCCTTTTGTTGGTTTTTTGACATTAATTTTTTGCTTCAATGGACCCCCCCCCACCCCCCCCACCCCCAAAAAAAACACCCACCCCCCCCCCCCCCCCACAAAAACCCCCCCCCCCCCCTCATCCTTTATTGCATTTGGAAGATTTTGGCACAACCACCAGCATGAGACAGGGGTGGGGGGGGCGTTGGGGGGGGGCATTAAGATATTGGGGGGGGGGTGTTGGGGGGGGTTTAAGAGGCAGGAGGAAGATTAAGGAAGGGGATGAAGGGGGGGGAGGGGGGTATCCATCCTCATCCTCCCCACCACCTCTACACCCCCCCTTTATTTATCCCCCCCCCCAAAAAAAAAACCCCAATTTTTTTTTACCCCCCCCCTAAAAAAAAGCCCCCCTCCTCTGCTTGCCCCCCCACCCCCCAAAAAGCATCTCCCCCCCCCCACGCCGCTCTGAGGGATGGAGATACCTAGAGAGCTATTTGTCTTCTTCCTTTTAATCCTCCTGGGGGGGGGTCGAGGGGGGGTGGGAGGGTGTTGAGGGGGGTGAGGGGGTGTCGAGAGGGGGGGTAAATAATCTGAAGAGAATTTGCATCTCTCTGCCAGCCCAGCCATGTACAAGACCCCCCCCCCAAAAAAAAAAGAAAGGAAAGCCCCCCCCCCCATCTCTATACAAAAGTTGCCTATTTTGGGGGGGGGGAGGGGGTTTGGGGGGTTTAGGGGGTTTTTTTCCTCCTTTTTTTTTTTTTTTTTAAAGCTAGTGGGTTTTTTAGGGGGGGGGGGTTGGAGCGTTCTGTTCCCCCCCCCCATCCTCCCCCCCTTTTTCTTTGCTGCTCTGGGTTTGTGCATTCTATTGCATATGGAATTTGGGGAGGGGGGGTTGGGGGGGGGGGTAGGGGAGAGGATGGGAATTGAGAGGATGGGAATTCCCTCCCCCTCGTCCTCTTCCTCCTCTTCCTCCTCTTCATCCCCCCCCCCCAAAAAAAAAAAAAAAACCCAAAAAAAAAAAGATGGAAATGGGAAAAAAAATTTTAAAAAGAGGGAAAGGAAAAAGGGGGGGAAAAAGGGAGGAAAAGAGCCCCAAAAAAGGGGAAACATTTAAAAAAAGGCAAAGAAGAAAAAAATCCTAAAAAAGAGGGGAAAAAAACATCAAAAAGGAAGGGAAACACAAAAAAAAGAAGAAAAAAACAAAAAAAAAAAAAACAAAAAAAAAGAAAAAAAAAAAAAAAGAAGAAGAAAAAAAGAAAAAAACAAAAAAAGAAAAAAAAAAAGAAAAAAAGAAAAAAACAAAAAAAGAAAAAAACAAAAAAAGAAAAAAACAAAAGAAGAAAAAAATAAAATTAAAGAAAATAAAAAAGAAAATAAACCAAAAAAGAAGAAAAAATACAAAAAAGAAGAAAAAACAAAAAAAGGAAAAAAAGACAAAAAGAAGAAAAAAAAAAGGAAAAAAAAAAAAAAAAGAAGAAAAACAAAAAAAAAAAAAAAAAAAAAAGAAGAGACCCCCCCCAAAAAAGAAGAAAAAAAACCCAACCCAATAAAGGAAAACCCAAAACAAAGGAAAAACTCCCCAAAAGAGAAGAGAAAGCCAAAAAAAAACTAAAATGAAGGGAAAACTCCCCCCTCCCCCAAAAAAAAGAGCGATACAGAAGAAAGGAAAAGCAAAAAAAACCATAAAAAGAAGGAGAAAGTCCCAAAAGAGGAAGAAAAACCAAAGGGAAAGAAGAAAGTGAGGAAAAAAGGAAAAACAAAGGGGAAAAAAAGGAGAAAAAAATTAGGAAAAAAGAAAAAACTTTAAAAAAAAAAACTAAAAAAATTTTTTAAACGGGGGGAAAATTAAAAAAAAAGGGAAAGAAGCTAAAAAAAGGGGGAAAAAACTAAAAAAGGGGGAAAATAAACTAAAAGAAGGGGGAAAAAAACCTAAAAAAGGGGAAAAAAACCTAAAAGGGGAAAAAAACCTAAAAAGGGGAAAAAAACCCTAAAAAGGGGAAAAAAACCTAAAAAAGGGGGAAAAAACCTTAAAAAGGGGGAAAATAAACTAAAAAGGGGGAAAAAAAACCCTAAAAAGAGGGAAAAAACCTAAAAAGGGGGAAAAAAACCCTAAAAAGGGGGAAAAACCCCTAAAAAAGGGGAAAAAGGCCTAAAAAAAAAAGGGGCAAAGGCCAACCCCCCCCCAAAAGAAGCAAACCCCCTCAAAAAAGAAGGAGATCCCCCCCAAAAGTAGGAAATAACCCCAAAAAGAAGGAGCAAGCCCCCCAAACGCCCCCTCCCCCCCCCCCCCATCAAATTCCCCTTGTGTCCCCCCTGCTGTCCCCCTGCTGTGTCCCCCCCTCTTTGTCCGCCGTGACTCATATCTGGGTCTCCTGGACTTTGTCCTTGGGGTGGGTGTGGATGATGTAGGGTTCAGAGAGGGTGTTGCCAGCTGGGGGGGGTGCAGGGAGTTCCCCAGGCTGTTCTCTGTCCAGTGGGCCGCCCCCGTGTGCGGGTTTGTAGGTGTTGTAGTTCATGTGGTCGCGGATGGCGGGTAGGCCCACCGCCCCTCACCTGAGAGGCCGCCGGCGGGGGCCGGGGTGGCGGCGGCGGGTGGGATGTCCTCGTCTACCTGTATGATCTCCACGGTGCGCGCGGCGGTGACGGTGCTGCGCTGCTGGTGCCGCTTCCGCAGCTTGTAGAAGACGATGAGCATGGCGGCGGCCAAGAGGGTCACGGCCACGAAGCAGCCGATGATGATCTTGGTGGTCTTCATCACCTCGTCCAAGCTGGTCTGCGCCTTGTCGCCCGTCTCGGCGGTCGGCGACCCCGCCGCCGCCGCCACTTGCTTCGGCGGGGGGCGGGTGGTCTGGACCAGGACGGTGGTGGTGGTGGTGTAGGCCGGCTGGTAGCCCGTGGAGGTGGTGGGCACGGGCTTGGTGAACTTGGGGGAGAGGTCCTCGGGGGAGACCTCGGTGGTCTCCACCGTGACGGTGGTGAAGAAGCTGTAGTTGGAGGTGTTGAGCTCGGCCGTGCTCACGTTGAGGTAGGCCGAGGCGTTGGAGTTGCCCGCCACGTTGGTCACCATGCAGGTGTAGAGGCCCGTGTCCGCCAGCAGCACCTGGGAGAAGTTTAAGGTGCCGTCGTTGAGGACGGCCAGCCGGGGGTGGCCGGACGCGTGGCTCAACACCGTCCCGTTGGGCAACAACCACCTCACGGAGGACATGGCGGGAGTCCGGCACTTGAGCTCGGCCACCCGCCCTTCCGTGATGTTGAGGTCCGTCGGGGCGTCCATGATGAAAGGGGCCGAGCACTGGAAGGAGGCCTGGTCCACCTCCACCAAAAACCTGCCCCGCATGTGCAAGGGGGCATGGCAGCGCCCGCAGCAGGTGGAGTTGGTGGGGATGTACTCCCGCAGCCACCACGACAGCCAGAGGATGTCGCAGTCGCAGTCCCAAGGGTTGTGGTGCAGGTGGAGCTCCACCAGGTACCGCAGCGGGGCGAAGAGGTCGTGGGGCAAAGAGGAGAGGTTGTTGTGGGCCAGGTTGAGCTCCACCAGCCCCGTCAGGTCGTCGAAGGCGTTCCTCTCGATCTGCTCGATCTGGGAGTTCATGATCCAGAGCTTCTTGAGGGACTTGAGCCCGTGGAAGGAGCCCGGCTTGATCCGGGGGAAGTTATTCCCCGACATCTCCAGCTCCTCCAGCCCCACCAGAGGCGTCAGGTTGGGCATCTCCCGGATGTTGCACGTGCCCAGGTTGAGGTACTTGAGGTTGTACAAGCCCTCGAAGGCCCCCTCGGAGATGTACTCCAGCTTCTTCAGCTCGCCCAGGTCCAGGCGCATCAGGGAGGGCACCCGGTTGAAGGCGTAGGAAGGGATGCTCTCGATGGGGTTGTTCCTCAGCCACAGCTCCCGGAGCTTGGACAGGTACTCGAAGGCCCCGCTGGGGATGACGGTCAGCCAGTTGTCGAAGAGCTCCAGGGTGTTGAGGCTGGCCAGCCCGTTGAAGGCCCCCACCTCGATCTGCCTGATGGAGTTCCTCCCCAGCTGCAGCACCTCCAGGTGATGGAGGTGCCGGAAAGTGTCCGCCTGGATCAGCTGGATGTTGTTCTCCATGAGGTTGAGGTACCGGGTGTTGGAGGGATGCCGGGGGGTACCTGGGCCAGGCCCCGGCGGGTGCACACCACCTTGCTGAACTGGTTACTGCAGGAGCACACGGCGGGGCAGCTCTGGGGGCCCGGCGAGGCGGCCGCCACGTAGACGATCCAGGCGTTGACCGTCAGGTAGGACACCAGGGCGGCTCTCCAGGCGCAGCGGCGGTGCCGGTGAGGGTGTTGGTGGTGGGGTTGGTGGTGAGGGTGTTGGTGGTGGGGTTGGTGGGGGGGTGGTGGTGGTGGTGGTGGTGGTGGTGGTGCACTGGTACCTGCCACAAGAGCTTCATGGTGTGGCACGCTCATCGTTCACCATCGTCTGGGGAGGTCGGCGTGGAAAGAAGGGAGAGCTTTGGGGACGGGGGGGGGGGTGTCTTTTTTGGGGGGGTTCCCCCCTCCCCCTTCCCCTCTCCTCCCCACTTCGCTCTCCCCCTTCCCTTCCCTCTACCCCCCAACACTTCCCTCTCCCCCCCAACACTTCCCTCTCCCCCTTCCCTTCCCTCTACCCCCCAACACTTCCCTCTCCCCCTTCCCTTCCCTCTACCCCCCAACACTTCCCTCTCCCCCCAACACTTCCCTCTCCCCCTTCCCTTCCCTCTACCCCCAACACTTCCCTCTACCCCCCAACACTTCCCTCTACCCCCCAACACTTCCCTCTCCCCCCAACACTTCCCTCTCCCCCCCAACACTTCCCTCTCCCCCCCAACACTTCCCTCTACCCCCCACTTCCCTCTACCCCCCCAACACTTCCCTCTCCCCCCTTCCCTTCCCTCTCACCCCCTTCCCTTCCCTCTACCCCCCCAACACTTCCCTCTACCCCCCCAACACTTCCCTCTCCCCCTTCCCTTCCCTCTACCCCCCACTTCGCTCTCCCCCCACACTTCCCTCTACCCCCCAACACTTCCCTCTCCACCCCCCCAACACTTCCCTCTCAACCCCCCCCCACTTCCCTCTCCCCCCAACACTTCCCTCTCCCCCCAACACTTCCCTCTCCCCCCCAACACTTCCCTCTCCCCCCAACACTTCCTCTCCAACCCCCCCACTTCCCTCTCCCCCCAACACTTCCCTCTCCCCCCCCACTTCCCTCTCTCCCCCTTACCTTCCCTCTACCCCCCCCCCCTTCCCGTCCCCCAACTATCCACACCCCCCCAAATCTCCCTCCCTCAACTCACACAAGCTGGGGGGCTTCCTCCTCCCTTCCCTCTCCCCCCCACTTCCCTTTCCCCCCTCCCCACTTCCCTCTCCCCTCCCCTTCCCGTCCCCCAACTATCCACACACCCCCCCCCCAAAAAACTCCCTCTCTCAGCTCACACAAGCTGGGGGGCTTCCCCACCCCCCCCACTTCTTCTCTCCCCCTCCTCCTCCACACCCCCGTTGGCCGGAGTGGAGTGGGGGGGGGGGATGGAGGGGACATGGGGAGGGGGGAATAAAGGGGTGTTTTGGGGGGGGGGGTTGGATGGATGCAGGAAAGGGGATGGGGGGGTTAAAGTGGAAATTTAGCTGACACCCCCCCCCAAAAAATAGCAGGCAGTAACGAATGGGGGGGGGGGGATGGAAGAGGTGCCCTCCCCCCAGCCCCCCCCCTCGCCCCCCCCCCAAGTTGTACCTACCTGGGGAAGGGGTGGGGGGTGCCGTGGGGGGGCTGCTCGGCGCTGAGTAGAAGGGAAGAAGAGGGGGGGGTAGGGGGGGGTGTGTGTTTTGGGGGGGGGGGGGAATGTCCGGGTCCGGTGCGGGGTGAAGTGGTTGTTTTTGGGGGGGGGGGGGGAAAGGAGGAGGGAGAGGGGGGGAAGGGGGGGGGGGAAAGACAAAATGGCTCCTGGAGGCTGCGGCGAGGGGAAAAAACGGGGGGGGGGGGGGGTGGGGGGGGGCCCGGCTAAGCGGGGGCCCGGCTGCCCCCCACCGCCTCTACCCGCGCCCCGCGGGGCCCCCCCGATCGGCCCGACCCCCCCGGCATGGCGACCCCCGCCCGCGGGGAGGAACCGGCGGGGGGGGGGGGAAATGGGGTGGGGGGGGGGGTTTGAGGAGGGGAAGGGGTTTGAGGGGGGGGGGGGGAGGGAAAATGGGGGGGGGGGAAAAGGGGTTTGGGGGGGGGGGAAAGGGGTTTGGGGAAGGGGGAGATGGGTTTTGGGGGAAGGGAAGGTTGGGGGGGAGGAAAATGGGTTGGGGGGGGAAAGGGGGTTTGGGGGGGGGAAAATGGGTTGGGGGGGGACGGGATTGGGGGGGATGAGGTATAGGGGGGGGATGGGGTTTGGGGGGGGGATGGGGGGGGGGAAACTGCTTGGAAAAAAATGCCTACCCCCCCCCCCCCCCCCAAAAAAAAAAAAAATAAGGAGAATTAAGGAAGGAAAAAAAAAAGGGGGGGGAATTTGGGGGGGGGGGTGTGAATTTGGGGGGGGGTTGAATTTGGGGGGGGGGGTGAAGGGGATGGCGCTGCGGAAGGAGGGAGAGAGAGAAAGAGCAGCTCCCCCCTCCCCCCCCCAAAAAAAAAAAAGAAAAGGCGGTTGAAGGAGAGGAAAGGCCGAAGGGGGGGGATGGGGGGGGGTGGGGGCTGGGGGGGGGGGGTGTCTCGTCTGCCTTGGGGGGGGGGGAGGGGGGGGTCAGAGCCCCGCGTCGGCGCGGCCGGTCTCTCCTCGGGTCGTTGCGGGTTTGGGGGGGGGGGGGTGGAGGGGAGGGGATGGGGGGGGGGGGTTGAGGATGATGGGGATGGGGATGGGGATGGGGGGGGGGGTCCTTGTAGTTGGGTGATGGGGAGGGGGGAGGGGAGGGGGGGTTTTCGTGATGGGGAGGGGTGGGGGGGGGGGATGTCTCGTCTTCCTCCTCCTCCTCCTCCTCCTCCTTCCTCCCTCCTCTTCTTCTTCGTCTCCTTCTTCTTCCTCCTCCCGGCTCCGCGGCGTCCCCCCCACACCCCCCCTCCTCCCCTTCCCCCCCCCCCCATCTCCATCCCCCCTCCTCCCTCCTCCCTCCCCCCCCCCTCTCCCGGCGCGCGCTGCTTCGCCTTCCTCCCGCGCAGTGCGGCGTGCGTGGCAGCGCGCGCAGGGGGGGGGGGATGGATGAGGGGGGGGGGGATGGATGAGGGGGGGGGGCAGCATCATCAGCACGGCTTCCGTTGGGCATCCCTCCCTCCTCCGCCTTGGGGGGGGGCGGAGGGAGGGGGAGTTTAGAGCCCCCCCCTCCTCTCCTCCTTCCCACCCCCCCCGGTGGAAGGGGGGGGGAGCGATAAGCCCCCCCTCCCCAAACTGTGGTAGAAGGGGGGGAAAGAGGGGGTTTAAAGCCCCCCCCACCCCAAACCATGGTAAAAGGGGGGGGGGGAAAGGGGGTTTAAAGCCCCCCCCCCCGGTGGAAGGTGGTCGGTGGGGATGCGGGAAGAGGGGGGATGGGGGTGTCGGGGGGGATGGGGGTGTGGGGGGGGATGAGGGGTTTTTGGGGGGGTGGGGGTGGGGGAGATGGGGGTGTTTTGGGGGGGATGGGGGTGTCGGGGGGGATGAGGGGTTTTGGGGGGGGGGATGGGGGTGTGTGGGGGATGGGGGTGTCGGGGGGGATGAGGGGTTTGGGGGGGGGATGGGGGTGTGTGGGGGATGGGGGTGTCGGGGGGGGATGGGGGGTGTGTCGGGGGGGGGGGGGGGATGGGGGGAGGAGGCTCGCGCATCCTTTTGTCCTTCAGTGGGCGCGCGGCGGAATCGCTGACGCATCGGGGGCGGGAGGAGCCCGGCAGCGGCGGGGGGGATGCTCAGCAACACCCCCCCCAAAACCCCAACCCCCCCATCCCACACCCCCCCAACCCCCCTACACACGCTGCCCCCGCCCTCCAAACCCCCCCCCCTCCCACCCCCCAACCCCTGCGCACACACACCCCCACCCCCTTTACAAGCTCTTCCTGACCCCCCCCCCTTTTTAAAGCTCTCCCCCCTTTTAAAGCTCTTCCTGACCCCCCCCTTTTTAAAGCCCTCCCCTTTTAAAGCCCTTCCTCACCCCCTCCCCCTTTTAACGCTCTTCTTCATCCCCCCCCCCTTTACAAGCTCTTCCTCTCCCCCCCCTTTTAAAGCTCCCCCCCTTTTAAAGCTCCCCCCCTTTTAAAGCTCCCCCCCTTTAAAGCTCCCCCCCTTTTAACGCTCTCCCCCCTTTCAAAGCCCTTCCCCCTTTCAAAGCCCTTCCTCAACCCCCCCCCCCCTTTTAAAGCTCTTCCTTACCCGCTCTTAAGGCTCCTCCTGAGCCCCCCCCCTTTCCAAGCTCCTCCTTAACCCCCCCTCCTTTTAAAGCTCTTCCTTACCCCCCCCCCCCCCACCTTACAGTCTCTTCCTGACCACCCCCCCTTTCCAAGCTCTTCCTGACCCTCCCTCCTTTTAAAGCTCTTCCTTACCCCCCCCCCTTTACAAGCTCCTCCTGACCCCCCCCCCATTACCCCCCCAGACCCCCCCTCCCCAAAACCCTCCCCCTGCCCCCCCCCATCCCCCCATCCCCCCCACCGCTCCGGAGTGGCCGCGCTTTTTGGGGGGGGGGGGGATGGCTAAGCGCTATATTGGGGTTGGGGTGCTCCGGGAGGAAGATGGGGGGGGGTTTCTCCTCCTCTTCCTCTCCCCTCCCCCCCCCCCCTGCCCGCAGCAGCTCCGGGGCACCGAGCTGAGGAGATGGATGGGGGGGGGGGGCTGTTTGAGCGACCCCCCCCAAGAGGAGGAGGAGGGGGAGGGGGAGGAGGAAGAGGAGGAGGAGGGGGAGGAGAGCAGAGCTGTGGGGTGAGGGAGGGAGGGAGGACGGACGGACGGACGGACAGACGGACAGCGCGGTGCTAATGGAGCGGCAGCAGCTTTAAGGTGATGGGGGGGGGGTGATGGGGGGGGGGGCACATAGACGCGGCTCCATCCCTCTGGCTGGTGACCCCCCCTCTCCCCGCGCCCCATCCTGCATGAGGCTGAGCAGGGGGTCCCTGGACCCCCCTGTCCCCCCCATCCCAGGCTCAGGGCTGAGACCCGACACAAGTTGAGACACGGATGGAGGACAAGTCTCATTGTGCGGGGGGGTTTGGGGGGGCACATAGACGCGGCTCCATCCCTGGGGGTCCCTGGACCCCCACCCCCCCTGCCCCCCCACCCCAGGCTTAGGGCTGAGACCCTACACAAGTTGAGACACGGATGGAGGACGAGCCTCACTCTGGGGGGGGGTTGGGGGGGCACATAGACGCGGCTCCATCCCTCTGGCTGGTGACCCCCCCTCTCCCCGCACCCCATCCTGCATGAGGCTGAGCAGGGGGTCCCTGGACCCCCTGTCCCCCCCCATCCCAGGCTCAGGGCTGAGACCCGACACAAGTTGAGACACGGATGGAGGACGAGTCTCACTCTGGGGGGGGGGTTGGGGGGGTTGGGGGGTGGGGAGCCAGGGTGATGGGCACAGGCTGCCACATGCTTTTCGGGGTGCAAGGTGGGTGTGGGGGGGGTGTCCTGCCTCCACACCCCCCCATGATGTGTGTGAACAACCCCCCCCCCAGGCAGCTGCTGCGGTGGGTCCCAGGAGGGGGGGGGCGTTGTGTGGGGAGGGGGAGGGGGGAGCTCCTGAGGAGCTTCAGAGAGTTGTAATTAATGTGAGATAATGAGGATGGGGGGGCTGGTCCCCCAGGTTGGCAGGGAGGAGGTGATGGGGGGGGGGGGGCAGGTGGGGTGATGGGGGGGCAACCTGGGAGCTTCTTTCCTTTGGGGGGGGGGACACACAGAGGTAAAACCCACCCCAGGCATGTGTGGGGTGGGGGCAGGAGCTCCAGTGGGCAGTTGGGCTTTGGGATGAGGAGCAGGGTGCCCCCCCCCATCATCCCCCCCACAGACACCCCCCTCTCAGACCCCCCCCACAGACCCCCCAGGCTGTGGGGCTGCACTTGAAGCCATCATCACCCAAGGGCTGGCAAAAGGGGGGGACACACCACACATGGGCCAGTCCTCAGGGTTGGGGGGCCTTTTGGGGGGACCCCCTCCCAGCAGCACCCTCCTGCCCGAGGTGTCACCTTCCTGGGTGTGGGGGGGGCACTCTGCATCCCCCCCCCCCCAGTGCCCCCTGGGTGCCACAGGACCCCTGTGACCTCATGTGCCCCCAAGGGATGGGACCCCTGTGGGGTGCAGAGCGGGGGTGACACAGGGGTTGGCAGGGAGGGGGACCCCCTGTGCCACCCACTGGGTATCCCTGGGAGTGGGGGGGACAGCAGGGGACCCGGTGATGCGCCAGTGGTGACGCCATGAGGCTCTGGGGACCGTGGTGCTGTGGCTGGGACCGTGGTGCCATGGCCTGGGGAGGGTGGTGCCATGGCCTGGGGAGGGTGATGCCATGGCCAGGGACCCTGGTGCCATGGCTGGGACTGTGGTGCCATGGCTGGGGAAGGTGGTGCCATGGCTGGGGAAGGTGGTGCCATGGCTGGGGACTGTGGTGCCATGGCTGGGGAGGGTGATGCCATGGCCAGGGACCCTGGTGCCATGGCTGGGACTGTGGTGCCATGGCTGGGGAAGGTGGTGCCATGGCCTGGGGAGGGTGATGCCATGGCTGGGACTGTGGTGCCATGGCTGGGGAAGGTGGTGCCATGGCTGGGAGCGTGGTGCCCTGGCTGGGGACTGTGGTGCCATGGCTGGGGAGGGTGATGCCATGGCCAGGGACCCTGGTGCCATGGCTGGGACTGTGGTGCCATGGCTGGGGAAGGTGGTGCCATGGCCTGGGGAGGGTGATGCCATGGCTGGGACTGTGGTGCCATGGCTGGGGAAGGTGGTGCCATGGCTGGGAGCGTGGTGCCCTGGCTGGGGACTGTGGTGCCATGGCTGGGGAGGGTGATGCCATGGCCAGGGACCCTGGTGCCGTGGCTGTGACCCTGGTGCCGTTGCTGTGACCGTGGTGCCGTGGCTGGGAACGTGGTGCGGTGACTGGGGACCGTGGTGCCATGGCTGGGGAGGGTGGTGCTGTGGTGAAGGAGCGCAGTGCCATGGCCTGGGAGTGTGGTGCCATGGCTGGGGAGGGTGGTGCCATGACTGGGGACCGTGGTGCCATGGCTGGGAGCACGGTGCTGTGGCTGGGAGTGTGGTGCCATGGTGTAGTAGCATGGTGCCGTGGCTGGGGAGGGTGGTGCCGTGGTGAAGGAGCGCAGTGCCATGGCTGGGGACCGTGATGCCATGGCTGGGGACCGTGGTGCCGTGGCCTGGGAGTGTGGTGCTGTGGTGTGGGAGCATGGTGCCATGGCCTGGGAGGGTGGTGCATTGGTGAAGGAGCGCAGTGCTGTGGCTGGGAAGCATGGTGCCGTGGCCTGTGAACGTGGTGCTGTGGCTGAGGAGCGTGGTGCCATGGCCGGGACCGTGGTGCCATGGCTGGGGAGGATGGTACCATGGCTGGCAGCGTGGTGCTGTGGTGTGGGAGGGCAGTGCCATGGCTGGGGAGCGTGGTGCCATGGCTGGGGAGCGTGGTGCCATGGCTGGGAGCGTGGTGCCATGGCCTAGGAGCGTGGTGCCATGGTGTGGGAACATGGTGCCGTGGCTGGGGAGGGCAGTGCCATGGCTGGCATCATGGTGCCATGGCCTAGGAGCGTGGTGCTGTGGTGTGGGAGGGCAGTGCCATGGCTGGGAGTGTGGTGCCATGGTGAAGGAGCGCAGTGCAGTGGCTGGGAAGCACAGTGCCGTGGCCTGGGAGGGTGGTGCCGTGGTGTGGGAGCACGGTGCCGTGTCTGGGGAGTGCAGTGCCATGGCCTGGGAGGGTGGTGCCGTGGTGTGGGAGCACGGTGCCGTGGCTGGGGAGTGCAGTGCCATGGCCTGGGAGGGTGGTGCTGTGGTGTAGTAGCGTGGTGGCGTGGCTGGGGAGGGTGGTGCTGTGGCTAGGGCCCGTGGTGCCATGACTGGGGAGGGTGGTGCCATGGCCAGGGACCCTGGTGCCATGGCCTGTGAGAGTGGTGCATTGGTGAAGGAGCGCAGTGCTGTGGCTGGGAAGCATGGTGCCGTGGCCTGGGAATGTGGTACTGTGGCTGAGGAGCGTGGTGCCATGGTGTGGGAGGGTGGTGCCGTGGTGTAGTAGTGTGGTGCCATGGCTGGGGTGTGTGGTGCCATGGCTGAGGAGCATGGTGCCATGGCCAGGGAGGGTGATGCCATGGCTAGGACCGTGGTGCCATGGCTGGGGAGGATGGTACCATGGCTGGCAGCGTGGTGCTGTGGTGTGGGAGGGCAGTGCCATGGCTGGGGAGCGTGATGCCATGGCTGGGAGCGCAGTGCCATGGTGTGGGAGGGTGGTGCCATGGCTGGGGAGCACGGTGCCATGGCTGGGATCATGGTGCCATGGCTGGGAGCGTGGTGTCATGGCTGGGAGCGCAGTGCCATGGTGTGGGAGGGTGGTGCCATGGTGAAGGAGCACAGTGCTGTAGCCTGGGAATGTGGTGCTGTGGCTGAGGAGCGTGGTGCCATGATGTGGGAGGGTGGTGCCGTGGCCAAGGAGTGTGGTGCTGTGGTGAAGGAGCGCAGTGCCATGGCCTAGGAGCGTGGTGCCATGGCCTGGGAGCATGGTGCCATGGTGTGGGAGCATGGTACCGTGGCTGGGGAGGGCAGTGCCATGGCTGGCATCATGGTGCCATGGCCTAGGAGCGTGGTGCTGTGGTGTGGGAGGGCAGTGCCATGGCTGGGAGCGTGGTGTCATGGTGAAGGAGCGCAGTGCAGTGGCTGGGAAGCACAGTGCCGTGGCCTGAGAGGGTGGTGCCGTGGTGTAGGAGGGTGGTGCCATGGCCAGGGACTGTGGTGCCATGGTGTGGGAGGGTGGTGCCGTGGCTGAGGAGCACAGTGCTGTGGCCTGGGAGCGTCTTGCCATGGCTGGGGACCGTGGTGCCGTGGTGAAGGAGCGCAGTGCCATGGCCTGGGAGTGTGGTACCATGGCTGGGGATCATGGTGCCGTGGCCTGGGAGTGTGGTGCCATGGTGTAGTAGCGTGGTGGTGTAGCTGGAAAGGGTGGTGCCATGACCAGGGACCGTGGTGCCGTGGCCTGGGAGTGTGGTGCCATGGTGTGGGAGCACGGTGCCGTGGCTGGGGAGGGTGGTGCCATGGCCAGGGACCCTGGTGCCGTGGCTGTGACCGTGGTGCCATGGCTGGGAGTGCAGTGCCGTGGCTGGGGACCCTGGTGCCATGACTGGGCAGGGTGGTGCCATGGCTGGGACCATGGTGCTGTGGTGAAGGAGCGCAGTGCCATGGCTGGGGAGTGTGGTGCCATGGCTGGGGACTGTGGTGCCATCACCAGGGACCGTGGTGCCATGGCTGTGACCCCGGTGCCAGGCTGTGACCCCGGTGCCATGGCTGTGACCCCGGTGCCGTGGCTGGTCAGGGTGGTGCCAGGCTGTGACCCCGGTGCCATGGCTGTGACCCCGGTGCCAGGCTGTGACCCCGGTGCCGTGGCTGGTCAGGGTGGTGCCAGGCTGTGACCCCGGTGCCATGGCTGGTCAGGGTGGTGCCAGGCTGTGACCCCGGTGCCATGGCTGGTCAGGGTGGTGCCAGGCTGTGACCCCGGTGCCGTGGCTGGTCAGGGTGGTGCCAGGCTGTGACCCCGGTGCCATGGCTGGTCAGGGTGGTGCCAGGCTGTGACCCCGGTGCCATGGCTGGTCAGGGTGGTGCCAGGCTGTGACCCCGGTGCCGTGGCTGGTCAGGGTGGTGCCAGGCTGTGACCCCGGTGCCAGGCTGTGACCCCGGTGCCATGGCTGGTCAGGGTGGTGCCAGGCTGTGACCCCGGTGCCAGGCTGTGACCCCGGTGCCGTGGCTGGTCAGGGTGGTGCCAGGCTGTGACCCCGGTGCCAGGCTGTGACCCCGGTGCCATGGCTGGTCAGGGTGGTGCCAGGCTGTGACCCCGGTGCCATGGCTGGTCAGGGTGGTGCCAGGCTGTGACCCCGGTGCCGTGGCTGGTCAGGGTGGTGCCAGGCTGTGACCCCGGTGCCATGGCTGGTCAGGGTGGTGCCAGGCTGTGACCCCGGTGCCATGGCTGGTCAGGGTGGTGCCAGGCTGTGACCCCGGTGCCATGGCTGGTCAGGGTGGTGCCAGGCTGTGACCCCGGTGCCAGGCTGTGACCCCGGTGCCATGGCTGGTCAGGGTGGTGCCAGGCTGTGACCCCGGTGCCAGGCTGTGACCCCGGTGCCGTGGCTGGTCAGGGTGGTGCCAGGCTGTGACCCCGGTGCCAGGCTGTGACCCCGGTGCCGTGGCTGGTCAGGGTGGTGCCAGGCTGTGACCCCGGTGCCATGGCTGGTCAGGGTGGTGCCAGGCTGTGACCCCGGTGCCATGGCTGTGACCCCGGTGCCAGGCTGTGACCCCGGTGCCATGGCTGGTCAGGGTGGTGCCAGGCTGTGACCCCGGTGCCAGGCTGTGACCCCGGTGCCGTGGCTGGTCAGGGTGGTGCCAGGCTGTGACCCCGGTGCCATGGCTGTGACCCCGGTGCCATGGCTGGTCAGGGTGGTGCCAGGCTGTGACCCCGGTGCCATGGCTGTGACCCCGGTGCCAGGCTGTGACCCCGGTGCCGTGGCTGGTCAGGGTGGTGCCAGGCTGTGACCCCGGTGCCGTGGCTGGTCAGGGTGGTGCCAGGCTGTGACCCCGGTGCCATGGCTGGTCAGGGTGGTGCCAGGCTGTGACCCCGGTGCCGTGGCTGGTCAGGGTGGTGCCAGGCTGTGACCCCGGTGCCATGGCTGGTCAGGGTGGTGCCAGGCTGTGACCCCGGTGCCATGGCTGGTCAGGGTGGTGCCAGGCTGTGACCCCGGTGCCAGGCTGTGACCCCGGTGCCGTACCCGTGCCGTGTCCCACCACCCCCGGTGTCCGGCAGCTGCTGGGTGGAGACGCAGCCTGGTGGCAGAGCCCCCGGCCCAGGGCTCACCCTGCCCCCCAGGGTGGGGGCACCCAGCAGCCCAGACCCCTTTCTGGGGGGATGGGGGGGCAGAGCCCCTTGGGCAGAGCGGGAGCCTCCGGGGGGACGGGGGGATCCCTGGGGGTCCCTGGGGGTCCCTCCCTGGCTCTGGGCTGCAGCGCTGGGGTTTGGCTGCCCCCCACCCCCACCCTTTGCTGGGTGCTCCTCGGGCCAGGCCCAGCACCCTGCAGCTGGGGGGCCTGGGGGGTCCCCAGGTGTGTTTGGGGAGGGGTCCCAGGTGCGAGGAGCCCCCCACCCTGGGGGGGCAGGGTTTGGGTGCTGCCGGGGATGCTGGGCACGGCGGGTGCTGTGCCCACCTGCCCTCGGGGTCCAGTGTGGGTGCCATGGGTCAGGGGGGCTGCTGGGGGGTGCTGAGGGGTACTGAGGATGCTGGGGGGTTCTGAGGGTGCTGGGGCTACTGGAGGGCTACTGGGGGTGCTGGGGGGTGCTGATGGTGCTGGGGGTGCTGAGGGGGTGCTGAGGGTGCTGGGGGGTACTGGGGGGCTGCTGGGGGGGATGCTGAGGGTGCTGGGGGTTTGCTGGGGGTACTGAGGGGGTGCTGGGGGTGCTGAGGATTCTGGGGGGGCTGCTGGGGGGCTGAGGAGGTGCTGAGAGTGCTGGGGGCTGCTGGGGGTGCTGAGGGTTCTGGGGATGTGCAGGGTGCTGGGGGGCTGCTGAGGATGCTGGGGGGTGCTGGGGGGCTGTTGGGGGTACTGTGGGTGCTGAGGGGGTGCTAAGGGTTCTGGGGGTGCTGAGAGTGCTGTGGGGGTGCTGAGGGTTCTGGGGGTGCTGAGAGTGCTGTGGGGGTGCTGGGTGCTGTGTGTGCTGAGGGTTCTGGGGGTGCTGCTGGGGGTGCTGAGGGTTCTGGGGGTGCTGTGGGGGTGCTGAGGGTGCTGAGGGTTCTGGGGGTGCTGTGGGGGTGCTGAGGATGCTGGGGGGTGCTGAGAGTGCTGTGGGTGCTGAGGGTTCTGGGGGTGCTGCTGGGGGTGCTGAGAAGGTGCTGAGGGTTCTGGGGGTGCTGTGGGGGTGCTGTGAGTGCTGAGGGGGTGCTGTGTGTGCTGAGGGTTCTGGGGGTGCTGTGGGGGTGCTGCGGGTTCTGGGGGGTACTGGGGAGCTGCTGGGGGGATGCTAGGGGTGTTGAGGGTGCTGAGGGTTTTGGGGGTGCTGTATGTGTGCTGAGGGTTCTGGGGGTGCTGTGTGTGCTGAGGGGGTGCTGTGGGTTCTGGGGGTGCTGAGGGGGTACTGAGGGGGTGCTGAGGGTTCTGGGGGTGCTGAGGGTTCTGGGGGGGTGCTGGGGAGCTGCTGGGGGGATGCTAGGGGTGCTGAGGTTGCTGAGGGTTTTGGGGGTGCTGAGGGGGTGCTGAGGGTTCTGGGGGTGCTGTGTGGGTACTGAGGGTGCTGTGGGAGTGCTGGAGAGTTCTGGGGGTGCTGTGGGGGTGCTGAGGGTGCTGAGGGTTCTGGGGGTGCTGTGGGGGTGCTGAGGGTGCTGTGGGAGTGCTGAGAGTTCTGGGGGTGCTGTGGGGGTGCTGTGGGGGTGCTGAGGGTGCTGAGGGTTCTGGGGGTGCTGTGGGGCTGCTGGGGGGGGTGCTAGGGGTGCTGAGGGTTCTGGGGGTGCTGTGTGGGTACTGAGGGTGCTGTGGGGGTGCTGAGAGTTCTGGGGGTGCTGTGGGGGTGCTGAGGGTGCTGAGGGTTCTGGGGGTGCTGTGGGGCTGCTGGGGGGGGTGCTAGGGGTGCTGAGGGTTCTGGGGGTGCTGTGTGGGTGCTGTGGGGGTGCTGAGGGTGCTGAGGGTTCTGGGGGTGCTGTGGGGCTGCTGGGGGGGGTGCTAGGGGTGCTGAGGGTTCTGGGGGTGCTGTGGGGGTACTGAGGGTGCTGTGGGGGTGCTGAGAGTTCTGGGGGTGCTGTGGGGGTGCTGAGGGTGCTGAGGGTTCTGGGGGTGCTGTGTGGGTGCTGTGGGGGTGCTGAGGGTGCTGAGGGTTCTGGGGGTGCTGTGGGGCTGCTGGGGGGGGTGCTAGGGGTGCTGAGGGTTCTGGGGGTGCTGTGTGGGTACTGAGGGTGCTGTGGGGGTGCTGAGGGTTCTGGGGGTGCTGTGGGGTGCTGTGGGGGTGCTGAGGGTGCTGAGGGTTCTGGGGGTGCTGTGTGGGTGCTGAGGGTGCTGAGGGTTCTGGGGGCGCTGTGGGGTGCTGCGTGTGCTGAGGGTGCTGAGGGTTCTGGGGGGCGCTGTGGGGGTGCTGAGGGTGCTGAGGGTTCTGGGGGCGCTGTGGGGCTGCTGGGGGGGGTGCTAGGGGTGCTGAGAGTTCTGGGGGTGCTGTGGGGGTACTGAGGGTGCTGAGGGTTCTGGGGGCGCTGTGGGGTGCTGCGTGTGCTGAGGGTGCTGAGGGTTCTGGGGGCGCTGTGGGGCTGCTGGGGGGGGTGCTGAGGGTTCTGGGGGCGCTGTGGGGTGCTGCGTGTGCTGAGGGTGCCCGGTCCCTCCCGCAGGTGGAGGTGGAGGTGGAGAGCATGGACAAGGCCGGGAACTTCATCGGGTGGCTGCACATCGAGGGCGTGAACCTGTCGGTGGCGCTGGTGGAGCAGGCGCTCTCCAGGGTGCACTTCACGGCCGAGCGCAGCCCCTACAGCCGGGCGCTGCTGGGCGCCGAGCAGGGCGCCAGGCAGAGGAGGGAGAGGGTCAGGCCACGGGGAACACCCCGGGGGGCGGTGGGGGGGCCAACACGAGGGAGGGGCCCAACCCCAAGGGGTGACCCACAAGACATGTCCCCAACCCAAGGGATGTCTCCAACCCAAGGCAGGGTCCCCAACCCAAGGGATGACCCAAGACATGTCCCCAACCCAAGGGGTGTCCCCAACCCAAGGGATGTCCCCAACCCAAGGGGTACAGGTCCCAACACAAGGTGACCCAACAGAGATGTCCCCAATGCCAAGGGGTGACCCACCAAGAGGTGTCCCCAACCCAAGAGGTGTCCCCAACCCAAGGGAGGTCCCCAACCCAAGGGATGATCCCAAGACATGGGTGCCCCAACCCAAGGGAGTGTCCCCAACCCAAGGCAGGTCCCCAAGTCAAGAGATGTCCCCATGCCAAGGGGTGACCCCACCACAAGAGGTGTCCCCAACCCAAGGGATGTCCCCAACCCAAGGGGTGACCCAAGACATGTCCCCAACCCAAGGGATGACCCAAGACATGTCCCCAACCCAAGGGAGGTCCCCAACCCAAGGCAGTGTCCCCAAGTCAAGAGATGTCCCCATGCCAAGGGGTGACCCACCAAGAGGTGTCCCCAACCCAAGGGGTGTCCCCAACCCAAGGGAGGTCCCCAACCCAAGGGATGACCCAAGACATGTCCCCAACCCAAGGGAGGTCCCCAACCCAAGGCAGGTCCCCAAGTCAAGAGATGTCCCCATGCCAAGGGGTGACCCAACAAGAGGTGTCCCCAACCCAAGGGGTGTCCCCAACCCAAGGGGTGACCCAACAAGGGATGTCCCCACCCTGAGGGATGTCCCCAACCCAAGGGATGACCCAAGGCAGGTCCCCAACCGAAGGGGTGACCCAAGACATGTCCCCATGCCAAGGGGTGACCCAACAAGAGGTGTCCCCAACCCAAGGGAGGTCCCCAACCCAAGGGGTGACCCAACCCAAGAGGTGACCTGACAAGGGGTGCCCCCAACCCAAGGGATGTCCCCAACCCAAGGGGTGCCCCCAACCCAAGGGATGTCCCCAACCCAAGGGGTGACCCACCAAGAGGTGTCCCCAACCCAAGGGGTGTCCCCAACCCAAGGGATGTCCCCAACCCAAGGGGTGACCCAACAAGAGGTGTCCCCAACCCAAGGGAGGTCCCCAACCCAAGGGGTGACCCAACCCAAGAGGTGACCTGACAAGGGTGCCCCCAACAGGGTGTCCCCAACCAAGGGTGACCCACCAAGAGGTGTCCCCAACCCAAGACATGTCCCCAACCCAAGGGGTGTCCCCAACCCAAGGGGTGACCCAACAAGAGGTGTCCCCAACCCAAGGGATGTCCCCAACCCAAGGGATGACCCAACCCAAGGCAGGTCCCCAAGTCAAGAGATGTCCCCATGCCAAGGGGTGACCCAACAAGAGGTGTCTCCACCCCAAGAGATGGCCCCAACCCAAGACGTGTCCCCAACCCAAGGGGTGTCCCCAGGGCAAGGGAGGGCCCCGGCCCCACCCCGAGGGAGAATCCCACCCCAAGAGGTGTCCCCAACACAAGGGAGGGTCCCAACAAGAGGTGTCCCCAACCCAAGGGATGTCCCCAACCCAAGGGGTGTCCCCAACCCAAGGGGTGTCCCCAGGGCAAGGAGGGCCCCGGCCCCACCCGAGGAGAATCCCACCCCAAGAGGTGTCCCCAACACAAGGGAGGGTCCCAACAAGAGGTGTCCCCAACCCAAGGGATGTCCCCAACCCAAGGGGTGTCCCCAACCCAAGGGGTGTCCCCAGGGCAAGGGAGGGCCCCACCCCAAGGGAGGGTCCCAACACAAGGGGTGACCCAACAAGAGGTGTCCCCAACCCAAGGGATGACCCAAGACATGTCCCCAACCCAAGGGGTGTCCCCAACCCAAGGGATGTCCCCAACCCAAGGGATGTCCCCAACCCAAGGGATGACCTGACAAGAGGTGTCTCCACCCCAAGGGGTGTCCCCAACCCAAGGGATGTCCCCAACCCAAGGGGTGACCCAAGACATGTCCCCAACCCAAGGGGTGTCCCCATGCCAAGGGGTGACCCAACAAGAGGTGTCCCCAACCCAAGGGATGTCCCCAACCCAAGGGAGGGACCCAACCCAAGGGGTAACCCGATAAGGTGTGTCTGCACCCCAAGGGGTGTCCCCAACCCAAGGGGTGACCCAACCCAAGGGGTGACCCAAGACATGTCCCCACCCCAAGGGAGGGTCCCAACCCAAGGGAGGTCCCCAACCCAAGGGGTGACCCAACAAGAGGTGTCCCTACCCCAAGGGGTGGCCCCAACCCAAGGGAGGGCCCCAACCCAAGGGGTGACCCCAAGACGTGTCCCCAACCCAAGGGGTGACCCAACAAGAGGTGTCCCCAACCCAAGGGATGTCCCCAAGTCAAGAGATGTCCCCATGCCAAGGGGTGACCCAACAAGAGGTGTCCCCACCCGAGGTGTCCCCAACCCAAGGATGACCCAAGACATGTCCCCAACCCAAGGGGTGTCCCCAACCCAAGGGATGACCCAAGACATGTCCCCAACCCAAGGGGTGACCCAACAAGAGTTGTCCCTACCCCAAGGGATGTCCCCAACCCAAGGGATGACCCAACCCAAGGGATGTCCCCAACCCAAGGGGTGTCCCCAACCCAAGGGATGTCCCCAACCCAAGGGATGTCCCCACCCCAAGAGGTGTCCCCAACCCAAGGGATGACCCAAGACATGTCCCCAACCCAAGGGGTGACCCAACAAGAGTTGTCCCCACCCCAAGGGATGTCCCCAACCCAAGGGATGACCCAAGCCAAGGGATGTCCCCAACCCAAGGGATGACCCAACAAGGGGTGCCCCCACTCCAGGCACGCAGGACCCAGGGCTCTGGGTACCAGGGATGCTCCAGCCGTTGGGTCCTGGCAACATCCCTCACCCTCACTCTGCTCCTGGGCGCTCGGGGGTGACACCAGGCAGGGCCAGGAGGGTTCCCCAAT
>BSDF01000001.1:990000-1060000 GCA_027925045.1 Hypotaenidia okinawae | reverse complement strand
AGGGATGGGGTGACACCTCATGGGGCTGAGGGGGACCACAGGGGTCCCACGCCACCCATTGCCACCCCAGGATGGGGTGTCGGGGGGGGGGAGGGACAGAGTGGCATCTCATGGGGCTGGGGGAGACCACGGGGGACCCACACTACCCATTGCCACCCCAGGATGTGAATGTGGGGGTGTCCCATGGGATGAGGGATGGGGTGGCACCCCATGGGACAGGGTGGGGACCACGGGGGTCCCACACCACCCATTGCCACCCCAGGATGTGAATGTGAGGGTGTTGGGGGGAGGGACAGGGTGGCACCCCATGGGACAGGGTGGGGACCACGGGGGTCCCACACCACCCATTGCCACCCCAGGATGTGAATGTGGGGGTGTCCCATGGGATGAGGGATGGGGTGGCACCCCATGGGACAGGGTGGGGACCACGGGGGTCCCACACCACCCATTGCCACCCCAGGATGTGAATGTGAGGGTGTTGGGGGGGAGGGACAGGGTGGCACCTCATGGGGTGACATGGGGATGGGATGGGACCCCTTGGAGTGGCATGGGGATGGGATGGGATGGGATGGGACCCCTTGGGGTGGCATGGGGATGGGATGGGATGGGACCCCTTGGGGTGGCATGGGGATGGGATGGGACCCCTTGTGATGGCACAGGGATGTGATGGCACCCCATGGGGTGGGGTGGCATGGGGATGGGATGGGACCCCTTGGGGTGAGGTGACATGGGGTTGGGATGGCACCTCATGGGGTGGGGTGGCATGGGGATGGGATGGGATGGGATGGGATGGGACCCCTTGGGGTGGCATGGGGATGGGATGGGATGGGATGGGATGGGATGGGGACCCCTTGGGGGGGCATGGGGATGGGATGGGATGGGAACGGACCCCTTGGGGTGGCATGGGGATGGGAAGGCACCTCATGGGGTGAGGTGGGGATGGGACCCCATGGGGTGACATGGGGATGGGATGGGACCCCTTGGAGTGGCATGGGATGGGATGGGATGGGATGGGGTGGGATGGGGTGGGATGGCACCCTATGGGGTGAGGTGGGGATGGGATGGGACCCCTTGGGGTGGCATGGGGATGGGATGGGACCCACCCTATGGGATGGCGTGGGGATGGGATGGGATGGGATGGGATGGCTCCCCTTGGGGTGGCATGGGGATGGGATGGGACCCCTTGGGGTGGCATGGGGATGGGACCCCTTGGGGTGGCATGGGGATGGGATGGGACCCTTTGGAGTGGCACAGGGATGGGATGGCACCCCATGGGGTGGGGTGGCATGGGGATGGGATGGGATGGGACCCCATGGGGTGAGGTGACATGGGGTTGGGATGGGACCCCTTGGGGTGGCATGGGGATGGGATGGGACCTCATAGGGTGGCATGGGGATGGGATGGGACCCCTTGTGGTGAGGTGGGGATGGGATGGGACCCCTGAGGCAGGGTGGCACGGGGATGGGATGGGACCCCTTGGGGTGGCATGGGGATGGGATGGGACCTCATGGGGTGGCATGGGGATGGGACCCCTTGGGGTGGCATGGGGATGGGATGGGACCCCTTGGGGTGGCATGGGGATGGGACCCCTTGGGGTGGCATGGGGATGGGATGGGACCCTATGGGATGGCACGGGGATGGGATGGGATGGCTCCCCTTGGGGTGGCATGGGGATGGGATGGGACCCTTTGGAGTAGCACGGGGATGGGATGGCACCCCATGGGGTGGGGTGGCATGGGGATGGGATGGGACCCCTTGTGGTGAGGTGGGGATGGGATGGGACCCCTGAGGCAGGGTGGCACGGGGATGGGATGGGATGGGACCCCTTGGGGTGGCATGGGGATGGGATGGGACCTCATGGGGTGGCATGGGGATGGGACCCCTTGGGGTGGCATGGGGATGGGATGGGACCCTTTGGAGTAGCACGGGGATGGGATGGCACCCCATGGGGTGGGGTGGCATGGGGATGGGATGGGACCCCTTGGGGTGAGGTGGGGATGGGATGGGACCCCATGGGGTGGCATGGGGATGGGATGGGACCCCTTGGGGTGGCATGGGGATGGGACCCCTTGGGGTGAGGTGGCATGGGGTTGGGATGGGACCCCTTGGGGTGAGGTGGCATGGGGTTGGGATGGGACCCCTTGGGGTGAGGTGGCATGGGGTTGGGACCCCTTGGGGTGGCATGGGGATGGGATGGGACCCTTTGGAGTGGCACGGGGATGGGATGGCACCCCATGGGGTGGGGTGGCATGGGGATGGGATGGGACCCCTTGGGGTGGCATGGGGATGGGATGGGACCCCTTGGGGTGAGGTGGGGATGGGATGGGACCCCATGGGGTGAGGTGACATGGGGATGGGATGGGATGGGACCCCTTGGGGTGAGGTGGGGATGGGATGGGGCCCCATGGGGTGGCATGGGATGGAATGGCACCCTATGGGGTGACATGGGGATGGGATGGGATGGCTCCCCATGGGGTGACACGGCGATGGGATGACACCCTTACCGAGCTGGCACGGGGTTGAGATGCCACCCCATGAGGACGGCACCCCACGGGGCAGGGTTCCCCATGGGGCGGGGTTCCCCACGGCGGGGGGGTGTCCCACAGCACCCCCCTTGCCCCACCCCCTCCCCAGGATGACGCCCGGGCGGACGCAGTGGACAGCGTGGTGAGGGACATCCAGAACACCCAGTGCCTGCTCAACGTGGAGCACGGGGGCCCCGGCTGCCCCCACGTCACCCTCCAGTTCGCCGACTCCAAGAGCGACGTGGGGCTGGGGCTGGTCAAGGAGGGGCTGGTCATGGTGGAGCTGCGCAAGGAGAAGCAGTTCCAGAAAGTGGTAGGGGACGGGGGGGGTCTGGGGGGTCCCTGACCCACCTCCCATGGGGTGGGGCCCCTGGCCTGCTTTTGGGGGGGGGGTGGGGTTGATGAGTGGCTCCTGCGATGCTCTATGGATGGTGCTGGGGGCTGAGAGGGGAGTTGGGGGTGAGGGGGCTGGGAGGGGGATTGGGGGTTGGAGGGGGGGTCTGGGGGGTCCCTGACCCTCTTCCCATGGGGTGGGGCCCTGGCCTGCTTTGGGGGGTGGGGTTGATGAGTGGCTCCTGCGATGCTCTATGGATGGTGCTGGGGGCTGAGAGGGGAGTTGGGGGGTGAGGGGGCTGGGAGGGGGATTGGGGGTTGGAGGGGGGTCTGGGGGGTCCCTGACCCACCTCCCATGGGGTGGGGCCCCTGGCCTGCTTTTGGGGGGTGGGGTTGATGAGTGGCTCCTGCGATGCTCTATGGATGGTGCTGGGGGCTGAGAGGGGAGTTGGGGGGTGAGGGGGGCTGGGAGGGGGATTGGGGGTTGGAGGGGGGGTCTGGGGGGGTCCCTGACCCTCTTCCCATGGGGTGGGGCCCCTGGCCTGCTTTTGGGGGGGTGGGGTTGATGAGTGGCTCCTGCGATGCTCTATGGATGGTGCTGGGGGCTGAGAGGGGAGTTGGGGGGTGAGGGGGGCTGGGAGGGGGATTGGGGGTTGGAGGGGGGTCTGGGGGGGTCACTGACCCACCTCCCATGGGGTGGGGTCCCTGACCTCCCTTTGGGTGGGGGGTCTGCCGGGGGTGGGGGGGTCGATGAGTGGCTCCTGTGATGCTCTATGGATGGTGCTGGGGGCTGAGAGGGGAGTTGGGGGGTGATGGGGGGGCAGTGGGGTTTGGGGGGTGGGGGTCTGGGTTTGGGGGGTTCCTGACCCGCTTCCCATGGGGTGGGGTCCCTGGCCTCCTTTTGGGGGGGGGGTGGGGTGGATGAGTGGCTCCTGTGATGCTCTATGGATGGTGCTGGGGGCTGAGAGGGGAGTTGGGGGTTTGGGGGGCCCAGTGGGGTCTGGGGGGTGGGAGTCTGGGTTTGGGGGGGTCCCTGACCCACCTCCCATGGGGGGGTCCCTGCCCTGCTTTTGGGGGGGGGGGTGTCCATGCACAGCCCCTCTGATGGCCTATTGATGGGGATCAGGGGGGTCCAAGTGGTGCCCACCCCCTCTTGGCTTTTGGGGGGGGGGGGAATCTGGGTTGTAGGGGGTGGGGAGGTGGGGACCCCCCCCAACTCCCTACCCACCATGGGGACCCCCCCTGCCCCCACTGCCATCCCAAGGGGCAGTGGGATGGAAGGGGCAGGGTGGGGGGAGGGGGGGTGGTGGAGAACCTCACCCTGCCCCCCCACACCCCCTCCCCCCAGGAGGGCAGGGGAGGGGGCGGGGGGGTCACCCCGGATCTCTGTGTCCCCCCCCCCAGATCACCGAGTACCTGAACGCTCAGGAGGCGGCCAAGAGCGCCCGGGTCAGTGGGGGAGGGGCGGGGGGGGGGGGGGGGGGGCTTGGGGGGGTGGGTGAGTGGGAGAGGGGCGGGGGGAGGGGTGGGGGCTGGGGGGCTTAGGGGGTGTTGGGTGAGTGGGGGAGGGGGCTGGGGGGGTGTGGAGTGGGGGGCTTAAGGGGGGTTGGGTGAGGGGGGAGGGGGCTTGGGGGGGTGTGGAGGGGGCTGAGGGGGTTTAGGGGGGTGATGGGGGGTGGGGGGAGGGGGTGAGAGCATGGCCCCCCACCACCACCACTGGGGTGCCCCCCCCCATCCCCGAAGTGCCCCCCTCCCCCATCCCTGGGGTGCCCCCCCATCCCCCAAAGTGCCCCCCACCCCCTGGGTGCCCCCTCCCCCATCCCCAGGGTGCCCCCTCCCCCACCCCCTCTGTGCCCCCCTCCCCACTCCCGGGGTGCCCCCCCACCCCCCATCCCCAGGGTGCCCCCTCCCCCATCCCTGGGGTCCCATCCCTGGGGTGTCCTCCCCATCCCCCGAAGTGCCCCCTCCCCAGGGTGCCCCCCTCCCCCATCCCCGGGCTGACCCCCTCCCCCATCCCCAGGGTGCCCCCTCCCCCACTCCCGGGGTGCTTGCCCACCCCATGGGTGCCCCCTCCCCCATCCCCAGGGTGGCCCCTCCCCCATCCCTGGGGTGTCCTCCCCATCCCCCGAAGTGCCCCCTCCCCAGGGTGCCCCCCACCCCCACCCTCTGAGTGCCCCCCCCCATCCCCGAAGTGCCCCCTCCCCCATCCCTGGGTGCCCCCTCCCCCATCCCCAGGGTGCCCCCTCCCCCACCCCCTGGGTGCCCCCCCCACCCCCCCATCCCCAGGGTGCCCCTCTCCCCTACCCCCTGGGGTCCCTCCCCCATCCCCTGGGGTGCCCCCCACCCCCATCCCAGGGGTGCCCCCTCCCCCATCCTTGGGGTCCCCCCCCCATCCCAGGGGTGCCCCCCTCCCCCACCCCCTGGGTGCCCCCCTCCCCACCCCCAGGGTGACTCTGGCTGTACCCCCCCCTCCCCGCAGTGACACTGACTGTGTGTCCCCCTCCCCTCCCCCCACCCCCTCGGGGTGCCCCCCCCACCCCCCCGCCCCTCCCCCCCAGCTCAACCTCTGGCGTTACGGGGATTTCCGAGCCGACGACGCCGACGAGTTCGGCTACAGCCGCTGAGGGGCCCCCCCGCGCCCCTCCCCCACCCTGCCTGCCCCTCCCCCACCCCCCATCCCCCATCCCCCCCCCATCCCAATCCCGGGGGGAGGTACCGGTACAGCCAAATTTTAAGGGGGGGGAGGGGGAGGGGTCAATCCTGGGTTGGGGGGGGGGGGTGGTCTTAGCACCCTCCCCCACCCCCTCTGTGCCCCTCCCCCACCCTGTGTGCCCCTCCCCCACCCCCCATCCCCCATCCCCCACCCCCATCCGAACCCCGAATTTTGAGGGGGGAGGGGGAGGGGTCTGGGGAGGATGAATCCGGGGTTTGGGGGGAGGGGGGGTGGTCTTAGCCCCCTCCCCCACCCCCTCTGTATGCCCCTCCCCCACCCTGTGTGCCCCTCCCCCACCCCCATCCCGCCCCCCTCCATCCCAACCCCGAATTTTGAGGGGGAGGGGAGGGGGAGGGGGTCTTGGGGGGATGAATCCTGGGAGGGGGGAGGGGGGTGGGTCCCGGCCCTCTCCCCCGCGCCCCTCCCCCACCCTGCCTGCCCCTCCCCCACCCCCATCCCATTTTGAGGGGGGGAGGGGTCAATCCTGGGTTGGGGGGAGGGGGGTGTTCCTGGCCCCCTCCCCCCACCCCCCACCCCCCCCCCTCCCCCAGCCTGGGTGTGACTGACAGCTGAAAGGACCCCCTCCCCTCCCCCCCCCCCCCCCCCCGGCCCCCCCCTCCCCCCTCCCCTCCCCCCCCCCGTATTTAAAGCTTCGGACGCCCCAATAAACGTAGTGACGCGTCGGGACTCGTGGCTGCCTGGGGGGGGGGGCGGGGGGTCCCCCCAATTCTGGTCCCCCTACCCCCACCCCCCTCCCCCCAGTTCTCCTCCCCAGGGCTGGGACTGTCCCGGGGGGGGGGAGGGGCGCTGACCCCACATTCTGGGGGGAGGGAGGATGGGGGGGGGGTTGAACCCCTGAGATGACGGGGGGGGGGCTTGGGGGGGTCCCCAATTCTTGAGTCACCCCCCATCCCTCCCCCTCCCCCCAGGACTGGGACTGTCCTGGAGGGGGGAGGGGAGGGTGGGGGAGGGGGCCCTGACCCCACATTGGGTGGGGGGGCATGGGGGGAGGGGGTTGAACCCCTGGAGTCTCGGGGGGGGGGTGTCCCCCAATCCTGGTCCCCACCCCCCTCCCCCAGTTCTCCTCCCCCAGGGCTGGGACTGTCCCGGAGGGGGAGGGGAGGGTGGGGGAGGGGCCCTGACCCCACATTGGGGGGGGGGGCCTGATTAGGGGGGGGACACGACCCCGCCCTTCCCCCCAGTATCCCCAGTGCTCCCAGTGCCTCCCAGTGCTCCCAGTGCCCCCAGTGTCCCCAGTGCCCCCAGTGTCCCCAGTGCCCCCAGTGTCCCCAGTGCTCCCAGTGCCCCCAGTGTCCCCAGTGCCCCCAGTGTCCCCAGTGCCCCCAGTGTCCCCAGTGTCCCCAGTGCCCCCAGTGCTCCCAGTGCCCCCAGTGTCCCCAGTGCCCCCAGTGTCCCCAGTGCCCCCAGTGTCCCCAGTGCCCCCAGTGCCCCCAGTGCCCCCAGTGCCCCCAGTGCCATCCCCACTGCCCCCAGTGTCCCCAGTGCTCCCAGTGCCCCCAGTATCCCCAGTGTCCCCAGTGCTCCCAGTGCCCCCAGTGCCCCCAGTGCCCCCAGTGCCATCCCCACTGCCCCCAGTGTCCCCAGTGCTCCCAGTGCCCCCAGTGTCCCCAGTGCCCCCAGTGTCCCCAGTGCCCCCAGTGCCCCCAGTGCCCCCAGTGCCCCCAGTGCCCCCAGTGTCCCCAGTGCCCCCAGTGTCCCCAGTGTCCCCAGTGCCCCCAGTGCCCCCAGTGCCCCCAGTGCCCCCAGTGCCCCCAGTGCCCCCAGTGCCCCCAGTGCCCCCAGTGTCCCAGCTCGGGGGAGGGGGCTGCCTCTGAGGCTGGAGTGAACTGGGACCTACTGGGCGGTGCTGGGAGGGACTGGGATGGACTGGGAGGGGACTGGGAGGGACTGGGAGGAACGCGGTGTTGGGAGGGACGGGGAGGGACTGGGCGGTGCTGGGCGGGACTGGGAGGCACTGGAAGGGACTGGGAGGTACTGAGCGGTGCTGGGAGGGACTGGGAGGCAGTGGGAGGGGCTGGGAGGGACTGGGAGGGGACTGGGAGGGACTGGGAGGGACTGGGCGGGACTGGGAGGGACTGAGAGGCAGTGGGAGGACTGGGCGGGACTGGCGGTGTTGGGAGGGACTGGGAGGACTGGGCGGGACTGGGCGGGACTGGGAGGCACTGGCAGGGACTGGAAGGGACTGGGAGGGACTGAGCGGTGCTGGGAGGGACTGAGAGGCAGTGGGAGGGACTGGGCGGGACTGGGCGGTGTTGGGAGGGACTGGGAGGGACTGGGCGGGACTGGGAGGCACTGGGCGGGACTGGGCGGGACTGGGAGGGACTGAGCGGTGTTGGGCGGGACTGGGCGGGACTGGGAGGGACTGGGAGGGACTGGGCGGGACTGGGAGGGACTGAGCGGTGTTGGGCGGGACTGGGCGGGACTGGGAGGGACTGGGAGGGACTGGTCTGTGCTGGGCTCGGGCATCCGGAGCGGGAGAGTGAAACGGCGCCACCCGCGGGAACCAGTTCAACCCAGTACAGCCCAGTACAGACCAGTAATGACCAGTACAGACCAGTACAGCCCAGTAATGCTCAGTATAGCCCAGTACAGCCCAGTAATGACCAGTAAGGCCCAGTATGGCCCAGTACAGCCCATTAATGACCAGTACATCCCAGTAATGCCCTGTACAGCCCAGTAACACCCAGTACAGTCCAGTAAGGCACATTAATGCCCAGTACAGCCCAGTACAGCCCAATACAGCCCAGTAACACCCAGTACAGCCCATTAATGACCAGTACATCCCAGTAATGCCCTGTACAGCCCAGTAATACCCAGTACAGTCCAGTAAGGCACATTAATGCCCAGTACAGCCCAGTCCAAGAGCATCCCTGTCCTGCAGTGTCCCCAGTGCTCCCAGTCCTCCCAGTGCCTCCCAGTGCTCCCAGTGCTCCCAGTGCTCCCAGTGTCCCCAGTGCTCCCAGTTGTCCCAGTGCTCCCAGTGCCTCCCAGTGTCCACAGTTCCCCACAGTCCTCCCAGTGCTCCCACTGCCCCCAGAGCCTCCCAGTGTCCCCAGAGCCTCCCAGTGCTCCCAGTGTTCCCAGTGCTCCCAGTGCTCCCAGTGCCCCCAGTGCTCCCAGTGCCCCCCAGTGCTCCCAGTGCCTCCCAGTGTCCACAGTTCCCCACAGTCCTCCCAGTGTTCCCAGTGCTCCCAGTGCTCCCAGTCCCTCCCAGTGCCCCCAGTGCTCCCAGTGCCCCTCCCAGTGCTCCCAGTGCCTCCCAGTGTCCACAGTTCCCCACAGTCCTCCCAGTGTTCCCAGTGCTCCCAGTGCTCCCAGTCCCTCCCAGTGCCCCCAGTGCTCCCAGTCCCTCCCAGTGCTCCCAGTGCCTCCCAGTGTCCACAGTTCCCCACAGTCCTCCCAGTGTTCCCAGTGCTCCCAGTGCTCCCAGTCCCTCCCAGTGCCCCCAGTGCTCCCAGTCCCTCCCAGTGCTCCCAGTGCCTCCCAGTGTCCACAGTTCCCCACAGTCCTCCCAGTGTTCCCAGTGCTCCCAGTGCTCCCAGTCCCTCCCAGTGCCCCCAGTGCTCCCAGCCCTCACAGTGCTCCCAGTGCCTCCCAGTGTCCACAGTTCCCCACAGTCCTCCCAGTGCTCCCACTGCCCCCAGAGCCTCCCAGTGTCCCCCGTGTCCCCATGTCCTGATACCCTGGTGTCCCCAAGTCCTGGTCCCCCCCATATCCCACTCCCCCCATGTCCTGATGCCCCAGTGTCCCCACAGCCCCCATGTCCCTGTCCCCCCATGTCCCATGTCCCTGTTCCCCCACCCCTGTCCCCAATGTCCCCACATCCTCTTGCCCAGTGTCCCCATGTCCTGGTGCCCCTGTGCCCTGGTGCCCCCCCCATGTCCCTGTCCCCAGTGTCCCCACATCCCCTGTGTTCCCCTGTCCCCCTGTGCCCCCCTGTGCCCCAGTCCCCCATGTCCCCACAGCCTCAGTCCCTCATGTCCCCATGTCCCCTCGTCCCTATAGCCCAGTATCCTGGTGTCCCCATGTCCCTCTCCCCCTTGTCCCTGTCCCCCCATGTCCCCACATCCTGTTGCCCAGTGTCCCCATGTCCTGATGCCCCGGTGTCCCCATGTCCCCCCATGTCCCTGTGCCCCCATCTCCCCATGTCCCTGTCCCTCCATGCCCTGCCCCCCCCCATGTCCCCATGTCTCCGTGCCCCAGTCCCCCAGTGTCCCTGTCCCTCCATGCCCCAGTCCCCAGTGTCCCCTCATCCTGTTGCCCAGTGTCCCCATGTCCCTCTTCCCCCCATGTCCCTGTCCCCCAGTGTCCCCATGTCCTGGATGCCCCGGTGTCCCCATGTCCCCCATGTCCCCGTGCCCCGGTCCCCCAGTGTCCCTGTCCCCCCATGTCCCTGTCCCCCAGTGTCCCCACATCCTGACACCCCAGTGTCCCCATGTACCTGTGCCCCGGTCCCCCAGTGTCCCTGTCTCCCCATGTCCCTGTCCCCATGTCCTGGATGCCCTGGTGTCCCCATGTCCCCATGTCCCGGTCCCCCCTTGTCCCTGTCCCTCCATGTCCCCACATCCTGTTGCCCAGTGTCCCCATGTCCTGACACCCCAGTGTCCCCATGTCCCTGTGCTCTGGTCCCCCCTTGTCCCTGTCCCCAGTGTCCCCATGTCCCTGTCCCCCCTTGTCCCTGTCCCTCCATGTCCCCACATCCTGTTGCTCAGTGTCCCCATGTCCTGATGCCCCGGTGTCCCCATGTCCCCACATCCTGATACCCCCGTGTCCCAGTGTCCCTGTCCCCCCGTGTCCCTGTCCCCAGTGTCCCCACATCCTGATACCCCATGTCCCCATGTCCCCGTGCCCCAGTCCCCAGTGTCCCCACATCCTGCCCCCTGTGTCCCCGTGTCCCTGTCCCCCCATGTCCCCATGTCCTGATGCCCTGGTGTCCCTGTGCCCCAGTCCCCCAGTGTCCCTGTCCCCCCATGCCCCAGTCCCCAGTGTCCCCACATCCTGTTGCCCAGTGTCTCTGTGTCCCTGTCCCCAGTGTCCCCACATCCTGATACCCCAGTCCCCCAGTGTCCCCATGTCCTGATGCCCCAGTGTCCCCATGTCTTGGTCCCCCCCATGTCCCTGTCCCCCCATGTCCCTGTCTCCAGTGTCCCCACATCCTGATGCCCCGGTGTCCCCATGTCCCTGTGCCCCAGTCCCCCAGTGTCCCTGTCCCCCCATGCCCCAGTCCCCCAGTGTCCCCACATCCTGTTGCCCAGTGTCTCTGTGTCCCTGTCCCCAGTGTCCCCACATCCTGATGCCCAGTGTCCCAGTGTCCCTCTCCCCCATTCCCCAGTCCCCCAGTGTCCCCATGTCCTGATGCCCTGGTGTCCCCATGTCCCTGTCCCCCCATGTCCCTGTCCCCCCATGTCCCCATGTCCTGGATGCCCCAGTGTCCCCATGTCCCCCATGTCCCCGTGCCCCGATACTCCCATGTCCCTGTCCCCCCATGTCCCTGTCCCCAGTGTCCCCACATCCTGTTGCCCAGTTTCCCAGTGTCCCTGTGCCCTGGTCCCCCATGTCCCTATCCCCCCATGTCCCTGTCCCCCCATGTCCCCATGTCCTGGATGCCCCAGTGTCCCCATGTCCCCCATGTCCCCGTGCCCCGGTCCCCCATGTCCCTGTCCCCCCATGTCCCTGTCCCCAGTGTCCCCACATCCTGTTGCCCAGTTTCCCAGTGTCCCTGTGCCCTGGTCCCCCATGTCCCTATCCCCCCATGTCCCTGTCCCCCCATGTCCCTGTCCCCCCATGTCCCCATGTCCTGGATGCCCCAGTGTCCCCATGTCCCCCATGTCCCCATGCCCCGGTCCCCCATGTCCCTGTCCCCCCATGTCCCTGTCCCCCCATGTCCCTGTCCCCCCATGTCCCCATGTCCTGGATGCCCCAGTGTCCCCATGTCCCCCATGTCCCCGTGCCCCGGTCCCCCATGTCCCTGTCCCCCCATGTCCCTGTCCCCCCATGTCCCTGTCCCCCCATGCCCCAGTCCCCCAGTGTCCCCATGTCCTGATGCCCAGTGTCCCCATGTCCCTGTCCCCCCATGTCCCTGTCCCCCCATGTCCCTGTCCCCCTATTCCCCAGTCCCCCAGTGTCCCCATGTCCTGATGCCCAGTGTCCCCATGTCCCTGTCCCCCCATGTCCCCATGTCCTGGATGCCCCAGTGTCCCCATGTCCCCCATGTCCCCGTGCCCCGGTCCCCCATGTCCCTGTCCCCCCATGTCCCTGTCCCCCCATGTCCCTGTCCCCCCATGTCCCCATGTCCTGGATGCCCCAGTGTCCCCATGTCCCCCATGTCCCCATGCCCCGGTCCCCCATGTCCCTGTCCCCCCATGTCCCTGTCCCCCCATGTCCCCATGTCCTGGATGCCCCAGTGTCCCCATGTCCCCCATGTCCCCGTGCCCCGGTCCCCCATGTCCCTGTCCCCCCATGTCCCTGTCCCCCCATGTCCCTGTCCCCCCATGCCCCAGTCCCCCAGTGTCCCCATGTCCTGATGCCCAGTGTCCCCATGTCCCTGTCCCCCCATGTCCCTGTCCCCCCATGTCCCTGTCCCCCTATTCCCCAGTCCCCCAGTGTCCCCATGTCCTGATGCCCAGTGTCCCCATGTCCCTGTCCCCCCATGTCCCCATGTCCTGGATGCCCCAGTGTCCCCATGTCCCCCATGTCCCCGTGCCCCGGTCCCCCATGTCCCTGTCCCCCCATGTCCCTGTCCCCCCATGTCCCTGTCCCCCCATGTCCCCATGTCCTGGATGCCCCAGTGTCCCCATGTCCCCCATGTCCCCATGCCCCGGTCCCCCATGTCCCTGTCCCCCCATGTCCCTGTCCCCCCATGTCCCTGTCCCCCCATGTCCCCATGTCCTGGATGCCCCAGTGTCCCCATGTCCCCCATGTCCCCGTGCCCCGGTCCCCCATGTCCCTGTCCCCCCATGTCCCTGTCCCCCCATGTCCCTGTCCCCCCATGCCCCAGTCCCCCAGTGTCCCCATGTCCTGATGCCCAGTGTCCCCATGTCCCTGTCCCCCCATGTCCCTGTCCCCCCATGTCCCTGTCCCCCTATTCCCCAGTCCCCCAGTGTCCCCATGTCCTGATGCCCAGTGTCCCCATGTCCCTGTCCCCCCATGTCCCCATGTCCTGGATGCCCCAGTGTCCCCATGTCCCCCATGTCCCCGTGCCCCGGTCCCCCATGTCCCTGTCCCCCCATGTCCCTGTCCCCCCATGTCCCTGTCCCCCCATGTCCCCATGTCCTGGATGCCCCAGTGTCCCCATGTCCCCCATGTCCCCGTGCCCCGGTCCCCCATGTCCCTGTCCCCCCATGTCCCTGTCCCCCCATGTCCCTGTCCCCCCATGCCCCAGTCCCCCAGTGTCCCCATGTCCTGATGCCCAGTGTCCCCATGTCCCTGTCCCCCCATGTCCCTGTCCCCCCATGTCCCTGTCCCCCCATGCCCCAGTCCCCCAGTGTCCCCATGTCCTGATGCCCAGTGTCCCCATGTCCCTGTCCCCCCATGTCCCTGTCCCCAGCATCCCCACCTCCTGTCCCCGGGTCCCCCCACTCATCCCCCTCCCCTCCCCCCCCCCCCATGTACCCCCAGGTGGGCGATGCCGGGGGGGGGGTGGGGGGTGGGGGGAGGGGTGGGGTGATGCTACCTGTCCCCAGGTGGGGGGGGTGGGATGAGCTGTGGGGGAGGGGTTTGGGGGGGGGGGTTGGGGTGGGGGTGGGGTGGAGTGGGCGGGGGGGAGGGGGGTGTACCACCGGCGCGCGCCTCTATCCCCTCATCCCCAAAATAGCGCCAGGCGGGGGGTGGGGGAGGGGTGGGGGTTGGGGATGGGATGGGATGGGATGGGATGGGATGGGATGGGACCCCTTCCCCCACCCCCTCCCCCTTCAGCATCCCCCCCCTCCCCTCCCCCCTCCCCGTGGCTATTTTTAGCTGGCGCGTGTTTCCAGGGGAACCCTGATGACGCAGTGACGTCAATGCGGGTCAATCGCCGCCGCCAGGGCTCGCGCCGCCACGCGCCGGGCACCCCCCCCCCCCCAACCCCATCCCCCCATCCCCCCATACCCCCCCCCTCCATCCCCCCTCCATCCCCCCACCCCCCGCTGGGCAGCAGCAGGTAGGAGCGTGGGGGGGGATGGGGGAGGATGGGGGGGATGGGGGAGGGGGTGGGGATGTAGAGGGGGGAGGGGGTGTATGGGGGGGGAGGAGGGGTGGCTCCGGGATCCCCCCCCCTCCCTCCCCCCTCTTCATGTGTGTGTTGTCGTGTCTCCCCCTCCCCTCCCCCCCCCCACTTCCACCCCTCTCCCCTCCCCCCACCCTTCTCCCCTCCCCCCACATCCCCCTCCCCTCCCCCCACACCCTCCTCCCCTCCCCCTCTCCCCTCCCCCCCCCCCAGCATCACCCCGGGGATCCCCGCACACTAACATCCCCCCACCCCCCCCCCGGCCTGGAGAGACACCCCTCCCCCCACCCCCACCCCTCCCCCACTCCCACCCCACCCCCACCCCCAGGACACCCCTTACCCCTCCCCCCCGGATTTGGGAAAGGGGGGTGTGTGGGAGTTGACTCCCCTCCCCCCCCCCCAAGGTACCCCATGGATCCCATGCACCTCGTGCCCCCAACCCCCCCAGCACCCTGAGGACCACCCCCCCCACCCCAAGACCCCCCATGAGACCCCCCAGCACCCCCAGACCCCCCCCAGCACCATGAGACCCCCAGAGCTCCCCCAGAGCAGCCTGAGACCCCCAGACACCCCCCACATCACCTCAGGACCCCCAGACCCCCCTCTAAGATCCTGAGACCCCCCCAGACCCCCCCAGCACCATGAGACCCCCAGAGCACCCCCAGAGCACGCTGCGACCCCCCCGCACCCCCAGACCCCCCTGCAGCACCCTGAGACGCCCCAGACCCCCCACCTAAGATCCTGAGACCCCCAGACCCCCCACCCATCACTTCAGGACCCCCAGACCCCCCCAGCACCCTGAGACCCCCCCCCAGCACCCCCAGACCCCCCACTTTGCCCTGAGACTCTCCAGACACCCCCCCGCACTCTGAGACCCCCCAGACGCCCACCCCCCCAACAACTCAGGACCCCCAGACCCCCCGCCCAGCACCCTGACACCCCCCAGACCCCCCCCCCAAATCACCCCAGGACCCCCAGACCCCCCCAGCACCCTGAGACCCCCCCTGCACCCCCACATCTCCCCCCAGCACCCTGAGACCCCCGGCCCCCCCCCCCCATCACCCCAGGACCCCCAGACTCCCCCCAGTACCCTGAGATCCCCCAGCACCCCCAGACCCCCCCCAGCAACATGAGACCCCCCCCCCACCCCCAGACCCCCCTGCAGCACCCTGAGGACCCCCCCAGACCCCCCCCAAATCACCTCAGGACCCCCAGACCCCCCCAGCACCCTGAGACCCCCCTGCACCCCCACATCTCCCCCCAGCACCCTGAGACCCCCAGAGATCCCCAAATCACCTCAGGACCCCCAGACCCCCCCCCCCAGCACCCCCAGACCCCCCCACTTCACCCTGAGACTCCCCAGACCCCCCCAGCACCATGAGACTCCCAGAGCTCCCCCAGAGCACCCTGAGACCTCCAGACCCCCCCCAAATCACCCCAGGACCCCCAGACCCCCCCAGCACCCTGAGACCACCCCTGCACCCCCACATCGCCCCTCAGCACCCTGAGACCCCCAGACCCCCCCCCCATCACCTCAGGACCCCCATACCCCCCCACCCAGTACTCTGAGACCCCCCCAGACGCCCCCCTAAGATCCTGAGACCCCCAGACCCCCCCCATCACCCCAGGACCCCCAGACCCCCCCAGCACCCTGAGACCCCCCAGACCCCCCCAAATCACCTCAGGACCTCCAGAACCCCCCCCAGCACCCTGAGCCCCCCCTGCACCCCCACATCTCCCCCCAGCACCCTGAGACCCCCAGACCCCCCCCAAATCACTCCAGGACCCCCAGACCCCCCCAGCACCCTGAGCCCCCCCCTGCACCCCCACATCTCCCCCCAGCACCCTGAGACCTCCCCAGACCCCCCTCTAAGATCCTGAGACCCCCAGCCCCCCCCCCCCCCATCACCCCAGGACCCCCAGACCCTCCCAGCATCCTGAGCCCCCCCAGCACCCCCAGACCCCCCCAGCAACATGAGACCCCCCCCCACCCCCAGACCCCCCTGCAGCACCCTGAGACCCCCCAGACCCCCCACCTAAGGTCCTGAGGACCCCCCCAGACCCCCCCCAAATCACCTCAGGACCCCCAGACCCTCCCAGCACCCTGAGACCCCCCCGCACCCCCACATCTCCCCCCAGCACCCTGAGACCCCCAGACATCCCCAAATCACCTCAGGACCCCCAGACACCCCCCCCAGCACCCCCAGAACCCCCCACTTCACCCTGAGACTCCCCAGACCCCCCCCATCACCCCAGGACCCCCAGAGCTTCCCCAGAGCACCCTGAGACCCCCCCAGCAGCCCCAGACCCCCACCCCCAGCACCCTGAGACCCCCTCTAAGATCCTGAGACCCCCCAGACACCCCCCACATCACCCCAGGACCCCCAGACCCCCCCCAGCACGCTGAGCCACCTCCTGCACCCCCACATCTCCCCCCAGCACCCTGAGACCCCCAGACCCCCCCCCATCACCTCAAGACCCCCAGACCACCCCCCACATCACCTCAGGACCCCCAGACCCCCCCCCAGCACCCCCAGACCCCCCCACATCACCCTGAGACTCCTCAGACCCCCCAGCACCCTGAGACCCCCCCCAGACCCCCCTCTAAGATCCTGAGACCCCCCAGACCCCCCCAAATCACCCCAGGACCCCCAGACCTCCCCAGCACCCTGAGCCCCCCTGCACCCCCACATCTCCACCCAGCACCCTGAGACCCCCAGACCCCCCCCCCCATCACCTCAAGACCCCCAGACACCCCCCCAGCACCCTGAGACCCCCAGACTCTCCCCCCAGAGCACCCTGAGACCCCCCCAGACCCCCCCCTAAGATCCTGAGACCCCCCAGACGCCCCCCAAATCACCCCAGGACCCCCAGACCTCCCCAGCACCCTGAGCCCCCCTGCACCCCCACATCTCCCCCCAGCACCCTGAGACCCCCAGACCCCCCCCCCATCACCTCAAGACCCCCAGACAACCCCCCCAGCACCCTGAGACCCCCCAACACCCCCAGACCCCCCCACTTGGCCCTGAGACTCCCCAGACACCCCCCCAGCACCCTGAGACCCCCAGACCCTCCCCCCAGAGCACCCTGAGACCCCCCCAGACCCCCCCTAAGATCCTGAGACCCCCAGACGCCCCCCCCCACATCAACCCAGGACCCCAAGACCCCCCCCAGCAACACCAGACCCCCCCACATCACCCTGAGACTCCCCAGACCCCCCCAGCACCCTGAGACCCCCAGAGCTCCCCCAGAGCATCCTGAGACCCCTCCACACCCCCAGTACCCCCCCCCCCAGCACCCTGAAACCTCCAGACCCCCCCCCATCACCCCAGGACCCCCAGACCCCCCCAGCACCCTGAGATCCCCCCCAGACCCCCCTCTAAGATCCTGAGAACCCCCCAGACCCCCCCAAATCACGCCAGGACCCCCAGACCTCCCCAGCACCCTGAGACCCCCCCAGACCCCCCTCTAAGATCCTGAGACCCCCCCAAATCACGCCAGGACCCCCAGACCCCCCCAGCACCCTGAGACCCCCCCAGACCCCCCTCTAAGATCCTGAGACCCCCAGACCCCCCCCCCCATCACCCCAGGACCCCCAGACCCCCCCCAGCACCCTGAGCCACCCCCTACACCCCCACATCTCCCCCCAGCACCCTGAGCCCCCCATATCCCTAGCGCCCCCACCCCCCCACCCCGTAGCACCCAGGGCCCTGAGAGCTGCACCCCACCCCCCCCACCCCGAGCCCCCCAACCCCCCAGCCCCCCCCCCCCCCGTGCCCTGGGACCCCCAGGAGTCACCCCCCAGCCCCTCCCTCCCCCCAGCCCCCCAGATCCCTTCACAAACCCCCCTCCCCCCACCACAGCACCCCCTTTCCACCCCCCATCCCGCACCCCACTTCATGCTGCACCTTCCCCCCCCCAAAATCCCCTCCAGCCCTGGGGGTCCCCAACCCCACCCTGCCCCGGGGGGTCCCATCCAGCCTCCCCCCAATCCTCCCCCTCCCGCACCCCACTTCATGCTGGCCCTCCCCCCCCAAAATCCCCTCCAGCCTTGGGGGTCCCCCAGCCCCACCCTGGGACCCGGGGGTGGGGGGGGTGTCTGTGGCACGTGCCCCCTCACAACCCCCCCCCCCCGTCCCCTCCCCCTCCCCCACGCCCATCCCCCTCCCCCATCCCCCTGTCCCCGTCCCCTCCCCCATCCCCCCTCCCCCCACCCCCTTGTCCCCCTTCAGCCCAGGGGACCCCCAAGGACCCCCCCAACCACTACAGGGTGCCTATGGTGGGGGTGCGGGGCCACCCTGAGCCCCCCCCACCCCCCCAACCCACCCCCCACCCCCCCCCCCTCCCAGGTGCCACCACCACAGCATCCTCCCTTCCAAGGGGGGGGGGCCTAGGGAGGGACCCCCTTAAGGGGGGGGGGATGTCTCAGCCTCCCTTTGCCCCCCACCCCCTCCCCCTCCCCCAGGAGAGATTGGGGGGGTGGGGGGGGTCTCCATCCTTGTCCCCCCCGGGTCTTTTTGCTTGCTGTCCCCTCCCCCTTGTCCCCCTGCCCCCTGCATCCCAGGGGACCCCCAAGTACCCCCCCACCCAACCACTACAGGGTGCCTATGGTGGGGGTGGGGGGCCACCCTGAGCCCCCCCCCACCCCCCCTCCCCCCCCCCCCCCCCCCCTCCCAGGTGCCACCACCACAGCATCCTCCCTTCCAAGGGGGGGCCCCCTGAGGAGGGGATGGGGGATGTCTCAGCCCCCCTTTGCCACCCCCCACCCCCTCCCCCTCCCCCAGGAGAGTTTGGGGGGGTGTAGGGGGGGGGGTCCCCATCCTTGTCCCCTCCGGGTCTTTTTGCGGTCTGGGCTTGCTGTTCCTCCCCCCACACCCAGGAAGCCCTTACCCCAAAAGGATCCGTGGGGGACCCCAGCAGCGGGGACCCCCTTGTAGGGGGGGGGGGCACCCCCACTCCACACCCCCCCCCTACCCCCCCCCCCCATATACCTCAGGTAAGTGGGGAAAGAGGAAAAACGGGGGGGGGGGGCTGTAAGGGGGGGGGGGCACCAACACCCCCCCCCCGGAAAATGAGCAGCCCTGGGGTTTTGGGGACACCCCTCATGGTGGGAACCCCCAGTGCAAGAAGACCCCCTCCCCCCCCCACCCAACCCCCACTGTGGGATCCCATCCCTACTTCAGGACACCCCCCCCCAAAATTTGGGACCCACCTAAGGGACACCCCCAATCTGAGACCCCTCCCCCACTCTGGGATCCCCCCATACCAAGAACCCCCCATCTGGGACGCACCCCAATCTGGGACCCCCCCACACCAAGAGCACCCCTAATCTGGGATCCCCCCACTGTGGGACCCCCCCACAGCAAGAACCCCCCCATCTGGGACCCCCCTACTCTGGGGCCCCCCACACTGTGGGACCCCCCCCACCAAAAACACCCCTAAACTGGGACCCCCCCACACCAAGAACACCCCCAATCTGGGACACCCCACACACACTGGGGACACAGGGACTGGGGATACTGGTTGGGGGGGACAGAGGGACTGGGGATACTGGTTGGGGGGGACAGAGGGACTGGGGATACTGGTTGGGGGGGACAGAGGGACTGGGGATACTGGTTGGGGGGGACAGAGGGACTGGGGATACTGGTTGGGGGGGACAGAGGGACTGGGGATACTGGTTGGGGGGGACAGAGGGACTGGGGATACTGGTTGGGGGGGACAGAGGGACTGGGGATACTGGTTGGGGGGGACAGAGGGACTGGGGATACTGGTTGGGAGGGACACACAGGGACTGGGGATACTGGTTGGGGGGGACAGAGGGACTGGGGATACTGGTTGGGGGGGACAGAGGGACTGGGGATACTGGTTGGGGGGGACAGAGGGACTGGGGATACTGGTTGGGGGGGACAGAGGGACTGGGGATACTGGTTAGGGGGGACAGAGGGACTGGGGATACTGGTTGGGGGGGACAGAGGGACTGGGGATACTGGTTGGGGGGGACAGAGGGACTGGGGATACTGGTTGGAGGGGGACACAGGGACTGGGGATACTGGTTGGGGGGGACAGAGGGACTGGGGATACTGGTTGGGGGGGACAGAGGGACTGGGGATACTGGTTGGAGGGGGACACAGGGACTGGGGATACTGGTTGGGGGGGACAGAGGGACTGGGGATACTGGTTGGGGGGACACAGGGACTGGGGACACTGGTTGGGGGGGACACAGGGACTGGGGATACTGGTTGGGGGGGACAGAGGGACTGGGGATACTGGTTGGGGGGGACAGAGGGACTGGGGATACTGGTTGGGGGGGACAGAGGGACTGGGGATACTGGTTGGAGGGGGACACAGGGACTGGGGATACTGGTTGGGGGGGACAGAGGGACTGGGGATACTGGTTGGGAGGGACACACAGGGACTGGGGACACTGGTTGGGGGGGGACACAGGGACTGGGGATACTGGTTGGGGGGGACAGAGGGACTGGGGATACTGGTTGGGAGGGACACACAGGGACTGGGGACACTGGTTGGGGGGGACACAGGGACTGGGGATACTGGTTGGGGGGGACAGAGGGACTGGGGATACTGGTTGGGGGGGGACACAGGGACTGAGGATACTGGTTGGGGACACAGGGACTGGGGATACTGGTTGGGGGGGACAGAGGGACTGGGGATACTGGTTGGGGGGGACAGAGGGACTGGGGATACTGGTTAGGGGGGACACAGGGACTGGGGATACTGGTTGGGGGGGGACACAGGGACTGGGGACACTGGTTGGGGGGGACACAGGGACTGGGGATACTGGTTGGGGGGGACAGAGGGACTGGGGATACTGGTTGGGAGGGACACACAGGGACTGGGGACACTGGTTGGGGGGGACACAGGGACTGGGGATACTGGTTGGGGGGGACAGAGGGACTGGGGATACTGGTTGGGGGGGACAGAGGGACTGGGGATACTGGTTGGGGGGGACAGAGGGACTGGGGATACTGGTTGGGGGGGACAGAGGGACTGGGGATACTGGTTGGGGGGGATGTGCCCTCCCCCGCTCCCCCCGGGGTCACCCCGGGTCAGGTGTCTCCCCAGGTCGCGGGTTCTAATCCCGGGTGACGGCGGGGGGGGGCTGGGGGGGACAGGGACCGCCCGGCTGCGGGTGAGTCAGAGGGGGGGACAGAGGGATGGGGGGGACAGAGAGATGGGGGGGGACAGAGGGATGGGGGGGACCGAGGGATGGGGGGGACAGAGAGATGGGGGGGGACAGAGGGATGGGGGGACAGAGGGATGGGGGGGACAGAGGGATGGGGGGGACAGAGGGATGGGGGGGACAGAGGGATGGGGGGGACAGAGGGATGGGGGGGGACCGAGGGATGGGGGGGGACAGAGGGATGGGGGGGGACAGAGAGATGGGGGGGGACAGAGGGATGGGGGGGGACCGAGGGATGGGGGGGGGACAGAGAGATGGGGGGGGGACGGAGAGATGGGGGGGACAGAGGGATGGGGGGGACAGAGGGATGGGGGTGTCCAGATGGGGCGGGGGGGGGGGTCGGTCCAGATTGGGGGGGTTCCAGATGTGTGTGAGGATCCAGATGGGGGGGGGGGTGTGTGTTTGGGGGGTGGGGGGTGTGTGCCCCCCCCCCCCCAGCTGTGAGGATCCGGATGTGTATAGGGCCGGTCCCAGATGTTGGGGGGTGGGGGGGGGATCCAGCTGTGTGCAGCACCCAGATGTGGAGCGACCCCCCTCCCTTCCCCCCTTCACCCCCCCCCCCCGTGTGTGTGCACAGCTGCACGCACACCCGGATGGGGGGGGGGGGGAGAGGGGCACCCCAAAAGCCCTGCACCCCCTCTTTACACACCCCCCACACCCCCCCCCAGACCAACCGGGGGGGTCACCCGCACCCCTCCCCCATGCCCTCCCCCCCTTCATCCCAGCTTTTGGGGGGGGGGCGGGGGGGCGCTGGCTCTGGGTGCTGCAGCTTGGAGAGGTGGGGGGTCCCGGCTTCCTTCCCCCTCCCCCCCCAGGGCTCGGATGGATTCGGGATGGACAGAAGGGGGAGGGGCACCCCCCCTTGTGCTCCCCCCCCCAAAACCCCCTCCCCCCTCCATCCCAACCCCTGGGGGGGCGCTGGCTCTGGGTGCTCCAGTTTGGAGAGGTGGGGGGGGTCCCGGCTTCCTTCCCCCCGCCCCCCCCCAGGGCTCGGAGCGGTTCGGGATGGACACAGGGGAGGGGGCACCCCACCCTTGTGCCCCCCCCCCAAAACCCCCTGCCCCCCCTTCTATCCCTACCCCTGGGGGGGGGCGCTGCCTCTGGGTGCTCCAGCTTGGAGAGGTGGGGGGGTCCCGGTTTCTCTCGCCCCCTCCCCCCCAGGGCTCGGAGCGGTTCGGGATGGACACAGGGGAGGGGGGCACCCCAAACATGCCCCCCCTCCCCCCTCCCCGGGGAGCACGCGGCCGGCGGGTGCGTGTGCGGGTGCGCACGGCGCTGGGTGTGCGGATGTGTCACCCCGCACGGGGGGGGGGGGGGGGCGGGGGGCTGCTCCACCTGGGCACGTATGCACGCGGAGGGGGGGAAAGGGATGGGGGGGGGGGCTGGGGATGCACAGCGCATCCCCAGGACCCCCCCCAGCCCAGGAACCCCCCCACCCCAGGACATCCCCCCCAGCACAGCGCATCCCCAGGACCCCCCCCCCCCAGCGCCCCAGACTCGGAGCATCCTTGGGACCCCCCTTCCCCCTCAGGAACCCCCCCCCAGTACAGCGCATCCCCAGGACCCCCCTCCCACCCAAGGACCCCCCCCCCAGCACAGTGCATCCCAAGACACCCCCTCCCCACCCCGGAACCCCCCCCCCGCCCCAGACTCGAAGCATCCTGGGGAGACCCCCCTCCCCCCAGTAACCCCCCCCGCACGGTGCATCACCTGGACCCCCGCCCCCCAACCCCCCTGGGACCCCCCCGCTCCAGACTCGGAGCATCCTTGGGACCCCCCTTCCCCTACACGACCCCCCCCCCAGCACAGCTCATCCCCAGGACCCCCCCCACCCCAGGATCCCCCCCCCTCAGCACAGCGCATCCCCGGGACCCCCCTCACCCCAGGACACCCCCCCAGCACAGTGTATCCCCGGGACCCCCCAAGCCCCCCCAGGGACCCCCCCCCCAGCACAGCGCATCCCCAGGACCCCCCTACCGCAAGACCCCCCCAGCACAGCGCATCCCCGGGACCCCCCCACCCCAGGACCCCTCCCCCAGCACAGCGCATCCCCAGGACTTCGCCCCCCAGGACCGCCCCCCCGCCCCAGACTCGGAGCATCCTTGGGACCCCCCTTCACCCCCAGGACCCCCCCAGCACAGGGCATCCCCAGGACCCCCCCCACCCCAGGACCCCCCCTCAGCACAGCGCATCCCAGGACCCCCCCCACCCCAGGACCCCCTCCCCCAGCACAGCACATCCTCAGGACCCCCCTTGCCCCCCAGGACCCCCCCCCCAGCACAGCGCATCCCCAGGACCCCCCCCCACCCCAGGACCCCCGCCCCAGACTAGGAGCATCCCCAGGACCCCCCCCACCCCAGGACCGCCCCCCCGCCCCAGACTAGGAGCATCCTTGGGAACCCCCCTTGCACCCCAGGACCCCCCCCCCCAGCACAGCGTATCCCCAGGACCCCCCCCCACCCCAGGACCGCCCCCCCCGCCCCAGACTGAGAGCATCCTTGGGACCCCCCTTCCCCCCCCAGGACCCCCCCACCCCAGGACCCCCCTCCCCCAGCACAGCGCATCCCCAGGACCCCCCAACCCCCCCCCCGGACACATCCCCCCCCCAGCCCCAGCCTCGGTGCGGCCGTGGAGGGGGGATGGGGGGAGGGGGGGCGCTCCAGCCGGACAGGAGCCAGGTCTGTCGGACAGCCGGCCGGCCGGACAGACAGCCGGACACCGCCGTCGCGGGGGGGGGGGGGAAAGGAAGGGGGGTGGGGCGGGGAGCACCGTTGTGCAACGGCCCCGCGGCGCTATAAAGGGGGGGGGGCGCGGGGGATGGAGCCACCGGCGCCACCGGACGGGACCCACCGGGCAGCACAGGTAAGGGGGGACACCCCCCCACCCCCCCAAACCCCCCTCTCCTCTGAGACAGACACCCCCACTCTGGGACCCCCCCCACCCCAGAGAACCCCCACCCCAGGGACACCCCCACCCCAGGGAACCCCCCCACCCCAACAGCACCCCCACTCTGGGACCCCCCCACCCCAGAGAACCCCCACCCCAGGGACACCCCCACCCCAGGGAACCCCCCCACCCCAACAGCACCCCCACTCTGGGAACCCCCCCACCCCAGAGAACCCCCACCCCAGGGACACCCCCACCCCAGGGAACCCCCCCACCCCAACAGCACCCCCACTCTGGGACCCCCCCCACCCCAGAGAACCCCCACCCCAGGGACACCCCCACCCCAGGGAACCCCCCACCCCAACAGCACCCCCACTCTGGGAACCCCCCCACCCCAGAGAACCCCCACCCCAGGGACACCCCCACCCCAGGGAACACCCCCACCCCAACAGCACCCCCACTCTGGGAACCCCCCACCCCAGAGAACCCCACCCCAGGGACACCCCCACCCCAGGGACACCCCCCACCCCAGCAGCACCCCCACTCTGGGACACGCCCCCCACTCTAGGGACCCCCCCACCCCAGGGAACCCCCCCACCCCAACAGCACCCCCACTCTGGGACACCCCCCCCACTCTAGGGACCCCCCCACCCCCAGGGAACCCCCCACTCCAGCAGCACCCCCACTCTGGGACAGCCCCCCCCCCCACTCTGGGACCCCCCCCCACCCCAGGGAAACCCCCACTCCAGCAGCACCCCCACTCTGGGACAGCCCCCCCCCACTCTGGGACCCCCTCCCCACCCCAGGGAACCCCCCCCCAAGGACCCCCCCAGCCCCTGGGACCCCCCCCACCCAGGACCCCCCCTCTGCCCCTACGGGACCCCCCACTCCAGGACCCCCCTCTGGGAACACCCCCCTCCAGAGAATCCCCCCCCAAAGGACCCCCCACTCCAAGAACCCCCCTCTACCCCCAGGGAACCCCCCCCAGGGACCCCAGCAGCACCCCCACTCTGGGACACGCCCCCCACTCTGGGACCCCCCCACCCCAGGGAACCCCCACTCCAGCAGCACCCCCACTCTGGGACACCCCCCCACTCTGGGACCCCCCCACCCCAGGGAACCCCCCACTCCAGCAGCACCCCCACTCTGGGACAGCCCCCCCACTCTGGGACCCCCTCCCACCCCAGGGAACCCCCCCAAGGACCCCCCAGCCTGGGACCCCCCCCAAGGACCCCCCTCTGCCCTGGGACCCCCCCACTCCAGGACCCCCCCTCTGGGAACACCCCCCTCCAAGAATCCCCCCCAAAGGACCCCCCATTCTGGGAACCCCCCTACCCCAGGGAACCCCCTCCAAGGACGCCCCCCACTCTGGGACCCCCCACTCCAGGACGCCCCCACCCCAAGGACCCCCCAACTCTGGGACCCCCCACTCTGGACCCCCACTCGGGACCCCCCCCCCAGACCTCCCCAGGACCCCCCCACCCCAAGGACCCCCCCACCCCAAGGACCCCCACCCGGGACCCCCCCACTCCAGGACCCCCACCCAAGGACCCCCACTCTGGGACCCCCCACTCCAGGACCCCCCTCTGGGAACACCCCCCTCCAAGAATCCCCCCAAAGGACCCCCCATTCTGGGAACCCCCCTACCCCAGGGAACCCCCTCCAAGGACGCCCCCCACTCTGGGACCCCCCACTCCAGGACGCCCCCATCCCAAGGACCCCCCAACTCTGGGACCCCCCACTCTGGGACCCCCCACTCCAGGACCCCCCCACCCAAGGACCCCCCACTCTGGGACCCCCCCGCCCAAGAATCCCCCCCCCAAAGGACCCCCCACCCAGGACCCCCACTCTGGGACCCCCCCACTCCGGGACCCCCCATCCCAAGGACCCCCCCACCCAAGGACCCCCCCACTCTGGGATCCCCCCACTCCAGGACCCCCCCACCCAAGGACCCCCCACTCTGGGACCCCCCCGCCCAAGAATCCCCCCCCCAAAGGACCCCCCACTCCAGGACCCCCCACCCCAAGGACCCCCCACTCTGGGACCCCCACTCTGGGACCCCCACCCCAGGACCCCCCACTCTGGGACCCCCACTCCAGGAGCCCCCACTCTGGGACACCCCTCCAGAATCCCCCCTAAGGACCCCCCCACTCTGGGACCCCCCCCAATTCCCCCCCCCAAGGACCCCCCAGCCCAGGTTGGGGGGGGGTCCTGACCCGTGTCCCCTCGCCCCCCCCCCCGTCTCATTCCAGGCTCAGCGAGGGGGTGTCAGGCTCAGGTGAGTGGACCCCCCCCCAAACCCCATCTGTGCCCCCCCTTCCCCCCCCCAAACCCCATCCGTGCCCCCCTCTTCCCCCCCACTAACCCCCCCCATCCCTCAGCACCCCGGGGGGGGGGGATTCCCCCCCAACCCCTTGGGGTGGGGACCCCAGGTGCCCCCCCCTTACCTCACCCCACCCCGGGGGGGGGGCACAGACCCATTTTGGGGGGCTCAGGGACCTGATTTACCCCCTCAGGGATGGGAATTTGGGGGGGGGGAGGGATGGGGGGGCACAGACCTATTTTGGGGGGCTCAGGGACCCTGATTTGCCCCCCCAGGGATGGGAATTTGGGGGGGGAGGGACGGGGGGCACAGAGCCCTTTTGGGGGCTCAGGGATCTGATTTCCCCCCCACCCCAAGAATTGGGGGGTGGGAGGGATGGGGGGGGGCACAGACCTGTTTTGGGGGGTTCAGGGGACCTGATTTGCCCCCCCACCCCAAGAATTTGGGGGGTGGGAGGGATGGGGGGGCACAGACCCCTTTTTGGGACCTGATTCCCCCCCCCCCCCGGGGATTGGAATTTGGGGGCTGGGGGGGGGCACTGACCTATTTTGGGGGGTTCAGGGACCTGATTTTCCCCCCCACCCCAAGAATTGGGGGGTGGGAGGGATGGGGGGGGGCACAGACCCATTTTAGGGGTTCAGGGGACCTGATTTGCCCCCCCCCCCAACCCCAGAGCCCCTGAGGATGCGCTGCCCCCCCTGACCCTCTGGGGGGTCCTGGGTTTGTGGGTGCCCCTGGCTGGGGGAGGGGTTTTGGGGGGTCGCCTTTCCGCCCCCCCCCCCCCGAAAAGCTTCGTGCCGACAGCAGGACCCTGACCCGCACCCTGAGCGCGCGCATCCAGCGCCTACAGGCGGGGGGGGAGAGGGGGGGGGGATGGGGGGGGGGGGGGGGGCCGGGGGGAGGGGGAGGAGGGGGGTTGGGGGAGGGATGGGGATGGGGGGCGGGGATGGAGCCACCGGGACCCCCCCCCCCCACTTCAGGGATACCCCCACTTTGGGACACCCCCACTTTGGGACACCCCCACTCAGCGACCCCGCCCCCCCCCCCCCCCCCCCCACTCTGGAATCTCCCCCACCCCAAGGACACCCCCACCCCAAGGACACCCCAACTCTGGGATCCCCCCCAGTCTGGGACCCCCTGCCCCAGGGACCCCCCACTTTGGGACACACACACACCCCCCCCCTCCAGGACCCCCCCACCACAGGGACACTCCAACTCTGGATTCCCCCCACTCCGGGACCCCCCCACCACAGGGACACCCCCACTTTGGGACCCCCGCACTCAGCGACACCCCCACCCCACCCCAGGGACACCCCAAGTCTGGGATCCCCCCACCCCAAGGACACCCCGCCCCCCCACCCTGGGATCCCCCCACTCCAGGACCCCCCCACCCTAAGGACACCCCGCCCCCCCACCCTGGGATCCCCCCACTCTGGCATCCCCCACTCCAGGACCCCCCACCCCAAGGACACACCCCTACCCCCCCGGGATCCCCCCCACTCTGGGACCCCACCATCACAGGGACACCCCCACTTCAGGGACACACACACCCTCACCTCGAGGACCCCCCACCCCAGGGACACCCCAAGGTCTGGGACCCCCCCACCCCAAGGACACCCCCGCCCCCCACCCTGGGATCCCCCCACTCCAGGACCCCCCCACCCCAGGGACCCCCCCAACTCTGGGACCCCCCCACCCCAACGACACCCCCCCCCCACCCTGGAATCCTCCCCCCGCCAGGACCCCCCACCCCAGGGACACCCCCACTTTGGGACCCCCCCACTCAGCGACCCCCCACTCCCACCCCAGGGACACCCCAAGTCTGGGACCCCCCACCCCAGGGACCCCCCCACCCCAAGGACACCTCCACCCCAGGGACACCCCAACTCTGGGACCCCCCCACCCCAAGGACACCCCCCCACCCTGGGATCCCCCCACTCTGGGACCCCCCCACTCCAGGACCCCCAGCCCAGGGCACCCCACTGGGACCCCCCACCCCAGGGACACCCCTACTCTGGGATCCCCCCACTCCAGGACCCCCCAACACAGGGATCCCCCACTCCAGGGACCCCCCCACTCAGGGCCCGGGAAGGGGGGTCCCAGGTTGGGGTGCCACGGCTGGGTGGGGGGGTCGCTATACCCCAAATTGGGGGGGTGGTGCCACAGCTGGGTGGGGGGGTACCCAAAGGGGGAGGGGGGTCCCGGGGAAGGGGTTGGGGGGGTCCCATGGCTGGGCGGGGGGGTACCCAAAGGGGAGGGGGGTCCCGGGGAGGGGGTTGGGGGGGTCCCATGGCTGGGCGGGGGGGGTACCCAAAGGGGAGGGGGGTCCTGGGGAGGGGGTGGGGGGGTCCCATGGCTGGGCGTGGGGGGTACCCAAAGGGGAGGGGGGTCCTGGGGAAGGGGTGAGGGGGGTCCCATGGCTGGGTGGGGGGTACCAAGGGGAGGGGGTCCATGGCTGGGTGTGGGGGCGCAAAGGGGAGGGGGGTCCCGGGGAGGATGGGGGGTCCCATGGTTGGGTGGAGGGGGTTCCCAAAGGGGAGGGGTGGGGGGGTCCCATGGCTGGGGGGAGGTGGGGTTGGTGGTGTCCCGGGGAGGGGGGTGTGTGTCCCCCCAATTTGGGGTGCCACAGCTGGGCAGTGTGGGGGGGGGTGTCCCCCCAAACCGCATATTGGGGGGGTGGGGGGGCTAGTGGGGTGTGAGTGTCCCTCGGAGGGGGGTCGGGGGGGGTCCCTCTTGCCCCCTAACCCCCCTCCCCCCATTTCCCCCCCCCCCTCCAGCTCTTCCCTCCGGGGCTGCGGATCCAGGGGCTGGATTCCCTGCCTGGGGGGGTCCGGGGGCGGCCTGGGGGCCCTGGCCCAGCACCTCCAGCTCTTCCAACTCCTCCTCAATCACCTCCCCGTGGCCCCCCGGGTCTCCCCCAAATCTCCAACGATCTGGAGAACCTGCGGAGCCTCCTGACAGCCATGGAGGCCCAAGAAGGCTGTGCCCCCCCGGGAACCCCCCGGGCCTACCCCAGGCCTTACCCGAGGCCTTGGCCCAGGCCCCTCACACCGCGGCCGGGTTGGCCTTGGCCCGGCTCAGCCTCTGCCTCGACGGCATCGCCCGGCGCCTCGAAGGCCCCCCGGCTGTTAGGGACCCCCCCACGGGCTCTTAGGGACCCCCCAGGCTCTTAGGGACCCCCCCACGGGCTCTTAGGGACCCCCCATGGGTCTGTAGGGGACCCCCCAGCTCTTAGAGACCCGGCATGGCTCTTAGGGACCCCCCCCCGGCTGTTAGGGACCCCCCCACGGGCTCTTAGGGACCCCCCCAGGCTCTTAGGGACCCCCCCACGGGCTCTTAGGGACCCCCCAGCTCTTAGAGACCCGCCATGGCTCTTAGGGACCCCCCTGGCTCTTAGGGACCCCCCCCGGCTGTTAGGGACCCCCCCACGGGCTCTCAGGGACCCCCCAGGCTCTTAGGGACCCCCCTGGGTGTTAGACATCCCCCCCAGGCTCTTAGAGACACCCCCCCCGGCTGCTAGGGACCCCCCATGGGTCTTAGGAACCCCCCCCGGCTCTTAGGGACCCCTCTGGGTGTTAGAGACCCCCCCGGCTCTCAGGGACCCCCCCCCGGCTCTCAGGGACCCCCCCCGCTCTCAGGGACCCCCCCGGTTCTCAGGGACCCCCCTGCTCTTAGGGACCCCTCCGCTCTTAGGGACCCCCCTCCGCTCTTAGGGACCCCCCCGGCTCTCAGGGACCCCCCTCGCTCTTAGGGACCCCCCGCTCTTAGGGACCCCCCCCGGCTCTCAGGGACCCCCCCCACTCATAGGGACTCCCCCCAGCTCTCAGGGACCCCCCCGCTCTTAGGGCCCCCCTCCGCTCTTAGGGACCCCCCCGGCTCTCAGGGACCCCCCCACTCATAGGGACTCCCCCCAGCTCTCAGGGACCCCCCCCCGCTCTTAGGGCCCCCCTCCGCTCTTAGGGACCCCCCCGGCTCTCAGGGACCCCCCCACTCATAGGGAACCCCCCCAGCTCTCAGGGACCCCCCCGCTCTCAGGGACCCCCCCCGCTCTCAGGGACCCCCCCTGGCTCTCAGGGACCCCCCTGCTCTTAGGGACCCCCCCGGCTCTCAGGGACCCCCCCCGCTCTTAGGGCCCCCCCCGCGGGTTCAATTTAATGAGTTCGTTAATTATTCTCATCATTAATTAGCGTAATGAGCAGCCTCGTTCTCATCACTCACCGGTCGGGGGGGGGGGGGGGGAGGGCCGGGGGGGGGGTTGGGAAGAGGATGGGGGGGGGGTCGGATAATTCGGGGGGGGGGTCATCCCTGGGGGGGTAATTTGGGGGGGGGGTTGGGGGGGGTCAAGTATCGGGGGGGTGTAATTCGGGGGGGGGGGTTGGGATCATCCCTGGGGGGGGGTAATTTGGGGGGGGTCAAGTATCGGGGGGTGTAATTCGGGGGGTGTAATTCGGGGGGGGGGGGGTTGGGATCATCCCTGGGGGGGGTAATTTGGGGGGGGATAATCTGAGGGGGGGTCAAGGAATGGGGGGGGGTGGTAATTCGTGGGGGGGATGATCCGGGGGGGGGGGGGTGTGGGATCATCCCTGGGGGGGGTAATCTGGGGGGGGGGGTCAAGGATCGGGGGGTAATTCGGGGGGGGGAGAGATGGTCGGGGGGGGGGTTAGGATCATCCCTGGGGGGTAATTTTGGGGGGGGGGGTAATCTGGGGGGGTCAAGGAATGGGGGGGGTTTAATTCGGGGGGGAGATGATCTTGGGGGGGTTGGGATCATCCCTGGGGGGGGTGTCATCTGGGGGGGTCAAGTATCGGGGGGGGTCAAGTATCGGGGGGGATGATCCGGGGGGGTTGGGATCATCCCTGGGGGGGATAATTTGGGGGGGGGTAATCTGGGGGGGGGGTCAAGGATCGGGGGGTAATTCGGGGGGGGGGGGTAATAATTCGGGGGGAGATGATCTTGGGGGGGTTGGGATCATCCCTGGGGGGGTAATTTGGGGGGGGTGTCATCTGGGGGGGGATCAAGTATCGGGGGGGGGGGGGTAATTCGGGGGGGGGGGGGTTGGGATCATCCCTGGGGGGGATAATTTGGGGGGGTAATCTGGGGGGGGGGGTCAAGGATCGGGGGGTAATTCGGGGGGGGTAATAATTCGGGGGGGGGAGATGATCTTGGGGGGGTTGGGATCATCCCTGGGGGGTAATTCGGGGGGGGTGGGGGTCAGATGATCGGGGGAGTGGGGGGGGGGGGGTGGTTGGGGGGGTCAGGCCAGAGGGACACGGGGACAGGGGGACACACGAGGACACGGGGCTGAGTCAGGCTGCGGGGGGGGGGGGGAGGGAGGGGGTTGCCGGGGGGGGGGGCACAGCGGTTGCTCAACTCCACGTGCCCCTCCCCCCCCCGCCCCCCCTTTTTCCACCCCGGCCTGGTGTGACCCCAACACCATGGGGGAGGGGGGAGGGGGGAGGGGAGATCAACTAACCCCCCCCCCCCAAAAGCTGCCCCCCCCCTTGGAACATCTCCCCCCCACCCCCCAAAAGCTGCCCCCCCTCAGAGCATCCCCCCCCCCCCCAAAAAAAGCTGCCCCCGCCCCCTTGGAGCACCCCACACCCCCACCCCCTATGCCCCCCCCTCGGAGCTGCCCCCCCTTGGAGCATCCCCACCCCCTCACCCCCCCCCTCAAAGCTGCCCCCCTCGGAGCTGCCCCCCCTTGGAGCATCCCTACCCCCCCCCATCTCCCCCCCCAAAATCTGCCCCCCCTCGGAGCATCCCCACCCCCCACCCCCCCCAAAAAAGCTGCCCCCCCTCGGAGCATCCCCCCCCCAAAAAGCTGCCCCTCCCTCGGAGCATCCCCACCCCCTCACCCCCCCCCTCAAAAAGCTGCCCCCCCCCCCCCAAAAGCTACCCTCAGAGCATCCCCACCCCCCAAATCTGCCCCCCCCCCTCGGAGCATCCACACCCCCCCACATCCCACCCCCAAATCTGCCACCCCCCCTCAGAACATCCCCCCCCAAAAAGCTGCCCCCCACCCCCCTTGGAGCATCCCCACCCCCCCATGCCCCCCCTCTCCAACCCCCCCCATCCATGGGGGCCCTTGGGGGGGCCCCCAAAACCTGATACTTTCCCTTTATAAAACCTCTTTATTAATTATGGGGGGGGGGGGGCAGATAATGGGGGGCCTCTCCAGCCCCCCCACCGCAAACAAACTGGGGGGGGGGAGCAGAGTAGAGCAGCCCCCCTCTAAGTTCCCCCCCCCCCCCGAGGGGTTTGGGATCAGCTCCCGTGGGTGGGGGGGCCCCCCCACCCACGGGAGCTGATCCCAAACCCCTCGAGGGGGGGGGAAATTTGGGGGGGGGTCTCAGCTGTCAAACCACTTGCCCTTTTTTTGGGGGGGGGGGCACTCCCCAGGATCTTCCTCTTGTAGGTCTCTACCAGGGCGTTGAACCGAATTTCGGCCCCCCGGGACCCCCCCGGCGCCGCTGAGTCTGGAGAAGGGGGGGGGGGGGGGGCAAAGGATGAGGGGGGGTCCCCTGGATCAACACCCCCCCCTCCAAACACAGCCAACCAGTCACCCCTCTTTGGGGACACACACACACACACCCCCCTCAAAAAAGTGGGTGGGGAAGGATTGGGGGGGGGGGCTCCCTAGACCCCCCCAAAAGGGAGTGGGAAGGATAATGGGGCTTGACCCCACATGGAGAAAGATGGGGGGGCTCCTAGACCCCCCAAAAGGTAGTTGGGAAGGACTGGGGGGGGAGTCCTGGATGCCCCCCCACAGGGAGAAGGGGGGCTCCTAGACCCCCCCAAAAGGGAGAAGGAGGGACGGGGGGGCTCCTAGACACCCCCAAAGGGGAGTGGGGAAGGGTGGGGGGCTCCAGGACCCCCCCAAAAAGAAGAAGGAGGGAGGGGGCTCCTAGACCCCCCCCCAAAAGGGAGTGGGGAAGGATAATGGGGGCTCCTTGACCCCCCCACATGGAGAAAGATGGGGGGGGGGCTCTTAGACCCCCCCAAAAGGTAGTTGGGAAGGATGGGGGGCCCCAGGACCCCCCTAAAGGGAGAAGAGGGGGGAGGGTCTAGGAGCCCCCCCCCAAAAGAGAGTGGGGAAGGATGGGGGGCTCCTAGAGCCCCCCCCAGGGAGAAGGATTTGGGGGGGTCTGGAGTTGGGGGGGGGGAAAGGATGAGTTGAGGAGGGGGGAAGGATGGGGGGGGGTCCCCTGGATCAACCCCCCCATACACACACCACACCCCCCCTTAAAAAAGTGGGTGGGGGAGGATGGGGGGGGCTCCAGGACCCCCCCCAAAGGGAGGAGGGAGGGGGGCTCCTAGACCCCTCCAAAAGGGAGTGGGGAAGGATGGGGGGGCTCCAGGACCCCCCCCAAAAGAGAGAAGGATTGGGGGGGGGGAGGGGTGTGTCCTGGACCCCCCAGCAGTGAATGAACCAGAAGGGACCCCTCCCAAATTAGGGGGAGGGGAGCAAGAAGCCCTTTCCCCCCCACCCCCCGAAATACCCCCCCTGCCCCCCAAAACCTACCTGTGGGGGGGCACCTGCTTCTTCTCCTTCCTCCTCTGGCTCTTGGGCTGTTTGGGGGGGGCACAGGCTGCCCCCTGCCCCTGTCCCGCTTCCTGGGGGGGGGGGGGGGCAAGACACATTGAGGGGGGGGGCACCCATGGGTGCCAGGTCCAGATTTGGGGGGGGGGGTCACCCATGGGTACCAGGTCCAGATTTAGGGGGAGGGGCACATGGGTGCCAGGGACAGATTTGGGGGAGGGGGGCACATGGGTGCCAGGGACAGATTGGGGGGGGGTGTCACCCATGGGTACCAGGTCCAGATTAGGGGGGGGGGCACATGGGTACCAGGGACAGATTAGGGGTGGGGGGGTCACCCATGGGTACCAGGTCCAGATTTAGGGGGAGGGGCACATGGGTGCCAGGGACAGATTGGGGGGGGGGGGCACCCATGGGTACCAGGGACAGATTTAGGGGGAGGGGCACATGGGTGCCAGGGACAGATTTGGGGGGGGTCACCCATGGGTACCAGGTCCAGATTTAGGGGGGGTCACCCATGGGTGCCAGGTCCAGATTTGGGGGGGGGTCACCCATGGATACCAGGTCCAGATTTAGGGGGGGTCACCCATGGGTGCCAGGTCCAGATTTGGGGGGGGGTCACCCATGGGTACCAGGTCCAGATTTAGGGGGGTCACATGGGTGCCAGGGACAGATTTGGGGGAGGGGGGCACATGGGTGCCAGGGACAGATTGGGGGGGGGGGTGTCACCCATGGGTACCAGGTCCAGATTTAGGGGGAGGGGCACATGGGTACCAGGGACAGATTAGTGGGGTGGGGGGTCACCCATGGGTACCAGGTCCAGATTTAGGAGGAGGGGCACATGGGTGCCAGGGACAGATTTGGGGGAGGGGGGCACATGGGTGCCAGGGACAGATTGGGGGGGGGGTGTCACCCATGGGTACCAGGTCCAGATTAGGGGGGGGGGGGCACATGGGTACCAGGGACAGATTAGGGGTGGGGGTCACCCATGGGTACCAGGTCCAGATTTAGGGGGAGGGGCACATGGGTGCCAGGGACAGATTTGGGGGAGGGGGGCACATGGGTACCAGGTCCATATTTGGGGTGGGGGGGCACCCATGGGTACCAGGGTCCAGATTGGGGGGGGCACATGGGTGCCAGGTCCAGATTTGGGGTGCTGCTCTGCCCCATGAGGAGGGGGCAGATGGATTTGGCGGGGGGGGCACCCAGCCAGCCAGACACCCCCTTTGAGGGGGGACACATACACACCCCCCCCCCCATACCTGATTTTGGGCCCCCGGTGGGAGGGGAGGGGCAGCACCCTCCTCCTGGTGCCCCCATCCTGCTGCTCCTCAGTTCGGAACCCAGCCCAGGCCACAGGTTGGGGGGGGTCCTGTGCCCCCCCGCGCCCCCCCGGCCCCCCCAACCTGCTTCATCCCTTTTTGGGGGGGGCTGCTGGGGGGGTTGAGTCGAGTCCTTGGAGGGGGGGCTTCTGTTTCAGCTTGAGCTGGGGAAGGAAAAGGGGGGGAGAGGATGAAGAGACCCTCAAATTGGGGGGGGGGGGGTGTAAATTGGGGGGGGGGTTGTAATTTGGGGGGGGGGTCCCTACCAGGCTGCGCTGGGCTCGCTGCTCCTTGAGCTTCAGCTTGCGCCGGTCCTCAAGGGAGAACTCAACGATGGGGCGCTGGGGGGGGGCAAAAATGGGGGGGTGGGAAAATGGGGGGGGAGCAAAAATGGGGGGGGGCAAAAATGGGGGGGAAAATGGGGGGAGGGGGAAAATGGGGGGTGTGGGGGAAATGGGGGGGCAAAAATGGGGGGGGAAAATGGGGGGAGGGGGAAAAATGGGGGGGTGGGTGAAAATGGGGGGAGGGGGAAATGGGGGGAAAATGGGGGGGGAAGGGGGGGAAGGGGGGGAAAGGGGGGGAAAAGGGGGGAAGGGGGGGAAAGGGGGGGGGAAGGGGGGGAAAGGGGGGGAAGGGGGGGAAATGGGGTGGGGGAAAGGGGGGGGAAATGGGGGGAGAAATGGGGGGAGAAATGGGGGGGGAAATGGGGGGGGGGGAAATGGGGGGGCAAAAATGGAGGGGGGTAAAAATGGGGGACACACATACAGAAGGGAAGGGGGGCGTCAAGGTAAAGGGGGAGGTCAATGAATTGGGGGGGGCATGGTAAAGAAGGGGGAAGGGGAAGATAAAGGGGGGCAAAAGGGGGGGCGGGAAAAGGGGGGCAAATACGGGGGGGGTAAAAGGGGGGGACGACATACAAGGGAAGGGGGGTGTCAAGGTAAAGGGGGAGGTCAATAAATGGGGGGGGGCATGGTAAAGGGGGGGAAGGGGAAGATAAAGGGGGGCAAATACGGGGGGTGTGTGCAAATACGGAGGGGGGGCAAATAAGGAGGGGTAAAAGGGGGGGTAAAAGGTCACAGGGACCCGGGGGGTGGAGGGGGGCAGGAGACACCCAGAGTGGGGGGGGTAGGAGACACCTGGTTGGGGGGGGGGGGGGCAGGAGACACCTGGGGGGGGGGGGGTGTTACAGGGACCCTGGGGGGCAGGGCAGGGGGCAGGAGACACCCGGGGGGGGGGGGGTGTGGGGGGGGGTGTCACAGGGACCCTGGGGAGAGGAGGGGGGATCAAAGGGACCCTGGGGGGGGGTGTCACAGGGACCATGGAAGGTGTGTGGGGGGGCAGGAGACACCCGGGGGGGGTGGGATGAGGGGACACTGGGGGGGGGGGTCACAGGGACCCTGGGGAGGGGGGTACGGGGGGGGCAGGAGACACCCGGGGGGTGGGGGGGGGCACAGGGACCCTGGGAAGAGGGGGAGGGCAGGAGACACCCGGGGGGTGGGGGGTGTCACAGGGATCCTGGGGGTGGGGGCAGAAGACAGCGGGGGGCCGGGGGGGTCACAGGGACCCTGGAGGTGGGGGGGGGGGGGGCAGGAGACACCCTGTGGGGGGGTCACAGGGACCCGGGGGGTGGGGGGGGCAGGAGACACCCGGGGGGGGGTGGGGGGGTCACAGGGACCCTGGAGGTGGGGTGGGGGCAGGAGACACCCGGTTTGGGGGGGTCACAGGGACCCTGTTGGGGGGGTGGGGGCAGGAGACACCCTGTGGGGGGGTCACAGGGACCCGGGGGGTGGGGGGGCAGGAGACACCCGGTTTGGGGGGGTCACAGGGACCCTGGGGAGGGGAGGGGCAGGAGACACCCGGGGGGGGGTGTCGGGGGGGATAGGAGACACCCAGTTTGGGGGGGGTCACAGGGACCCTGGGGGGGGGGATGACAGATACTGGGGGGGGGGGGGTGATACTGGGGTTCAGAACCCCCCGGGGGGGGTTTGGGGGGGTCTGGGGTGGGGGGGGATGAGCACCCACCTTGTGCGCCCCGAAGAGCTGGGGGTTGTTGTTGAGCCCCCTGAGGGCGGCCAGGGCCTGGGAGTGCTCCCCAAAAGCCAGGAAGGCGTACCCCAAAGAGCGCCCCTCCCCCCGCTGCTCCCGCATCACCCGGCACTGGGGGGGGGCAAGAAAAGGCGGGGGGGGGGGTCAGAGGCACCCCCAAACCTGCCCTAAGGTGGGGAGATGGGGGGCACCGCAATGCTCTGCACCCCCAAACCCACCCGAGGGGGGGGCAAAGAGGGGGGGCACCCCTCTGCTCTGCACCCCCAAACCCACCCCGGGGTGGGGGGATGGGGGGGCACCCCTCTGCACCCCAAAACCCACCCCACGGTAGGGGCACCCCTCTGCTCTGCACCCCCAAACCCACTCGGGGGGGGGACGGGGGACGGGGGGGCACCCCTAAAGCCACCCCAGGGCCTGGGAGTGCTCCCCAAAAGCCAGGAAGGCGTACCCCAAAGAGCGCCCCCCCCCCGCTGCTCCTGCATCACCCGGCACTGGGGGGGGGGGGCAAAAAAAGGGGGGGGGGGTCAGAGGCTGGGAGCCCCCCCATCTAAATGAGGCTGGACCCCGCTGAGGCACCCCCCAAACCCACCCTGGGGGGGCACCCCTCTGCTCTGTACTCCCAACCCACCTGGGGGGGCACGGGGAGGGGGCACCCCTCTGCACCCCCAAACCCACCCCACAGTAGGGGCACCCCTCTGCTCTGCACCCCCAAACCCACCCGGGGTGGGGGGGGCACAGAGGGGGAAGGGGGAGTGTTAGGGGGGTGACAGGGGAAGGGGGGGATGTTTTGGGGAAGGGGGGTCAGAAGAAGGGGGTGCCAGGGAAGGGGGGTGTTGGGGGGCGGTGCCGGGGCAAGGGGGGGTCAGGGGAAGGGGGGGTTGTCGGGGGAACGGGGGGGTTGTTGGGGAAGGGGGTGCCGGGGGAAGGCGGGGGGGGGGTGGTGTTGGGCAAGGGGGCTCTTGGGGGGGGGAGGGTCCCGGGGGAAGGGGGGGTCGGGGTGGTGGTACTGGGGGAAGGGGAGGTCAAGGGAATGGGGGGTGCTGGGGGAAGGGGGGTGTTGGGGGAAGGGGGGGTGTCGGGGGGGTGCGGGGGGAAGGTGGGGGGATGTTTCGGGGAAGGGGTCAGGAGAAGGGGGGGTCAGGGGGGAGTTGCCGGGGGCGGGGGGGGGATGTTTTTGGGAAGGGGGGTCAGGGGATGGGGGGTGTTGGGGAAGGGGGGTGCCAGGGAAGAGGGGGGTGTTGGGGTGGGCATGCCGGGGGAAGGGGGGTTAGGGGAAGGGGGGTCAGGGGATGGGGGGTGTTGGGGGGGGTGCCGGGTAAGGGGGGGGGTGTTGGGGAGGGGGGTGTTGGGAGAGTGTCGGGGGAACGGGGTGGGGGTGTCGGGTGGGGGTTGCCAGGGGAAGGGGGGGTGTTGGGGAAGGGGGGGGTCAGGAGAAGGGGACGTGTTTGGGGAAGGGGGGGGGGTGTCCAGGGGAATGGGGGGGGTGTTGGGGGGGGTGCTGGGGGAAGGTGGGGGGATGTTTCGGGGAAGGGGGGTCAGGGGAAGGGGGGTGTGGGGGGGGTTTGCTGGGGAACGGGGGGTGGGTTGTTTTGGGGAAGGGGGGTCAGGGGAAGGGGGGTGTGGGGGGGGGTGTCAGGGGAAGGAGGGGGTGTTGGGGAAGGGGGGTCAGGGAAAGGGGGGTGTTGGAGGGGGCATGCCGGGGGAAGGGGGGTCAGGGGAAGGGGGGTGTTGGGGAAGGGGGGGGGGTCAGGGGAACAGGAGGGGTGTCGGGGGGTGGGGGGGGGAAGGAGGGGGTGTTGGGGAAGAGGGGGGTGCCGGGGGAAGGGGGCGGTGCTGGGGGGGGGGGTCGGGAGAAGGGGGGATCGGGAGAAGGGGGTGTCGGGGGAGGGGGTGTCAGGGGTCAGGGGGGTCCCCCACCTCAGTGATGCGCAGCCTCTGTCCCCCCCAGCCCCAGCACGAGGCGCCGCAGCCCGGCGCTGTCCAGCCCCTTGGGCAGGTTGTGGACGCAGAGCCGGGTCCTGGACACGAAGATGTTCTGATCCCTCAGCTTCCTGGCCTTCAGCTCCTCAAACTGGGCAGACTGGGGAATCAAAGGGGGGGGGGCACACCCCCATAAAACCCCCTGAACCCCCTTCAGACCCCCCCCCTCCCCCTTACCCGAGCTCTCTTGGCCATGTCAGCAGCGCTCACACCCTCTGCTGCTTTGGTCCCAGCACGGATCACTGTGGGATGGGATTGGGGGGGGGGTTTAGGGGTGATGGGGGGGTTTTGGGGGGTTTGGGGGGGTTTTAGGGGGGGGACACTCACAGCCTTCACGTGCCAGGTAGAGGTTCCTGGTGCCGGTGGGTTTTGGGGGTTTTGGGGTGCGGAGCTTCTGCGCCTCCTCCCTGCTCACGGCTGGGTCAATGCGGAGCAGCCGCCCCTCCAAACGCAGCCCCCCACCCTGGGAGGAAGAAAGAGGGGGTGGGGGGGGCATAAATTAGGGTGGGGGGGGCACAGATGGGGGTCTTAAGGAGGTGACATCACCCCCTTTTAACCCCACCCCCCAAAAAGGCACAGACCCCATTAATGGTCCCCCCAAAAGCCAAAGTGGGGGATGGCTCCAGCTCCTCCCAAGCTCCTGGGGGGAAGTTGCCCCTGGGGGGTGTTTTGACCCCCGGGGGGGGTTGTTTACCCCTGGGAGGGGTGGTTTGACCCCAAGGGGGGGGTGGTTTTGACCCTGGGGGGCGGTTTTGGGGTGCAGAGCTTCTGCACCTCCTCCCTGCTCACGGCTGGGTCGATGCGGAGCAGCCGCCCCTCCAAACGCAGCCCCCCACCCTGGGGGGGGGCACAGATTGGGTGGGGGGGCATAAATTTGGGGGGGGGGGGCCTAAGGAGGTGACATCACCCCCTTTTTAACCCTCACCCCCCCAAAAGACACAGACCCCACTAATCCCCCCCAAAAGCCAAAGGGGGGGATGGCTCCAGCTCCTCCCAAGCTCCTGGGGGGGGGGAAGTTGCCCCTGGGGGGGTGTTTTGACCCCCAGAGGGGGGTTGTTTACCCCTGGGAGGGGTGGTTTGACCCCAAGGGGGGGTGTTTTGCCCTGAGGGGGGTGGGTTTGCCATGGGGAGGGGTATTTTGACCCCAGAGAGGGGTATTTTGGCCCCTGGGGTGGGGGCTATTTAAATCCTTGGGAGGGGTTGATCCCCAAAGGGGGGTGGTTTTGACCCCAAGGGGGGTAGGTTTGGCCCCTGGAGGGGTGGGTTTGCCCTGGGGAGGGGTATTTTGACCCCCAAGGGGGGTATTTTGGCCCCTGGGGGGGTGGGTTTGCCCCAGGGAGGGGTATTTTGACCTAGAGGAGGGGGTGTTTTGACCCCTGGGGGGGTGGGTTTGGCCCCTGGGGGGGGAGTTTTGCCCCAGAGGGGGTATTTTAACCCCAAAGGGGGTGGGTTTGCCCCAGGGAGGGGTATTTTGACCTAGAGGGGGGTGTTTTGACCCCATGGGGAGTGGATTTGCCCGAGGGAGGAGGGGGGCAGGATGGGGGGGAGATGAAGTGGGGGGGGGGGATGTGATGGGGGGTGGTTTGCCCCCAGAGGGGGTGTTTTTAACCCCAGAGAAGATATTTTAACCCCAAGGGGGGGTGTTTTGACCCCAAGGGAGTGGGATTTGCCCCAGGAGGGGGGTGATTTTACCCCTGGGGGGGGGGGGGGGCAAAATCATGCCCCCCCCCCCCCAAAACTCACCTCACTCTCCCCCTGGGCAGCTTGGAGACATTTTTGGGCAGCTTCTTGGGTCAGGAACTGGGCAAAAGCACAACCTGGGGGGGTACAAAGGGGTTCAGGCACCCCCAAAATTGCCCCCCCCCCCTTTCTTAGACCCCCCTGCCCCCCCCCCCAAATTACCCTTGGAGTGCTCAGTGTCGGGGTGCAGCACCACACGGACGTACTTGAGGTCCCCAAATTGATGGAGCAGCACCCCCAAAGCTTCCTCCTCTGTGTCAAAGGAGAGGTTCCTAGGGGGGGACCCCAAAAAGGATATTTGGGGGGGGCATTATACCATCCAGCCCCCCCCAAGCTTAAAAGGGCCCCCCTTTTTCCTTGCCCCCCCCCCAATCCATCCCTCACCTGATGAAGACGGTCCTGCCTTCACCCACGTCTGAGGGGAGGGGGGTACTCGTTGCTTTTTGGGGGGGACACCCCAAAAAGGACATTTGGGGGGGGCATTATACCATCCAGCCCCCCCAAGCTTAAAAGGGCCCCCCTTTTTCCTTGCCCCCCCCCCCAATCCATCCCTCACCTGATGAAGACGGTCCTGCCTTCACCCACGTCTGAGGGGAGGGGGGTACTCGTTGCTTTTTGGGGGGGACACCCCAAAAGGACATTTGGGGGGGGCATTATACCATCCAGCCCCCCCAAGCTTAAAAGGGCCCCCCCTTTTTCCTTGCCCCCCCCCCCCAATCCATCCCTCACCTGATGAAGACGGTCCTGCCTTCACCCACGTCTGAGGGGAGGGGGGTCGGGTACCCCCCTCCCCGTTGCTTTTTGGGGGTGACCCCCCCTGGAATTAAGAGAGGAGATGGTTTTTGGGGGGGGGAAGGGAGTAGAATATCATAGACACCCCCACATCCCATCTCCCCCCCCCCCAAAAAACACCCCCCACCCCTCCAAATCTTCAGCCTCAGGCAGGACAAACCTTCCTCCTCTTCAGCATCTTCTTCCTCCTCCTCCTCCTCTTCCTCCTCCTCCTCCTCTTCCTCCTCCTCCTCTTCCTCCTCTTCTTCCTCTTCCTCCTCTTCTTCCTCTTCCTCCTCTTCCTCCCCCTTTTCCTCCTCTTCCTCCTCTCCTTCCTCTTCCTCCTCCTCTTCCTCCTCCCCCTCCTCCTCCTCCTCCTCCTCCTACAACCACAGCAAACAACCATCACACCCCCCCACCCCACAACTCCCCATCACCCCCACCCCCTCCCCTTGGTTTTGGGGGCACGGGGGGGGTCCCCCAAACCACCTCAGCCCCTATTTTGGGGGGGGGGGCCCAAGGACACCCCCTCACCATCAGCTTGGCCCCCCTGGGTCGCCTGGTACTTGTCCTTGGCCACTGCCCAGTCCACGGCTACTGGTCGCCCTGGGAGAGGAGGGGGGGAGGATCAATGACACCCCCTCTCTCCCCCCCCCAACCCCCAGCACCCCAAAAAAGGGGGACACCCCCCAAACCCCCCTTCTCCAGCCTCACCTTTGATCTCCTTCATGTTCATCCCCTGCAGAGCTTTGCTTGCTTCCAGAACGTTCCGCAGCTGCACGAAGGCGAAGCCCCTCATCTTCCCATCTGGGGGGGGGGAAAGGGGGGTTAGAGGTTAGTTTGGGGGGTAGCACCCCAAAAACAACCCCGGGGGGGCACCCTTCTGCTCTGCACCCCAAATTCCCCCCAGATTGGATCTGGGGGACCCCCAAACCCAGCCCAGGTGGGACACAGGGGGCATCCCCTCACCCCTGCACTCCTGGGTGGGGGGTGGGGTGGGGGTGTCCTGGGGGGGGGGAGTTGGGGGGGTGTCCTGGGAGGGGGGTTGGGGGGTGTTGGGGGGGGGGGGGGGTGGGGGTCCTGGTGGGAGGGTGGGGTGGAGGTGTCTTGGGGGGGGTTTAGGGTGGTGTCCTGGGGAGGGATGGGGGTGTCCGGGGAGGGGTGGGGGTGTCCTGGGGGGTTTGGGGGTGTCCTGGAGCGGGGTTTGGGGGGTGTCCTGGGGAGGGGGTGGGGGTGTCCTTGGGGGGAGGGGTGGAGGTGTCTTGGGGGGGGGGTTTAGGGGGGTGTCCTGGGGGAGGTGGGGGTGTCCTGGGGGGGTTTGGGGATGTGGGTGTCCTGGGGGGGGTGGGGTGGGAGTGGGGGGGTGTCCTAGGGGGGGTTTGAGGGGGTGTCCTGGGGAGGGGGGTGTCCTGGGGAGGGGTGGTGGGGGGGGTGTCCTGGGGGGAGGGGGGTGGGGTGTCCTTGGGGGGGAGGGGTGGAGGTGTCCTGGGGGGGGGTTTAGGGGGGTGTCCTGGATGGGGGTGGGGGTGTCCTGGGGAGGGGTGGGGTGGGGGGGTGTCCTGGATGGGGGTGGGGTGTCCTGGGGGGTGAGGGGGGTGGAGGTGTCCTGGGGGGGGGGTTTAGGGGGGTGTCCTGGGGGGGGTGGGGGTGACGTGGGGAGGGATGGGGGTGTCCTGGGGGGAGGGTGGGGAGTGGGGGGGTGGTGTCCTGGGGGGTGGGGAGGGGGTGTCCTGGGGAGGGGGTGGTTGGGGTGTCCTGGGGGGAGTGGGGGTGGGGGTGGGTGTCCTTGGGGGGGGGTGGGGGTGTCCTGGGGGGAGGGTGGGGGGTGGGGGGGTGGTGTCCTGGGGGGAGGGGTGGTTGGGGGGGTGTCCTGTGGAGGGATGGGAGTGTCCTGGGGGGGGGGGGGGTGTGCCCTGGGGGGTGGGGGGAAGGGGTCCTGGGGGAGGGTGGGGGGTTGTCCTGGGGAGGGGGGGAGGTGGGAGTGGGGGGTGTCCTGGGGGGGGGTGGAGTGGGGGTGTCCTGTGGAGGGGTGGGGTTGTCCTGGGTGGGGGGGGGTGTCCTTGTGGGGGGGCTGGGGTTGGTGCTCTCACCACGGGGTTGGGGTGTACATCCCGGGGGGGGGGGGGGGAGCTGATAGGGGTGTGTCATGGGGGTTTCGGGGGGGTGTGGGGGGGGGCTGGGGGGGTCTCACCTGGTTTTCGGGGTACATTCACCTCCAGCACGGTGCCAAAGGGGAGAAGAGAGAGCGCAGCTCCTCCTCAGAGCACTGGGGGGGGGGGGAAGGCTTTTGGGGGGGCAGGCCAAGAAAAGGGGGGTGCAGAAAGCTTGGGGGGGGGGTTAAATGGAGAGGGGGGTGTCCAATAAAGGGGGGGACCCCCCAAATTGTTACCTTGAAGCTGAGGTTACGGACGATGAGGCGAGCTTTTTTGGGGGGGCCCCGAGGCTGCTTCACCCCTTGAGAGGGCGGGGGGGGGAGGGGAAGGATTTGGGGGTGTTTCCGACGGGGGGAGGGGTTCAGCTTTCTTGTTGGGGCGTCGTCGAGCTGACGTCACAGCCAGGGGGCGCCCGTGCCAGGCGATGACGTCACGCAGGGCGCGGGCCGCGTCATCGGGGAGGGAGAAAGTGACGTAACCGAAACCCCGGCAGGTTGGGGTACCTGGGGGGGGGGGGAAAGGGGGGCCACAGGGAAGGGGGGCAGTGAGGACCTGAGAAACCCCTCCTACCCCCTCCCCAGAACCCCCTCCTACCCCCCCCCTCCCCCCAGTATCCACCCACCCAGCACCAGTTTGGGGGGGTGGGAGGGGGGTGGAAGGGGTTTGGAGCCATCCTGGGGCTACTCTGGAGACACACCCCCCCCCCCCCAAACACACCTGGGGACCCCCCCACCCCCAAACACACCTGGGACACCCCACAACTGGGACACCCCCACCCCCAACCCCCCCAAACACACCTGGGACACCTCCCCCCCCAAACACACCTGGGGACCCCCCACAACTGGGACAGCCCCCAAAACACACCAGGGACCCCCCCACCCCCAAACACGCCTGGGGACCCCCCACAACTGGGACCCCCCCACCCCAAACACACCTGGGGACCCCCCACAACTGGGACACCCCCCCAAAACACACCTGTGGACCCCCCACAACTGGGACACCCCCCCAAAACACACCTGGGGACCCCCCACAACTGGGACCCCCACCCCCAAACACACCTGGGACCTCTCCCCCCAACACAATTGGGACCCCCCCACCCCAAACACACCTGGGGACCCCCCCACAACTGGGACACCCCCCCAAACACACCTGGGACCCCTCCTCCCCCAAACACACCTGGGGACCCCCCACAACTGGGACACCCCCCCCAAACACACCAGGGACCCCCCCACCCCCAAACACACCTGGGGACCCCCCACAACTGGGACACCCCCCCCCAAACACACCTGGGGACCCCCCCCCCAAACACACCTGGGGACCCCCCACAACTGGGACCCCCCCCCCAAACACACCTGGGGACCCCCCACAACTGGGACACCCCCCCAAAACACACCAGGGACCCCCCCACCCCCAAACACACCTGGGGACCCCCCACAACTGGGACACCCCCCAAAACACACCAGGGACCCCCCACCCCCAAACACACCTGGGGACCCCCCCACAACTGGGGGACCCCCCCAAACACACCTGGGACCCCTCCTCCCCCAAACACACCTGGGGATCCCCCACAACTGGGACACCCCCCCCCAAACACACCTGGGGACCCCTCCTCCCCCAAACACACCTGGGGACCCCCCACAACTGGGACCCCCACCCCACCAAACACACCTGGGGACCCCCCACAACTGGGACACCCCCCCCCCAAACACACCTGGGGACCCCCCACAACTGGGACCCCCCCCCAAACACACCTGGGGACCCCCCACAACTGGGACACCCCCCAAAACACACCTGGGGACCCCTCCTCCCCCAAACACACCTGGGGACCCCCCACAACTGGGGGACCCCCCCAAACACACCTGGGACCCCTCCTCCCCCAAACACACCTGGGGACCCCCCACAACTGGGACACCCCCCAAAACACACCTGGGACCCCCCACCCCCAAACACACCTGGGGACCCCCCCACAACTGGGGGACCCCCCCAAACACACCTGGGACCCTCCTCCCCCAAACACACCTGGGGACCCCCCACAACTGGGACACCCCCCCCCCAAACACACCTGGGGACCCCCCCCCAAACACACCTGGGGACCCCCCACAACTGGGACCCCCCCCCCAAACACACCTGGGGACCCCCCACAACTGGGACACCCCCCCAAAACACACCTGGGGACCCCTCCTCCCCAAACACACCTGGGGACCCCCCACAACTGGGGGACCCCCCAAACACACCTGGGACCCCTCCTCCCCCAAACACACCTGGGGACCCCCCACAACTGGGACACCCCCCAAAACACACCAGGGACCCCCCCACCCCCAAACACACCTGGGGATCCCCCACAACTGGGACACCCCCCCCCCAAAACACACCTGGGGACCCCTCCTCCCCCAAACACACCTGGGGACCCCCCACAACTGGGACCCCCACCCCCCAAACACACCTGGGACCTCTCCCCCCCAACACAATTGGGACCCCCCCACCCCAAACACGCCTGGGGACCCCCCACAACTGGGACACCCCCCCAAACACACCAGGGACCCCCCCACCCCCAAACACACCCGGGGACCCCCACAACTGGGACACCCCCCCAAACACACCTGGGGACCCCCCACAACTGGGACACCCCCCCAAACACACCTGGGACCCCCCCACCCCAAACACACCTGGGGACCCCCCACAACTGGGACACCCCCCCCAAACACACCTGGGACCCCCCCACCCCAAACACACCTGGGGACCCCCCACAACTGGGAACTCCCCCCCAAACACACCTGGGACACCCCCCCCCCAGCCCTCAGCCCCCCGCCCAGTCTCTCCCAGCCCTCCCCCAGCCCCCCCAGCTCTAAAAGCCCCCCCAGGCCTCAGCCCCCCCAGGCTCTCATAGCCCCCCCAGCCCCCCGGCTTTCATAGCCTCCCTCAGCCCCCCCAGGCCTCAGCTTCACCCCAACCCCCCCGGCTCTCACAGCCCCCCCAGGCCTCAGCCCCCCCAGGCTCTCAGCCCCCCCCAGGCCCTCTCAGCCCCCCCCAGCCCCCCCCAGGCCTCAGCCCCCCCCAGGCCCTCTCAGCCCCCCCAGGCCTCAGCCCCCCCAGGCCCTCTCAGCCCCCCCCAGGCCTCAGCCCCCCCAGGCCCTCTCAGCCCCCCCGGCCTCAGCCCCCCCCCCAGGCTCTCACAGCCCCCCTCAGGCCTCAGCCTCACCCCAACCCCCCGGCTCTCACAGCCCCCCCCAGGCCTCAGCCCCCCCAGGCCTCAGCCCCCCCAGGCCCTCTCAGCCCCCCCAGCCCCCCCCAGGCCTCAGCCCCCCCCAGGCCTCCCAGCCCCCCAGGCCTCAGCCCCCCCCAGGCCCTCTCAGCCCCCCCAGGCCTCAGCCCCCCCAGGCCCTCTCAGCCCCCCCCCAGGCCTCAGCCCCCCCCGAGGCCCTCTCAGCCCCCCCCAGGCCTCAGCCCCCCCAGCCCTCAGCCCCCGGCTCTCTCAGCCCCCCCAGGCCTCAGCCTCCCCAGCCCTCAGCCCCCGGCTCTCTCAGCCCCCCCAGGCCTCAGCCCCCCGGCTCTCCCAGCCCCCCGGCTCTCTCAGCCCCCCCCAGGCCCTCTCAGCCCCCCCAGCCCCCCCCCAGGCCTCAGCCCCCCCCAGGCCCTCTCAGCCCCCCCAGGCCTCAGCCCCCCCCAGGCCCTCTCAGCCCCCCCCAGGCCTCAGCCCCCCCCCAGGCCCTCTCAGCCCCCCCCCAGGCCTCAGCCCCCCCCGAGGCCCTCTCAGCCCCCCCCCAGGCCTCAGCCCCCCCAGCCCTCAGCCCCCCCGGCTCTCTCAGCCCCCCCCCAGGCCTCAGCCCCCCCCCACCTCCCCAGACCCTCTCAGCCCCCACCCAGCCCCCCACCCTTCTCGGTGACGACGAAGCAGCGCCGCAAGGGCCCGAAGCGGCCGAAGAGGCGCTCGAGGTCGGCGGCGGTGGCGGCGGGGGGCAGCCCCCGCACCAGCACGGTGCGGCCCGGCCCGGCACTGGGCGCCGCCATCTTGGCCACGCGCCGCGCGGGGGCTGTCGGGACGGGACGGGACGGGACGGGACGGGGCTGGAGCGTGAGGTGGTAGAGGAGGCGGGCAGCGCCCCCTGGCGGCGCGGCGGGGAATAGGGGGGTGGGGTCCAGGGGGCTGGGGGATAGGGGGGATGGGGGGGGAATGGGGGGTGGGGGGGGATGGGGGGGTATAAGGGGGATTGGGGGGATGGGGGGGATGAGGGGGATTGGGGGGATGGGGGGATGGGGGGGATGAGGGGGATGGGGGGGATAACGGGGATATAGGGAGGGGATGGGGGAGAATGGGGGGTGGGGGGGATGGGGGGGTATAAGGGGGGATTGGGGGGGATGGGGGGGATGGGGGGATGGGGGGGATAGGGGGGATACTGGGGGATGGGGGGGATGGAGGGGATGGGGGGGATAAGGAGGAAATAGGAGGGGATTGGGGGGATGGGGGGGATGGGGTGGATAGGGGGGATGGGGGGGATGGGGGGGGATGGGGGGGATAGGGAGGTGATAGGGAGGGGATGGGGGAGAATGGGGGGTGGGGGGGATAGGGGGAGATGGGGGGGATGGGGGGGATAAGGGGGATTGGGGGGGATGGGGGGATGGGGGGGATAGGAGGGGATGGGGGGGATAAGGGGGGATTGCGGGGGGATGGGGTGGATAGGGGGCATGGGGGGGATAGGGGGGATACTGGGGGATGGGGGGGGATGGAGGGGATGGGGGGGATAAGGAGGAAATAGGGGGGATTGGGGGGGATGGGGGGGATGGGGGGATAGGGAGGTGATAGGGAGGGGATGGGGGAGAATGGGGGGTGGGGGGGATAGGGGGAGATGGGGGGGATGGGGGGGATAAGGGGGGATTGGGGGGGATGGGGGGATGGGGGGGATAGGAGGGGATGGGGGGGGATAAGGGGGGATTGCGGGGGGATGGGGTGGATAGGGGGCATGGGGGGGATAGGGGGGATACTGGGGGATGGGGGGGATGGAGGGGATGGGGGGGATAAGGAGGAAATAGGGGGGATTGGGGGGGATGGGGGGGGATGGGGGGGATGGGGGTGATGGGGGGGATAAGGGGGGATGGGGGGAGGTGGGGGGGATAGAGGGGGATGGGGGGAGGTGGGGGGGATGGGGGGGATAGGGGGTGATGGGGGGGATGGGTGGGATGGAGGGGGATAGGGGGGATGGGGGGATAGAGGGAGAAGGGGGGGATGGGGGGGGATAAGGAGGGAATAGGGGGGGATGGGGGGGATGGGAGGGGATGGGGAGGATGGGGGGGATGGGGGTGATGGGGGGGATAAGGGGGGATGGAGGGGATAGAGGGGGATGGGGGGAGATGGGAGGGGATGGGTGGGATGGAGGGGATGGGGGGGATGGGGAGGATGGGGGGGATGGGGGGTTGGGGGGGATAGGGAGGGGATAGGGTGGTGGGGGGGGATGAGGGGGATGGGGGAGGATAGGGGGGTTAGGGGGGATGGGGGGGATGGGAGGGGTCCTGTCTCAGGGACTGGAGGGGGGTCAGGGGGCTTGGGGGGGGTGTCCTGTCCTAGGAGCTGGGGGGTGTCAGGGGGGTCCCATCCCAGGGGCTTTAGGGTTCGGGGGTCCCATCCCAGGGGCTGGGGGTTGGGGGGGGGTTTCAGGGGTCCTGTCTCAGGGACTGGGGGGGTCAGGGGGCTTGGGGGGGCCAGGGGGTCCTGTCCTAAGGGCTGGGGGGGTCCGGGGGGCTCCATCCCAGGGGCTTTAGGGTTTGGGGGGTCCCGTCCCGGGGGCTGGGGGTCAGGGGGGGCAGGGGGTCCTGTCCCAGGGACTGGGGGGGTCAGGGGGTCCTGTCCTAGGGGTTGGGGGTTGGGGGTGTCTCGGGGGTCCTGTCCTAGGGGCTGGGGGGTGTCAGGGGGTCCCATCCCAGGGGCTGGGGTTGGCGGGGGGAGAGTTCTCAGGGGTCCCATCCCAGGAGTTGAGGGGAGTCGGGGGGGCTCAAGGGTCCCATCCCAGGGGCTTTAGGGTTTGGGGGTCTCATCCCGAGGGCTGGGGGTCAGGGGGTCCTGTCCTAGGAGCTGGGGGGCGTCAGGGGGGTCAGGGAGTCCCATCCCAGGGGCTGGGATGGGGGGAGGTCTCAAGGGTCCCATCCCAGGGGCTTTAGGGTTTGGGGGTCCCGTCCCGGGGCCTGGGGGGGGCAGGGGGTCAGGGATCCCATCCCAGGGACTTTAGGGTTTGGGGGTCCCATCCCGGGGGCTGGGGGGTCCTGTCCTTGGGGCTGGGGAGGGGTCAAGGGGGTCCTGTCCCAGAGGCTGGGGTGGGGGGGGGGTTCTCAGGGGTCCTGTCCTAGGGACTGGGGGGTCAGGGGGGTCCCATCCCAGGGGCTGGGGTTGGGGGGGGTCTCAGGCGTCCCATCCCAGGGGCTGGGGTGGGGGCAGGGTCTCGGGGGTCCTCTCCCAGGAGCTGGGGAGGGGTCAGGGGGGTTCCATCCCAGGGGCTTTAGGGTTTGGGGGGGGTCCCATCCCGGGGGCTGGGGGGTCAGGGGGGTCAGGGGGTCCCATCTCAGGGGCTGGGGGGGGGGGGGTGTCTCAGGGGTCCTGTCGTAGGAGCTGGGGAGGGGTCAGGGGGGTCCCATCCCAGGGGCTGGGGGTGGGGGTCAGGGGGGCTCAAGGGTCCCATCCCAGGGGCTTTAGGGTTTGGGGGGGTCCCATCCCAGTGGCCGTGGGGCAGGGAAGGGGGAGGTGTGTGTGTGTCTCCCCCCCATGGGGTGCAGTGGGGGTGGGGGGAGCAGGATGGGGGGGGGGCTGCGGATTTGGGGGTTCCAGGGGGGTCACACTCACACCCATCGCACGTGGCACTTTATTGGGTACACGGGGGGGGGGGGGGGAGGGGGGCTGGGGTAGGGGGGACCATGGCAGTGGGGGGCCCAGCCCCCAAATGCCCCCCCCCGCCCTCCCCCAGCGCTGGGGGTGTGGGGGTCTCGGCAGAGGGGGGGAGGAGGGGGTGTGTATCCCTGGGGAGGGGGAGGGGGGGGGTGTCCCCAGGTTCTGGCAGGGGGTCTGAGGGTCTCGGGGGGGGGACCTGGCAGGGAGGGGGTGTCCCCAGGTTGTCACCAGCACTTGGGGGTCTCAGGGACCTCGGGGGTGGCGGGGGGGTTGTTACCAGCACTTGGGGGGGCTCAAGGACCTGAGGGGGGTCCCCAGGTTGTCACCTGGACTTGGGAGTCTGGGGGGGGTCCCCAAAGTTATTGCCAGTATTTGGGGGTCTTGGGGGCCCTGGGGTGGGGGGGGGTCCCCAGATTGTCACCTCTATTCGAGGGTCTCAGGGATTTTGGGGTGGGGGGGGGCAGGTTGTTGCCCACACTTGGGGGGAGGGGGGGTCTTAAAGCCCTTGGGGGGGGGGGGAGGGGGTGTCCCCCCAGGTTATCACCCGTACTTGGAGGAGGGGGGTGCTCAGGGACATTTTGGGGGGGGGGTGAGTATACCCAGGGGTCCAAGGTTGGGGGGGGGGGTCTCTGGGGCATCACTGTTTGGGGGGGTGTCCCCTGGGGGGGTGTCCCCTGAGGGGTCTGGGGTCTCTCCATCCCCCCCCCCCCCAGCGATGGTGCTGACCCCTGGGGCCCCTATGGCATCACTGGGTGGGGGGAGGGGCTTGGGGAGAGGGGGGTGCGGGGGCAAGGGGGGCACCCCCCCCCTACAAGTCTATGGTGTCGCTGCCCATGCTGCAGCCGTTGGCACCGGGGTCACCGGGGGGCTGGGGGACCCCCCTGAGGGTTGGGGTGCGGCAGGGGGGGCCCAGGGGTACCCCCCACCCAGCTCTGGGATGGCCGCAGTGGGGGGGCTGCTTGGGGGGTCCCTGTGGCGGGGGGCTGGGGAGTGTCACCGCCGCCGCACCCCCCGGCCCGGTGCCCGTGGGGAGGGGCTGGCTGTGGCACCAGCACCCCCCGAACACGGGGAGCCCCCCGGCAGGAGGTGGCACGCTGCAGGGCCGGCGGCACGGGGGGGACCCCGGGGGGGCACCGGGGCTGGGGGGCTGGGCTCTGGCGTGCCGGCTGTGCCAGCTGTGCCAGGATTCGGTGTGCCAGGCCCTGGCGTGCCGGCTGCGCCGGCTGTGCCAGCTGTGCCAGGCCCTGGTGTGCCAGGATTCGGTGTGCCAGCTGTGCCAGCTGTGCCAGCTGTGCCAGCTGTGCCAGGCCCTGGTGTGCCAGGATTCGGTGTGCCAGCTGTGCCAGCTGTGCCAGCTGTGCCAGGCCCTGGTGTGCCAGGATTCGGTGTGCCAGCTGTGCCAGCTGTGCCAGCTGTGCCAGGCCCTGGTGTGCCAGGATTCGGTGTGCCAGGATTCGGTGTGCCAGCTGTGCCAGCTGTGCCAGGTGTGCCAAGCCCTGGTGTGCCAGGATTCGGTGTGCCAGCTGTGCCAGCTGTGCCAGGTGTGCCAAGCCCTGCTGTGCCAGGATTCGGTGTGCCAGCTGTGCCAGGCCCTGGTGTGCCAGCTGTGCCAGCTGTACCAAGCCCTGGTGTGCCAGGATTCGGTGTGCCAGCTGTGCCAGGCCCTGGTGTGCCAGCTGTGCCAGCTGTGCCAGGCCCTGGTGTGCCAGGATTTGGTGTGCCAGCTGTGCCAGGATTCGGTGTGCCAGCTGTGCCAGCTGTGTCTGGTGTGCCGGGCCCTGGTGTGCCAGGATTTGGTGTGCCAGCTGTGCCAAGCCCCAGTGTGCCAGACTTCGGTGTGCTGGGCTTTGGTGTGCCGGCTGTACCAAGCCCTGGTGCAGCGGTTGTGCCAAGCCCGGCTGTGCTGGGATTTGGTGTGCCGGTTGTGCCAAGCCCCAGTGTGCTGGTTGTGCCAAGCCTGGTTGTGCCAGGACTTGGACTCAGTGTACCGGTTGTACCGATCCCTGTTGTGCCGGTTGTACTGATCCCAGAGGTGCTGGTTGTGCCAATTCCTGATGTGCTGGTTGTACCGATCCCTGTTGTGCCGGTTGTACTGATCCCAGAGGTACCGGTTGTGAAAATCCCAGAGGTGCCGGTTGTGCTGGTTGTACCGATCCTGGAGGTGGTGGTTGTACCGATCCCTGTTGTGCCAGTTGTACTGATCCCAGAGGTGCCGGTTGTGCGGATTCCTGTTGTGCCAGTTGTACCGATCCCTGTTGTGCCGGTTGTACTGATCCCAGAGGTGCCAGTTGTGCCGATCCCTGTTGTGCTGGTTGTACCGATCCCAGATGTACTGGTTGTGCCGATCCCAGAGACACTGGTTGTACTGATCCCAGAGGCGCCGGTTGTGCCGATTCCTGTTGTGCCGGTTGTCCCGATCCCAGAGGTACCAGTTATGCCGGTTGTGCCGATCCCAGACGCACCAGTTGTTCCCTGATTGGGCGCGGTGGCTTTGCCAAGTGCCGCCATTGCGCTTGTGCCGATCCCTGAGGCGCTGGTGACGCTGATCCCCGCCGCACCGCCACACCCGAACCCCGGCGTGTCACCCTCACCGAGGCCTGGTGTGCCGGCACCGCCGAGGCCCGGCGTCTCCCCGGTGCCGCTCGCCGCCACGCCGCCGTCCCCGAGCCTGGCCTCACCGGCGGTTCCCATCCCCGGCAGGCCGGTGGTGCCGCTCGGTGCCACGGCGGTGCCGGCGGTGCCGCTTCCCGCTGTAGCCATGATGCTGCTGATCCCCGCCGGCGCGGTGCCGGTGCCGCCATGGCGGAAGATTCCAGGCCGCCCTCCCAGCGCCTCGTCGATGCTGCGCCGCAGGTCGATGGGTGACGGGGGCCGGTAGCCGGCGGTGGGGTCGCCATCAACTTCGGGGGGCTCCGGGGGTCCCCCACCCAGGGGTAACGCCTCATCGTCCCCCCTTAACCAGGGGGCGCCGGCGGCGGGGGGAGCGGTGGGGCAGCGAGGCGGCGGGGCGGCGGCCAGCGCCAACCCGGCCAAGGGTAACCCCATGGCCGCCTCAGCCAAGCGACACCCCAACTGCAACCCCCACCACGCCCAAGGCCCCGGGGGGCCGGCGCCCCCCACCCCAAGCCTTGCAGCACCCCGAAAACCTGTAGGCCGGCGCTCAGCACCGCCCCCACCGCCCCCGCCGCCGCCATGCCGGTTGCCGCCGCCCCCTTGTTTTTCTCATGGGGACCCCCCCGTGTAGACCCCCCCGGCAACGGGGCAGCACCCCGAAAACCAACGCAGCCGCTAAGGCAGCGAACAACCCCCGCGGTAGCAGGAGTAGGCCCGGAAGCCTCCCCGACGCCATCATGGCTGCCGTCGGGCCTAGCGCCCCGGCTACGTGAAGCAAGCCTAAAATGGCGGCGGCGGGGGCCGGCAGCGCCGGGGGGTCCCGGGGCGATGGCTAACCCCCACCCCAAACAAGGGAAGGGCAACTCGAAGAGGAGGCGGGCGGCGGCGGGGGGAGGAGGCCGCGGCGCTCGTAGGCGTCGAAGAAGAAAGGGAAGGCCCGAGCGGCCCCCGCCATGGCCAGGAGCCCCCCGAAAGGCGGGCGGCGGCCGGGGGGTGTTTACGGGGTACTCCCAGTAACACCAGTGTTCCCAGTAAGCTGAGGAGAGCGAAAAGGGACCCCGCGCCGTAGACGTGGGCCTCCCAAGCCGGGCCCCAAGCCGCGGCGGCCGATGCCCAAGTGGTGCCCAAGGTTATGAAATGGGGGGGCCAGGAGAAGGCCGTAGGGGTGTCCGGGGTGTCAAGGGGGGGGTCAGCGGGGTCTGACCCCCCCGAACCGCAGGAGGAACCCGGGGCGCAAGCGGAGGCGGCGGCTGGGGGGGGGGCGACCCCCGGGATGGCTGCCGGCCGGGGGGGTGGGCTGCGGGGGAGGGGGCTGTGTGTGTGTGTGCACACCCCCCCCCACACACACACACACACACCCCAAACCCTCCCCCAGCACCCTCATTTCACACCCACACACCCCCACCCATAATGTCCCCCCCCCCGGGGTTCCCACACCCCACGCTTCACCCCAGCCCCCACTTCCCAGCTGCTGGGGTTGGGGGGTCAGCAGCCCATCCCCCACCCTAGGACCCCCCTCACCCCAATCCCTCCCCTCATCCCAGGATCCCCCCACTCACCCCAGGTCCCCCCTTCACCTCAGCCCTCCATCCCCAAGAACCCCCCCCCACCCCAATCCCCCCCCTCACCCCAGGACCCTCTCACTCACCCCAATCCCCCCTCCCACCCCAGCTCCCAGCTCCCCCTCACCCCAGGACCCCCCCCACACACCCCAGGCCCCCCCCCACCCCATTTCCCCCCACTCACCCCAGACCCCTACTCATCCCAGCCCCCCCTCACCCCAATCCTCCCCCCACCCCAGCAGCCCCCTCACCCCAGGACCCTCCCCCCTCACCCCAATCCCCCCCGACACCCCAATTCCCCCCCACCCCAGCACCCCCCACCCCAATTCCCCCCCTCACCCCAATCCCCCACCCCAATTCCGCTCCCCTCACCCCAATCCCCCCCCCAATTCTCCCCCTCATCCCAATCCCCCCACCCCAATCCCCCTCCACCCCAGCCCCCCACCCTCACCCCAATCCCCTCCCCACCCCAGTCCCCCCCAATTCCCCCCCACCCCAATCCCTCCCCCAATTCACCCCTCCAATCCCTCCCCCCACCCCGGCCCCCCCCACCCCAATTCCCCCCCCCACCCCAATCCCACCCCAACCCCAGCCCCCCTAGCCCCCCCAATCCCCCCCCAACCCCAATTCCCCACCTTATCCCAATCCCCCCCAATTCCCCCCTCACCCCAATCCCCCCACCCTTGCCCCAATACCACCCCACCCCAGCCCCCCTCACCCCAATCCCCCCCCAACCCCAGCCCCTTCACCCTCACCCCAATTCCCCCCTCCCCAATCCCTCCCCAATCCCCCCCACCCCAATCCCCACCCCAGCCCCCCACCTCAATTCCCCCACCCTCACCCCAATCCCCCCTCCCACCCCAGCCCCCCCCCCATCCCCCCCTCATCCCAATCCTCCCCCAATTCCCCCACCCTCACCCCAATCCCCCCTCCCCAGCCCCCGCAATCCCCCCAACCGCAGCCCCCCCAATTCCCCCCACACCCCAATCCCCCCACCCCAACCTCCCCCAACCCAATCCCCCCCTCACGCCAGCCCCCTCTCACCCCAATTCCCCCCACCCCAGCCCCCCCAACCCCAGCCCCCCCCCTCAATTCCCCCACCCTCACCCCAATCCTTCCCCCCCAGCCCCCAACCCCCAATCCCTCCCCCAACCCGGCCGCCCCTCCCCCAATTTCCTCCCTCATCCCAATCCCCCCCCCAATTCCCCCCCCCCCAGCCCTCCCCTCACCCCAATCCCCCCACCCCCAATTCCCCCCCCTCACCCCAGCCCCCCTCACCTGGCTCAGCGCCGCTCCCAGCCTGTTCCTGCTCCTGGGTCCTGTTGCCCCCCCCAATCCTGGGTACCCCTGGGGGGCACCGTGGGCACCAGAAACCCTTGGAGGGGAGGGGGGGCCAGAATACATATAAGTGGGGGGGGGTCCCCTTAGCATTAAGGGGGGTCACAAAGCCCCCCAAACCCCCCCCCCAGCACTCACCAGCAGCGCTGAGCTTGCCAGCCAGCTCAGCCATAGCGGGGAGCAGCGAGAGGGGGTGTCGGGGGGGGCTGGGGGGCCCTGAGGAGGCTGGTAGGGGGGGTCCAACCCCCCAACCCCCCCGGCCCCCCCCAGGCTCTAACCCCGCCGTCAGATCGATGGCGATATCCAACTCCAGCTCCTTCCCTTTCTTCCCGGGGGGAGAAACTGGGGGGGTCCCCAAAATAATACCACCACCCCCCACCCCCCACCCCCTAATTGGGAAGATGAGGATAGTTGGGGGGGGGGTCCCAGAACCCACCTCGTCCCCAGGAGCGGGCCAACCCCAACTTGAAGGTAAAGGGGTGGGGGGGGCGCAGGGGTGAGGGGGGGTGATGGGTGGGGGGGTCCCGGGGGGGTCCCAAATCGTGGGGGGACGGGGGGCCCCCCTGACTTCTCACTTTGATTTTAAAGTTGAGCCCCAAGTTGAGGGACAGGACTGGGGGGGTCGCTGAGAGGGGTGGGGGGGTCACTGACCCCCTGGGGGTCCCGGGAGGTTGGTAGGAAGCGGGGGGGGCGGCAGAGGGGGGGTCAGGCACAGTAAGGTCAGGAGGAGGTGGGGGGCAGCCCCCAACTTTGGGGGGGGCGTTGGGGACATCGGGAGCGACGCTGCGGAGAGGGGGAGAAAAATGGGGGGGGGGGAGGTTAGAGATTGGGGGGGCGGGGGGTGTGACAACCGCCCCCCCCAAGGCACAGAGCCCCCCCACCCCGATTCAACTGCCCCCCCTCCCACCCCTGGCTGGAGGGTGAAAGCCCCGGGGGGGTAGCCCGGAGGAAGGGTGGGGGGTGAGGGGGGTCTGCTGGGGAGGGGGGCGGGGGGGGCACTGCTGGGGCTGCCAAAAGGGCAGGAGTATCTTGGGGGGGGGGGCAGGAGCATCCCTGGGGGGGGGCAGGAGCATCTCTGGGGGGAGGCAGGAGCATCTCTGGGGGGGAGGCAGGAGCATCCCTGGGGGGGGGGCAGGAGCATCTCTGGGGGGGGGGGCAGGAGCATCTCTGGGGGGGGGAGGCAGGAGCATCTCTGGGGGGGAGGCAGGAGCATCCCGGGGGAGGCAGGAGCATCCCTGGGGGGCGGGGCAGGAGCATCTCTGGGGGGGGGAGGCAGGAGCATCTCTGGGGGGGAGGCAGGAGCATCCCGGGGGGAGGCAGGAGCATCTCGGGTGGGGGGCAAGAGCATCCCTGGGCGGGGGACGGACAGGAGCATCTCTGAGGGGGGGCAGGACCATCGCTGGGGGGGCAGGAGCATCTCGGGGGGGGGACAGGAGCATCTACGGAGGGGGACAGGAGTATCCCTGAGGGGGAGGGCAAGAGCATCCCTGGGGGGGCAGGAGCATCTCTGGGGGGGGGGGGCAGGACCATCCCGAGTGGGGCAGGAGCATCCCTTGGGGGGGGGGCAGGAGCATCCCTGAGGGGGGCAGGAGCATCTCTGGGGGGGGGCAGGAGCATCCCTGGGGGGGACAGGGAGCATCCCTGGGTGGGGACAGGAGCATCTTGGATGGGGGGCAAGAGCATCCCTGGGGGGGGCAGGAGCATCCCTGGGTGGGGGGGACAGGAGCATCTCTGAGGGGGGGCAGGAGCATCGCTGGGGGGGGCAGGAGCATCTCGGGGGGGGACAGGGAGCATCCCTGGGTGGGGACAGGAGCATCTACGGGGGGGACAGGAGTATCCCTGAGGGGGGGGGGGCAAGAGCATCCCTGGGGGGGGGCAGGAGCATCCCGGGGGGGGAAGGAGCATCTCTTGGGGGGGGGGGGAGCAGGAGCATCCCTGGGGGGGACAGGAGCATCCCTTGGGGGGGGGGGCAGGAGCGTCCCGGGGGGGGCAGGAGCATCTCAGGTGGGGGGCAAGAGCATCCCTGGGGGGGGGCAGGAGCATCCCTGGGTGGGGGGGGGACAGGAGCATCCCTGAGGGGGGCAGGAGCATCCCTGGGGGGGCAGGAGCATCCCTGGGGGGTCTCAGGAGCATCTGGGGGGTGGCACACTGGCTTGAGGGGTGCACAGGGGCTGGGGGGGCACAAGGGTTTGGGAGGGGTAAGTTGGCTGGGTGGGGGGGGCACAGTGGCTTGGGGGGGGCAGTGTGTGTTGGGGGGGGGGACACAGGTGTGACAAGGCCCCTGTGCCAGGCCCTGTCTCCATGGTGTCACCTGGGGATGGCTGGGGGGCACAGGAGCTTTGGGGGGGGCACAGTGGCTGGGGGGGTACAGGAGCTTTGGGGGGGGCACAGGAGCTTGGGGGGGGGCACAGTAGCTTAGGGGGGTAAATTGGCTTGGGGGGGCAGTGTGTTTGTGTAGGGGGGACACAGGTGTGACAAGGCCCCTGTGCCAGGCCCTGTCTCCATGGTGTCACCTGGGGATGGCTGGGGGGGGCACAGGGGCTTGGGGGGGCACAGTGGCTGTGGGGGGGGCACAGGGGCTTGGGGGGGGCACAGTGGCTTGGGGAGGGCAGTGTGTGTGTGGGGGGGGGGCACGGTGACAAGGCCCTGTGCCAGGCCCCTGTCTCCATGGTGTCACCTGGGGATGGCTGGGGGGCACAGGAGCTTTGGGGGGGCACAGTGGCTGGGGGGACAGGAGCTTGGGGGGGCACAGGAGCTTGGGGGGGGCACAGTAGCTTAGGGGGGTAAATTGGCTTGGGGGCAGTGTGTTTGTGTAGGGGGGACACAGGTGTGACAAGGCCCCTGTGCCAGGCCCTGTCTCCATGGTGTCACCTGGGGATGGCTGGGGCGGGCACAGTGGCTGTGGGGGGGCACAGGAGCTTGGGGGGGGCACAGGAGCTTGGGGGGGGCACAGTAGCTTTGGGGGGAGCAAAGTGGCTGAGGGGGGTGGCAGAGGGTCTGGATGTGTACGGGGGGTCCTGTCCCCCCTCTCCCCTGTGCCAGGCCCTGTCTCCATGGTGTCTTATGGGGATGGCTGGGGGGCACAGGAGCTGGGGGGGACACAGGAGCTTTGGGGGGGGCACAGGAGCTTAGGGGGGTAAATTGGCTTGGGGGGGGCACAGGGGGGCACAGTAGCTTGGGGGGGCAGTGTGTTTGTGTAGGGGGGACACAGGTGTGACAAGGCCCTGGTACTAGGCCCTGTCTCCATAGTGTCACCTGGGGATGGCTGGGGGGGCACAGGAGCTGGGGGGGCACAGGAGCTTTTGGGGGGGCACAGTAGCTTAGGGGGGTAAATTGGCTTGGGGGGGGCACAGTGGCTTGGGGGGGGCAGTGTGTGTGTAGGGGGGACACAGGTGTGACAAGGCCCCTGTGCCAGGCCCTGTCTCCATGGTGTCACCTGGGGATGGCTGGGGGGGGCACAGGAGCTTTGGGGGGGCCCAGTTGCTGAGGGGGGTGGCAGAGGATCTGGATGTGTACGGGGGGGTCCTGTCCCCCCCTCCCCCGTGCCAGGCCCTGTCTCCGTGGTGTCACTTCGGGGCACGTCACGGCCCGGCTGGGGCCGATGCGATGTGACGGGGGCTCCCGGGGCACGCGGGGACCTGTCACTCCCAGCACCCACTGCTGACAGCACCCCCCTCCCCCACCTCCCCCTTCCCCCCACAACCCCCCCTTAGCCACCCCCCTCCTCCAAACCTCCCTTTCCCCCCCCCTCCACCCAGCAGCCCTGGGGGTGGCCCAGCCTGTGGCACCCAGGGGTGGGGGGCAACATGGGTGGTCCTAGGTGTGTGTTGGGGGGGGTCTCTCCTCTCCCCCCCCTTTCCCCTCCTTCCCACATCTCTGGGGTGCCATGCACACACGCACACCCCCTTGTGCTCATACACCCCCTCCCCGTGCACCCCCTGTGCAGACACCCCCCTGAGATCATCCCCCCTGCACCCCCCTTGTGCAGACACCCCCCTGAGATCATCCCCCCTGCACCCCCCTTGTGCAGACACCCCCCCATTGAGATCAACCCCCCTGCACCCCCCCTTGTGCAGACACCTCCCCTGAGATCACCCCCCCTTGCACCCCCCTTGTGTAGACACCCCCCCCCAGCGGTCACCCCCCCTTGCACCCCCACCTTGTGCAGACACCCCCCTGAGATCACCCCCCTGCAACCCCTTGTGCAGACACCCCCCCGAGATCACCCCCCACCCCTTGCACCCCCCCTTGTGTAGACACCCCCCTGTGCTCACAGTCCCCCCCCACGCACCCCCCTTGTGCAGACACCCCCTGAGATCACCCCCCTGCACCCCCCTTGTTCAGACACCCCTCCCCGTGCTCACCGCCCCCCCCCATGCACACACACCCCCCTTGCACCCCCCTATTGGGCAGACACCCCCTCTGTGCTGACCCCACCCCCCCCCGGGTCACACACCCCCCCCCCGGGGTACACCCCCCCTCTTGCACCCCCTCCCCCTTGCACACACACTCACGTATGCAGACCCCCTTGTGCACCCCCCCCTTGACCCCCCCCCCCCCGTGCACAGACAGCCCCCCCGTGCACCCCCCCAATGTACAGACACCCCCCCATGTTCATCTCCCCTCCCCCGTGCACCCACCCCCCCGTGCACCCCCCCACTTGCACACCCACCCCGTGCACAGACAGCCCCCCCATGAACCCCCCCAATGCACCCCCCGCACAGACACCCCCCCCCATGTTCATCTCCCCCCCCCCCGTGCACCCCCCTGGGCACCCCCCCACTTGCACCCCCCTTGCACAGCCCCCCCTCCCATTCCCCCCCCCCCGCCCGGGGGTGGGGAGGTGGGATGGGGAGGGGGATCTGGGGGGGGGGGAATGCCCGGGGGGGGTGCGCGGGGGTGGGTGCGGGGGTGCGCGTGGGGGTGCGGGGGTGCACGTGCGGGTGCGTGTGGGTGCCAGCGCGTGTGAGGCACGTGGGGGGTGAGCCAGCGCGTGGGGGTGTGACGGGGGTGGGGGGTGGGGGGAGGATGTATTTTGGGGGGGGGGGTTGATGCTCGACCCCACATTCACACACCCCCCCCCGCACAGCCCCCGCATCCCCGCACGACGTGTCCCCCCCTCCCAGAGCCCCCCCACCCCAGAGTCCCCCCTCCTCCTAGAGCCCCCCCTCTTCCTACAGCCCCCCTCCTCCTCCGAGAGCCCCCATCCTCCTCCCAGGGCCCCCCCTCCTCCTAGAGCCCCCCCCCGACCCCGGCCCCGGCACCCACCGGCCTCCGCGGCGGCTCCAGCCCCGGCACCGGCAGCGGCACCGGCGGCGGCGGCGGCAGAGCAGCGGCGGGCGGGGCGCGGGATGCCCCCCCTCACATCTCCGCCCCCCCCTCCTTCTAGCCCCCCCTTCTCCCCCCTTCTCCTCCTCCCCCCCTTCTACTCCCCCACAACCGTCTCCTCCCCCCCCCTTCTAGTCCCCCCTCCCATTCCTCCCCCCTTCTCCCTCCCCTTCTCCTCCCCCTTCTCCACCCCCCACCTTCTCCTCCCCCCACCTTCTAGGCGCCCCCCCCATCTCCTCCCCCCTTCCATCTCCCTCCCCCCTTCTCCCTCCCCCTTCTCCTCCCCCCCCACCTTCTCCTCCCCCCACCTTCTAGGCGCCCCCCCCATCTCCTCCCCCCTTCCATCTCCCTCCTCCCCCTTCTCCTCCCCCCTTCTACTCCCCCCTCCCATCTCCTCCCCCCCACCTTCTCCCCCAGCCCCCACCTTCCCCCCCACCTTCTAGTCCCCCCCTCCCATCTCCTCCCCCCTCCCATCTCCTCCCCCCCACCTTCTCCTCCGTCCCCCCTTCACCTCCCCCTCCTTCTCCTCCCCCCTCTCCCCCCTTCTCCTCCCCCCCACTTTCTCCCCTCCCCACCTTCACCTCGCCCCCGCCTTCTCCTCCCCCCCCGCTCCTCTCCACGCTCCCCCTCCTCTCCGAACACCCCCAGCCGCCTCCTCCTCCTCCTCCCCCGCCCCCGGCCCCGCTGCCATGGCCGCGGGCATCGGCAGCGCCCGGGGAGCGGCTGGGGGCCGGTTCGGTTCCGCTCGGCTGGGTTCGGCTGGGTTCGGCTGGGTTCGGCTGGGTTCGGCTGGGTTCGGCTGGGTTCGGCTGGGTTCGGCTGGGTTCGGCTGGGTTCGGCTGGGTTCGGCTGGGTTCGGCTGGGTTCGGCTGGGTTCGGCTGGGTTCGGCTGGGTTCGGCTGGGTTCGGCTGGGTTCGGCTGGGTTCGGCTGGGTTCGGCTGGGTTCGGCTGGGTTCGGCTGGGTTCGGCTGGGTTCGGCTGGGTCCCAGTGCCCCCAGTGCCTCCAGTTTCCACAATGTTCCCAGTGCCCCCAGTGCTCCCAGTGCCCCCAGTGCTCCCAGTGCTCCCAGCGCTCCCAGTGCCTCCCAGTGCTCCCAGTGCCCCCCAGTGCCCCCCAGTGCCTCCCAGTGCTCCCAGTATCCCCAGTGTCCCCAGTGCTCCCAGTGCCCCCAGTGCTCCCAGTGCCCCCAGTGCCCCCAGTGCTCCCAGTGCCCCCCAGTGCCCCCAGTGCTCCCAGTGCCTCCCAGTGCCTCCCAATGCCCCAGTGCCCCAAGAGCTCCCAGTGCTCCCAGCGGCCCCAGTTCTCCCAGTGCTCCCAGTGTTCCCAGTGTCCCCAGTGCTCCCAGTGCCCCCAGTGCCCCCAGTGCTCCCAGTGCTCCCAGTGCCCCCAGTGCCCCCACTGCCTCCAGTGTTCCCAGTGCTCCCAGTGTACCCAGTGCTCCCAGTGCCTCCCAGAGCTCCCAGTTTCCCCAGTGTCCTCAGTGCTCCCAGTGCCCCCAGTGCTCCCAGTGCCCCCAGTGCCCCCAGTGCCCCCAGTGCCCCCAGTGCTCCCAGTGTCCCCAGTGCTCCCAGTGCCCCCAGTGCTCCCAGTGCTCCCAGGTTTCCCAGTGTCCCCAGTTCCCGCCTTGCCTCCCAGTGCCCCCAGTGCTTCCAGTGCCCCCAGTGTCCCCAGTGTCCCCAGTGCCCCCAGTGCCCCCAGTGCCCCCAGTGCTCCCAGTGCCCCCAGTACCTCCCAGTGCTCCCAGTGCCCCTATTGCCCCCAGTACTCCCAGTGCCCCCGGTGTCCCCAGTGCCCCCAGTGTCCCCAGTGCCCCCAGTGCTCCCAGTGCCCCCAGTGCCCCCAGTGCCTCCCAGTGCTCCCAGTGCTCCCAGTGTTCCCAGTGTCCCCACTGCCCCCAGTGCCCCCAGTGCCCCCAGTGTCCCCAGTGCTCCCAGTGCCCCCAGTGCCCCCAGTGCCCCCAGTGCCCCCAGTGCCCCCAGTTCCCCCCTTGCCTCCCAGTGCCACCAGTACCTCCCAGTGCTCCCAGTGCCCCTATTGCCCCCAGTGCCTCTCAGTGCCCCCGGTGTCCCCAGTGCCCCCAGTGCTCACCCAGTGCCCTCCCAGTGCTCCCAGTGCCTCCCAGAGCTCCCAGTATCCCCAGTGTCCCTAGTGCCCTCAGTATCCCTAGTGCCCCCTGTGCCCCCAGTGTTCCCAGTGCTCCCAGTTTCCACAGTGCTCCCAGTGTTCCCAGTGCTCCCAGTGCCTCCCAGTGCCCCCAGTGTTCCCAGTGACCCCAGTGCCCCCAGTGCTCCCAGTGCCCCCAGTGCTCCCAGTGCCCCCAGTGTTCCCACTGCCCCCAGTGTCCTCAGTGCTCCCAGTGCCCCCAGTGCCCCCAGTGCTCCCAGTGCCCCCAGTGCTCCCAGTGCCCCCAGTGCTCCCAGTGCCCCCAGTGCTCCCAGTGCTCCCAGTGCCTCCCAGTGCTCCCAGTGCCACCAGTACCTCCCAGTGCTCCCAATGCCCCTATTGCCCCCAGTGCTCCCAGTGCCCCCGGTGTCCCCAGTGCTCCTAGTGCCCCCAGTGTCCCCAGTGCTCCCAGTGCCTCCCAGTGCCCCCAGTGTCCCCAGTGCCCCCAGTGCTCCCAGTGCTCCCAGTACCTCCCAGTGCCTCCCAGTGCCCCCAGTGCTCCCAGTGCCCCCAGTGCCCCCACTGCACCCAGTGCCCCCAGTGCTCCCAGTGCCCCCAGTGCTCCCAGTGCCCCCAGTTTCCCCAGTTTCCCCAGTGTTCCCAGTGCCCCCAGTGCCCCCAGTGCCCCCAGTGCCCTCCCAGTGTTCCCAGTGCTCCCAGTGTCCCCAGTGCTCCCAGTGCCCCCAGTGCCCCCAGTGCTCCCAGTGCCCCCAGTGCTCCCAGTGCCTCCCAGAGCTCCCAGTATCCCCAGTGTCCCTTAGTGCCCTCAGTATCCCTAGTGCCCCCTGTGCCCCCAGTTTCCACAGTGCTCCCAGTGTTCCCAGTGCTCCCAGTGTCCCCAGTGCTCCCAGTGCCCCCAGTACCTCCCAGTGCCTCCAGTGCCCCCAGTGCTCCCAGTGCCCCCAGTGCCCCCACTGCACCCGGTGCCCCCAGTGCTCCCAGTGCCCCCAGTGCTCCCAGTACCTTCCAGTGCCTCCAGTGCCCCCAGTGCTCCCAGTGCCCCCAGTGCCCCCACTGCACCCGGTGCCCCCAGTGCTCCCAGTGCCCCCAGTGCTCCCAGTGCCCCCAGTTTCCCCAGTTTCCCCAGTGTTCCCAGTGCCCCCAGTGCCCCCAGTGCCCCCAGTGCCCCCAGTGCCCCCAGTGCCTCCCAGTGCTCCCAGTGCTCCCAGTGTTCCCAGTGTCCCCACTGCCCCCAGTGCCCCCAGTGCCCCCAGTGTCCCCAGAGCTCCCAGTTTCCCCAGTGCTCCCAGTGTCCCCAGTGCTCCCAGTGCTCCCAGGTTTCCCAGTGTCCCCAGTTCCCCCTTGCCTCCCAGTGCCCCCAGTGCCTCCCAGTGCCTCCCAGTGCTCCCAGTGCCCCTATTGCCCCCAGTACTCCCAGTGACCCCGGTGTCCCCAGTTTCCCCAGTGTTCCCAGTGTTCCCAGTGTCCCCACTGCCCCCAGTGCCCCCAGTGCTCCCAGTATCCCCAGTGTCCCTAGTGCCCTCAGTATCCCTAGTGCCCCCTGTGCCCCCAGTTTCCACAGTGCTCCCAGTGCTCCCAGTGTCCCCAGTGCTCCCAGTGCCCCCAGTGCCCCCAGTGCTCCCAGTGCCCCCAGTTTCCCCAGTGCCCCCAGTGCCCCCAGTGCTCCCAGTGCCCCCAGTGCCCCCAGTGCCCCCAGTGCCCCCAGTGCCCCCAGTGCCCCCAGTGCTCCCAGGTTTCCCAGTGTCCCCAGTTCCCCCAGTGCCTCCCAGTGCCACCAGTACCTCCCAGTGCTCCCAGTGCCCCTATTGCCCCCAGTGCCTCTCAGTGCCCCCGGTGTCCCCAGTGCCCCCAGTGCTCCCAGTGCCCCCAGTGCCCCCAGTGCTCCCAGTGCCCCCAGTGCCCCCAGTGCTCCCAGTGCCCCCAGTGCTCCCAGTGCCCCCAGTGCCCCCAGTGCTCCCAGTGCCCCCAGTGCTCCCAGTGCCCCCAGTTTCCCCAGTGCCTCCCAGTGCCCCCAGTGCCCCCAGTGCTCCCAGTGCCCCCAGTTTCCCCAGTGCCCCCAGTGCCCCCAGTGCTCCCAGTGCCTCCCAGTGCCCCCAGTTTCCCCAGTGCCCCCAGTGTTCCCAGTGCCTCCCAGTGCTCCCAGTGCTCCCAGTGCTCCCAGTGTCCCCAGTGCCCCCAGTGCCCCCAGTGCCCCCAGTGCCCCCAGTGCTCCCAGTGCTCCCAGTGCCCCCAGTGCTCCCAGGTTTCCCAGTGCCCCCAGTGCCCCCAGTGCCTCCCAGTGCCTCCCAGTGCCCTCCCAGTGCTCCCAGTGCCCTCCCAGTGCCCCCAGTGCCCCCCAGTGTCCCCAGTGCTCCCAGTGCCCCCAGTGCTCCCAGTGCCTCCCAGAGCTCCCAGTTTCCCCAGTGCCCTCAGTGTCCCCAGTGCCCCCAGTGTCCCCAGTGCCCCCAGTGTCCCCAGTGTCCCCAGTGCTCCCAGTGCCCCCAGTGCTCCCAGTGCTCCCAGCGCTCCCAGTGCCTCCCAGTGCTCCCAGTGCCCCCCAGTGCCCCCCAGTGCCTCCCAGTGCTCCCAGTATCCCCAGTGTCCCCAGTGCTCCCAGTGCCCCCAGTGCTCCCAGTGCCCCCCAGTGCCCCCAGTGCTCCCAGTGCCTCCCAGTGCCTCCCAATGCCCCAGTGCCCCAAGTGCTCCCAGTGCTCCCAGCGGCCCCAGTTCTCCCAGTGCTCCCAGTGTTCCCAGTGTCCCCAGTGCTCCCAGTGCCTCCCAGTGCCCCCAGTGCTCCCAGTGCTCCCAGTGCCCCCAGTGCCCCCACTGCCTCCAGTGTTCCCAGTGCTCCCAGTGTACCCAGTGCTCCCAGTGCCTCCCAGAGCTCCCAGTTTCCCCAGTGTCCTCAGTGCTCCCAGTGCCCCCAGTGCTCCCAGTCTGTCCCCAGTGCCCTCAGTGCCTCCCAGTGCCCCCAGTGCCCCCCAGTGCCCCCCAGTGCCTCCCAGTGCTCCCAGTGCCCCCAGTGCCCCCAGTGCCCCCAGTGCCTCCCAGTGCTCCCAGTGTCCCCAGTGCTCCCAGTGCCCCCAGTGCTCCCAGTGCTCCCAGGTTTCCCAGTGTCCCCAGTTCCCGCCTTGCCTCCCAGTGCCTCCCAGTGCCTCCCAGTGCCCCCAGTGCCCTCATTATTCCGGATGGCGCCGGTCCGGGCTCGGTGCCCGGGGGCCGCGGGGGGGGGGGGGGAGGCCGGTCCCGTGGCGGAGGCTCCGGTGCCCCCGCGTTGTGTAACGGGGTTTTATAACGAGGGATAATCCCGGCCGGCAGCGCCGCCCCGGGAACCGCCGGGAGCCGCCGGGAACCGGCACCGGGCACGGGGAACCACCGGGAACCACCGGGAACCGGGAACCACCGGGAACCGGCACCGGGCACCGGCACCGGGCACCGGGAACCGGCTCCGGGAACTGGGAACCGCCAAGGAACTGGCACAGGGAACCGGGAACCACCGGGAACGGGCACCGGGAGGCACCGGGAACCGGCACCGGGCACCGGGAACCACCAAGGAACCGGCACCAGGAATCGGCACCAGGCACCGGGCACCGGGAACCGGGCACCGGGCACCGGGAACCACCGGGAACCGGCACCGGGCACGGGGAACCCGCACCTGAAACCGGGAACCGCCGGGAAACGCCAAGGAACCGGCACCGGGAACCGGGCACCGGGAACCACCGGGAACCGGCACCAGGCACCGGGCACCGGGAACCACCGGGAACCGGGCACCGGCACCGGGAACTGCCAGGAGCCGGCACCGGGAGGCACCGGGAGGCACCGGGAGGCACCGGGAGGCACCGGGAGGCACCGGGAACTGCCAGGAGCCGGCACCGGGAGGCACCGGGAGGCACCGGGAGGCACCGGGAGGCACCGGGAGGCACCGGGAACTGCCGGGAGCCGGCACCGGGAGGCACCGGGAGGCACCGGGAGGCACCGGGAGGCACCGGGAACTGCCGGGAGCCGGCACCGGGCACCGGGAACCGGCACCAAGCAACGGGCATCGACACTGGGAACCGGCACCAGGACGCACGGGAACCGGCCCCGGGCACCGGGCACTGGGAGGCACTGGGAACCGGCCCCTGGAACCAGCCCCGGGACACACCGAGAACTGCCGGGACCCCCGGGACCCCCGGGACCCGGCACCGGGACCACCGGGACCCCCCGGGACCCACCGGGACTCACCGAGACACCCCAGGACCCACCGGCACCCAGCACCGGGACCACTGGGACCCACCGGGACCCATCAGGAACCCCCAGGACCTGGAACCGGGACCCCCGGGACACACCGGGACCCATCGGGACCCACCGGGACCCGGCCCCGGGACCCACCGGGACCCACCGGGACCACCGGGACCCGGCCCCGGGACCCACCGGGACCCACCGGGACCCACCGGGACCACCGGGACCCGGCACCGGGACCCCCGGGACCCACCAGGACTCACCGAGACACCCCAGGACCCACCGGCACCCAGCACCGGGACCACCGGGACCACCGGGACCCGGCCCCGGGACCCACCGGGACCCACCGGGACCACCGGGACCCGGCCCCGGGACCCACCGGGACCCACCGGGACCCACCGGGACCACCGGGACCCGGCACCGGGACCCCCGGGACCCACCAGGACTCACCGAGACACCCCAGGACCCACCGGCACCCAGCACCGGGACCACCGGGACCACCGGGACCCGGCCCCGGGACCCACCGGGACCCACTGGGACCACCGGGACCCGGCCCCGGGACCCACCGGGACCCACCGGGACCCGGCCCCGGGACTCACCGGGACCCCCGGGAAGGACCCCCCGGGCCCCCAGCCCCCGGTAACAGCCCCCCTGCCCGGCCCGATGCCGCCCCCACCCCCGGACCCCCTGATGCAGCCGGACCCCCTGATGCTGCCGGGCCCCCCCGGTGACCCCGGGTGAGAGAGGGGGGAGGGAAAGGGGGGGGGCGGGGGTTCCTGGGTGCCCCCAGACCCAGCCTGGCCCGGGGGGGGGGGGGGCAGGATGGGGTGCTGGGGTGGGAGGGGTGCGGCCCCCAGAGCGGGGGGTGCTGGGGCACACGGGGGTCCCCAGGTGTTTGGGGGGGTCCTGGGGGGTCCCCATGGGGGGGGCAGCCCCCAGAGCAGGGGGTGTCTGGGAGGGTGCTGAGGCACACGGGGGTCCCCAAGTGTTTGGGGGGTCCTGGGGGGTCCCCATGGAGGGGGAGGGGCAGCCCCCAGAGCATGGGGTGTCTGGGGAGGTCCTGGGGGTCCCCATGGGGGGGGCAGCCCCCAGAGCAGGGGGTGTCTGGGGGGGTGCTGGGGCACACGGGGGTCCCCAAGTGTTTGGGGGTCCTGGGGGGTCCCCATGGGGGGGGCAGCCCCCAGAGCAAGGGGTGTGGAGGGGTGGGGGGTGTTGGGGATCCCCAAGTGTCGGGGGGGTCTTGTGGGGTCCCCATGGTGGGGGGGTGCTGCCGGTCCTGGGGAACAGCCCCTGCCCATGGGGGAGTGGGGAGGGGGGATGGGTCAGGATGGGAACCCCCCCTCCCCATCCCCATCCCCTGGGATGCTGGTGCTGCCTGGAGGGACTCGGGGGTCCCACACCAGGGGGGTCACCCCCACATTTGGGGGGGGTGGTGGAATGGGAGGGGTGGGGGTGGGGGGATGTGTGTGTGGGGGGTTCCAGCCGCTGATCCCCCCCCTCCCCCCACCCCTGTTTCCCACAGGGATGAGGATGAGGAGTGGCACCGTGCCCCCCCCCCCCAGCTTCCCCCCGTCACCATGACAACCCTCTCGGGGACCATCCGCCTGTATCGCTGCGCCAGCGGCGGGGGGACCCCTCCCTCCCCCCAAACCGCCCCCCAGGCAGCCAACCCCTGCTGCTGCTGCTGCCCTGGCTGGGGGCGCGGGGGGGGCGCTGGGGAGGTACGTGGGGCTCTACCTGCGGCGGGGGCTGGACGTGCTGGTGGTGGGGACATCGGGCTGGCACCTCCTGCGGCCGCGCAGGGGCCGGCGCCTGGCTGCGCGTCTGCTGCGCCTGCTGGAGAAGCCCGGGGGGCGGGGGGGCACTGGGGATGGTGGCACTGGGGATGGTGACAGTGGGGATGATGGCTATGGAGGCACTGGGGATGGTGGCACTGGTGGCACTGGGGGTGGTGACAGTGGGGATGATGGCCATGGAGGCACTGGGGATGGTGGAACTGGGGGTGGTGACAGAGGTGGCACTGGGGATGATGGCACTGGCAGTGGTGGCACTGGGGATGATGGCCATGGAGGCACTGGTGATGGTGGCACCAGGGATGGGGACAGTGGTGGCACTGGCAGTGGTGGCACTGGGGATGATGGCTATGGAGGCACCAGCAATGGTGGCACTGGGGATGGTGACAGTGGTGGCACTGGGGATGGTGGC
>BSDF01000001.1:920000-985000 GCA_027925045.1 Hypotaenidia okinawae | reverse complement strand
TGTGTGTGCTGGGGTGTACACGTGTGTGCTGGGTGGACACGTGTGTGCTGGGTGGACACGTGTGTGCTGGGGGGTACACGTGTGTGCTGGGCTGTACACGTATGTGCTGGGCTGTACACGTGTGTGCTGGGGGTACACGTATGTGCTGGGGGGTACACGTGTGTGCTGGGCTGTACACGTGTGTGCTGGGCTGTACACGCCTGTGCCCCGCTGTACACACGTGTGTGAGCCACGTGCACACGCGTGTGCCCCCCTTCCCCCCCCCCCCGCCATTCCCCCAGGACCCCCCGGATGCTCTGATACTTTATTGATCCCTGGATACAGCGCGGTGCCGACCCCCCCTGGGTGGGGGGGGGCAGTTTTTTGGGGGGGGGGGGAACAACAACACCCCTGTATGAACAAGGGGTGCCCCCCCCACCCCCCAGCCCTGCCCCCCTTAACCCCCCACCCCAGCCCCCAGCCCTGTGCCCGCAGGGAGTCCCGGTGAGGGTCCAGGATGGGGGGGCACAGTCCCATCCCCTAACCCCCCCCCCCCCAAATTGCTTTGTAGTCCCAGGTTGGTGCTGGGTAAGTGGGGGGGGCAGGGAGCACCCCCATATATATTTTTCGGGGGGCAATAGGGTGGGGGGCTGTTTGGGGGGGGGGTCCCCAGCCCATAGTGCAAAGCCAACCCCAGTGCTAACGGCGGGGTGCTGGGGGGGGGGCTCCAAGGGGTGCTGGGTAGGGGGGTGCAGGGCGCGCCCCCTCCTCAGTACAGCCGCTTCTCGTAACTGTGGGCAGAAAAGAGGGGGGGTGTGTTCAGTTTTGGGGGGGGTGGGGTGTCTCCACTCCCTGGTATCCCCCCACCCAACCACCACGATGCTGCTGGCACCACATCAGATCCTGGCTGGGAATTTTAGGGGGGGTCCCCCCTTTTCAGCACCCACCACCCCATCACCCTAGTAGGAATTTGGGGGGGGGGGTTTAGGGGGGAGGTTTTGGGGGCGTCCCCGATCTGGTACTTACGTGGTAGAACCGTAAAGCTACGGGGGCGGCATGAAAGAGAGAGAAGGTTACGGGGTCACCGCGGCGCCACGGGGGGACAGCAGCACCCCCCCAAGACCCCACCCCCAAAGACACCCTGGGCACCCCCAGACCCAAGTGGGAGCATCCCGGCACTGAGGTCCAGATGGAGGGAGGGAGGGAGGGATGGATGGAGGGAGGGATGGATGGATGGAGGGAGGGAGGGAGGGAGGGAGGGATGGATGGATGGAGGGAGGGAGGGATGGAGGGATGGATGGAGGGAGGGAGGGAGGGAGGGAGGGAGGGAGGGAGGGATGGATGGAGGGATGGAGGGATGAAGGGATGGATGGAGGGATGGATGGAGGGATGGATGGAGGGAGGGAGGGATGGAGGGATGGATGGATGGAGGGATGGATGGATGGAGGGATGGAGGGAGGGATGGATGAGCCTCATGAGCATCACTCGGCATGGAGAGCACGGTCAAGGTGGTCAACTGGCCAATCAGCATCCTGAGTGGCAACCAGGCAGCCAATCAGCTGGCTCAGCAGTGTCCTGGCCAAAGGACCAGGTAACCAACTGACCGGCAACTCAACTGACCAACCAACTGACCGACCAACCAGCATCTTGACCAACCGATCAACTGGCCAAGCAACTGACCAACCAACAGCCCAACTAACCAACCAACCAACCAACCAACCAACCAACCAATCGACTGACCAACCAACCAACCAACCAACCAACCAACAACCCAACTAACCAACCAACCAACCGACTGACCAACCAACCAACCAACCAACCAACTGACTGACCAACTGGTCAACCATCTGGCCAAACAACTGACCGAACAACTGGCCAACCAACATCTCAACCAGTCAACCAATTAATTAACCAACCAACCAACCATCTTAACCAACCAACTGACTGACCAACTGGCCAACCCACCAATCAATCAATCAATCAATCAACCAAAACTCAACCAACCAACCATCATCTCAACCAACCAACCAACCAACTGACTGACCAACTGGCCAACCAACCAATCAATCAACCACTCAACTAACCAACCAACCAACCATCTTAACCAACCAACCAACTGATCAACCAACAACTCAACCAACCAACCAACCAACATCTCAACTGACTGACCAACTGGCCAACCATCTGGCCAAACAACTGATCGAACAACTGGCCAACCAACATCTCACCCAACATCTCAACCAGTCAACCAATTAAATAACCAACCAACCAACCATCTTAACCAACCAACTGACTGACCAACTGACCAATCAATCAATCAATCAATCAACCAAAACTCAACCAACCAACCATCATCTCAACCAACCAACCAGCTGACTTACCGACTGGCCAACCAACCAATCAATCAACAACTCAACTAACCAACCAACCAACCATATTAACCAACCAACCAATTGACCAACTGGCCAACCGACCAACCAACCAACCAACATCTCAACAGACTGGCCAAATGGTCAACCATCTGGCCAAACAACTGGCCAACCAACCTCTCAACCAACATCTCAACCAGTCAACCAATTAATTAACCAATCAACCAACTGACTGACCATCTGGCCAACCAACTGATCAACCAACAACTCAACCAACCAACCAACCAACTGACTGACCAACTGGCCAACTGACCAACCAACCAATCAATCAATCAACCAAAACTCAACCAACCAACCACCATCTCAACCAACCAACCAACTGACTGACCAACTGGCCAACTGACCAACCAACCAATCAATCAATCAATCAACCAAAACTCAACCAACCAACCATCATCTCAACCAACCAACCAACCGACTAACTGACTGGCCAACCAACCAATCAATCAACAACTCAACCAAACAACCAACTGACCAACTGGCCAACTGACCAATCAACCAATCAACCATCATCTCAACCAACCAACCAGCTGACTGACCAACCGGCCAACTGACTAACCAACCAACCAACTAATCAATCAATCAACCATCATCTCAACCAACCAACCAGCTGACTGACCAACTGGCCAACTGGCCAACTGACCAATCAATCAATCAATCAATCAATCAACCAATCAACCATCATCTCAACCAACCAACCAGCTGACTGACCAACTGGCCAACTGACCAATCAATCAATCAATCAATCAATCAACAACTCAACCAATCACCCATCATCTCAACCAACCAACTGACTAACCAACCAACCAATCAACCATCATCTCAACCAACCAACCAGCTGACTGACTAACCAACCAACCAATCAATCAACAACTCAACCAACCAATCAACCAACCAACCAACCAACCAACCAATCAGAGCCAACCAGCACCCCAACCAGCCAGCTGACCAGCATCCCAACCACCCACCCAGCACCTCAGCCAACCAACCAGCAATCCCATGGGCTGGCCAATCAGCAGCCGGCCTTGAACCCGCCACCCAACTGGCTAATCGGCTACTAGCTGACCAGCCAATCAGCTCTGCCAGGCACAGAAGCCCCGCCTCCTCACAGCCCCCAGACCTGAAGCCCCCCTGTGGGAGATGCTGGGGGGGGCAGGGTGGGACATGTCCTGGAGGGGTGGGGTGGGGGGGGGTGGGGGGCATGGGACATGCTGGGGGGGGGTCAGGGGGGCCATGGGTCACCCCACAGGGGATTAAAGCCAACGCTGCACCCCACCTGCACCCCGACTGTCACTTGGGGGGGACACACCGTGAGCCTGGGTTGGGGGTCTCCCCTGGGTAAAAGACCCCCCCCCATGTCCCTGACCCCCCATCCCTTCAGGCTGCCCCACCCCCCCCCCCAGACCCAGTCCTGGGGTGTCCCCACTGGTGGGGGGGCTGGTCCCATGGATGATGCTGGCCCACGCTGGGGCAAGGGGGGCCTGGGACCCCCTCCCCTTCCCAGTAGGGTGTCAGGGACCCCTACAGCCAGTGTTGGGGTGATGGGGGGACTGGAACCCCCAATACCTGGTGCTGGGAAGGACTGGGACCCCCAGTACCTGGTGTGGGGGGCAACTGGGACCCCCAGTAGCTGGTGCTGGGAAGGACTGGGACTCCCAGTAGCTGGTGCTGGGAAGGACTGGGACCCCCAGTAGCTGGCGCTGGGAAGGACTGGGACTCCCCATAACTGGCACTAGGGAAGACTGGGACCCCCAGTAGCTGGTGCTGGGGGGGGAACTGGGACCCCCAGTAGCAGGTGCTGGGAAGGACTGGGACTCCCAGTAGCTGGCATTGGGGGGAACTGGGACCCCCAGTAGTTGGTGCTGGGAAGGACTGGGACCCCCAGTAGCTGGTGCTGGGGAAGATTGGGACCCCCAGTACCTGGCACAAGGTGGAACTGGGACCCCCAGTAGCTGATACTGGGGGGGGGGGGTGCGGAACTGGGGGTACCCCACACCCCAAACTGGGGTCAGCAGCGGGGGGCACAAGAGCCAGATCTGACGTGGTGCCTTAAGCAGCCTCCCTCCTCCCCATGCACCCCCCAAACCCCCCAAACCCCTCCAAACCTCCAACCCCCCCAACCCCCCCTCACCCCCAACCCCCCCCAAAACCCCTCCAAACCCCCCCAAACTTACGAGTGGAGCCCGTGCACCCCCCTCAATCTGCGCTGCCATCGTCCTCTTCTCAAACTTCAGCTCCCCTGAGTACATCATAGACCTGGGGGGGGTAGGGGGGGTCAAGGGGGTGTATGACCCCCTACACCCCCAAAAACCCCCCCCGACCCCCCCAAATCCTCACCTGAGGGCTGAGAGGCTGCGGGCGCCGATGTCCTGGCAGCCGTGCTGGATGCCAGCAATCAGGTAGGGCACGAACTTGTGGATGGAGCCCTTGTCCTGCACCGAGCCTGACACCCCCTGGGCCACCTTCACCTTGTCCCCCTCACTGGGGGTGGGGGGGTAAAAGGGGGGTCAGGGTCTGAGGGGGCCCCCTGCACCCCAAAATCTTCCCTATCCCTCACACACCCCCCACTATCCAGCCCTATCTCCCCACGCTGTGGATGCTCCTCATGGCACACACCCCCTGTGCCACCTTCACCTTGTCCCCCTCGCTGGGGATGGGGGGGTAAAGGGGGGGTCAGGGTCTGGGGGCCCCCTGCACCCCAGTATCTTCCCTATCCCCCCATCCCACACTATCCCCTCCTATCCCCCCATCCCCCCTATCCCCCCATACCCGCCCCCATCCCCCCTATCCCCCATGGCACACCCCCCTGTGCCACGTTCACCTTGTCCCCCTCGCTGGGGATGGGGGGGTAAAGGGGGGGTCAGGGTCTGGGGGGGTCCCCTGCACCCCAATATCTTCCCTATCCCCCCCCATGTGCTCCCCTTGCACACACAGCCATGGCACATAACCCGCCCGCCCAAGACCCCCTGGTTATGTGCACCCTCCCCCTTTGCACTCCCCCATGCACCCCCTATTGCACCCCCGCTTGCACCCCCTATTGCACCCCCATTGCAGCCCCCCACATGCACCCCCTACTGCACCCCCAGTACCCCCCAGCATCCCCCAGTCCTCTCTGCCCCAACCCCCCCAGCACTGGGGGGTGCAATGGGGGTGCAATAGGGGGGTGCAAGGGGGGTGCAATGGTGGGGTGTGCAAGGTGGGTGGCAAGGAGGGGTGCAATGGGGGGTGCAAGGTGGGGGTGCAATAGGGGGTGCAATAAGGGGGTCAATAGAGGGTGCAACGGGGGGGTGTAATAGGGGGTGCAATGGGGGGTGCAATGGGGGTGCAAGGGGGTGCAAGGGGGGTGAAAGGGGGGTGCAATAAGGGGTTCAATAGGGGGTGCAAGGGGGGTGTGCAAGGGGCGTGCAACAGGGGGTGCAGGGGGTGCAAGGGGGTGCAATAAGGGGGTCAATAGGGGGTGCAATAGGGGGTGCAACAGGGGGTGCAAGGGAGGTGCAATAAGGGGGTCAATAGGGGGTGCAATAGGGGTGCAATAGGGGATGCAACAGGGGTGCAACAGGGGGTGCAACAGGGGGTGCAATAAGGGGGTCAATAGGGGGTGCAAGGGGGGTGCAAGGGGGGTGCAAGGGCGGGTGCAAGGGGGGTGCAAGGGGGGTGCAAGGGCAGGTGCAATAGGGGGTGCAAGGGCGGGTGCAAGGGGGGGTGCAAGGGGGGTGTAATAGGGGGTGCAATAGGGGATGCAATGGGGGGGTTCAAGGGGGGTGCAAGGGGGGTGCAACAGGGGGATGCAAGGTGGGGGTGCAACAGGGGGATGCAAGGGGGGTGCAATAGGGGTGCAATGGGGGGTGCAATAGGGGTGCAATGGGGGGTGCAAGGTGGGGGTGCAACAGGGGGGTGTGGGGGGTGTAAGGGGGGTGCAATGGGGGGTGCAATGGGGGGAGTGCAAGGGGGGAGTGCAATAGGGGGTGCAAGGGGGGTGCAATAAGGGGGTCGTTAGGGGGTCGTTAGGGGGCCGTTAGGGGGTGCAACAAGGAGGTGCAGGGGGTGCAATGGGGGGGTGCAATGGGGGGTGCAACAGGGGGGTGTGGGGGGTGTGCAAGGGGAGGTGCAATGGGGGGTGCAAGGGGGGTGCAATAAGGGGTGCAAGGGGGGTGCAAGTGGGGTGCAACAGGGGGTGCAATAAGGGGGTGCAACAAGAGGGTGCAATAGGGGGGTCAATAGGGGGGTCAATAAGGGGTGCAACAAGGAGGTGCAGGGGGGTGCAATGGGGGGTGCAATAAGGGGGTGCAATAGGGGGTGTAATAGGGGGTGCAACGGGGAGTGCAACGCGGGCGTGCAAGGGGGATCATAGGGGGTGCCGGGGGGGTCACAGGGGGGTTCCCTCCCCCGCCCCCCCCAATCTGGGGGTACCTGAAGTAGCGCTTCTGGCTGGCGCTGCCCTTGTCCATGGCGTCGAGCGAGCCCATCCCCCGGTACTGCTTGAGCCGCACGCCCTCCGAGAAGAAGAACTCCCCAGGGGCCTCAGTGGTGGCAGCCAGCAAGGACCCCATCATCACTGAGGGGGGCACAGGCACCCCGTCATTGGGAACCCCCTAAACACCCCCCCAGCATCACCTTCCCCCTCCTTCTCACCCGCCAGCAGCGACCCCAGCATCACTGGGGGGGACACAGGGACACAGCCCAGCATCACTGAGGGGGGGCACGGGCACCCCATCATTGGGAACCCCCTAAACACCCCCCCAACATCACCTTCCCCCCCCCCCATCCCTGCTCACCCGCCAGCGGCGACCCCAGCATCACTGGGGGGGACACAGACACCCCCTAAACCCCCCCAATCCCCCCTCTCCAATTCCCCCCCTTCTCATCACTCACTCACCCGCAGTGACCCCAGCATCACTTTTGGGGGACACACACATATGGACACCCCAACATCAGACACAGGGACACACAGACACCCCATCACCAGACACCCCCTAAACCCCCCCAATCCCCCCTCCCTTCTCATCACTCACCCACCCGCAGTGACCCCAGCATCACTTTGGGGGACACACAGACATGACACCCCAACATCAGAGGCACACGGGCACATGGGGACACAGACACCCCATCACCAGACACCCCCTAACCCCCCAATCCCCCCAATCCCCCCACTCACCAGTGGATGCTCCCAGTGCCAGCGCCTTCACCACGTGCCCCACGGTGCGGATGCCGCCGTCGGCGATGACGGGCACCCCAAAACGCCGGGCGTACTCAGCCACCTTATAGACCGCTGTCCCCTGGGGCCGCCCGCACGCCATCACTGCGGGACAGGGGGCAGGGGGGCTGGGGGGGGGCTTGGAAGGGTTTTGGGGGGATTTGGGGGCTTAGGAGGGAGTTTGGGGGGGGTTTGGGGGGATTTGGAGGAGTTTTGAGGGAGTTTGTGGGGGGCTTTGGGGAGGTTATGGGGGTTTGGGGGGGTTTGAGGGGTTTTGGAGGAGTTTTGAAGGGGGCTGGGGGGATTTGGGGGGGTTCTGAGGGGGTTTTGGGGGGCTTGGGGGGATTTTGGGGGGGGTTGGCACCCCAAAACGCCGGGCGTACTCAGCCACCTTATAGACCGCTGTCCCCTGGGGCCGCCCGCACGCCATCACTGCGGGACAGGGGGCAGGGGGGCTGGGGGGGCTTGGAAGGGGTTTGGGGGGGATTTGGGGGCTTATGAGGGAGTTTGGGGGGGTTTTGGGGAGGTTATGGGGGGTTTGGGGGGGTTGAAGGCGTTTTGAGGGGGTTTGGGGGGATTTGGGGAGGTTATGGGGGGTTATTGGGAGGCTTGGGGGGATTTTGAGGGGTTTGGGGGGGTTTTGGAGGAGTTTTGAGGGAGTTTTGGGGGGCTTTGGGGAGGTTATGGGGGTTTTGGGGGGGTTTGAGGGGTTTTGGGGGAGTTTTGAGGGGCTTTGGGGGGACTTTGGGGAGGTTATGGGGGGTTATTGGGAGGCTTGGGGGGTTTGGGAGGAGTTTTGAGGGAGTTTGTGGGGGGCTTTGGGGAGGTTATGGGGGTTTTGGGGGGGTTTGAGGGGTTTTGGAGGAGTTTTGAAGGGGGCTGGGGGGATTTGGGGGGGTTCTGAGGGGGTTTTGGGGGGCTTGGGGGGATTTTGGGGGGGGTTGGCACCCCAAAACGCCGGGCGTACTCAGCCACCTTATAGACCGCTGTCCCCTGGGGCCGCCCGCACGCCATCACTGCGGGACAGGGGGCAGGGGGGCTGGGGGGGCTTGGAAGGGTTTTGGGGGGATTTGGGGGCTTAGGAGGGAGTTTGGGGGGGGTTGGGGGGATTTGGAGGAGTTTTGAGGGAGTTTGTGGGGGGCTTTGGGGAGGTTATGGGGGTTTGGGGGGGGTTGAGGGGTTTTGGAGGAGTTTTGAAGGGGGCTGGGGGGATTTGGGGGGGTTCTGAGGGGGTTTTGGGGGGCTTGGGGGGATTTTGGGGGGGGTTGGCACCCCAAAACACCGGGCGTACTCAGCCACCTTATAGACCGCTGTCCCCTGGGGCCGCCCGCATGCCATCACTGTGGGACAGGGGGCAGGGGGGCTGGGGGGGGCTTGGAAGGGGTTTGGGGGGGATTTGGGGGCTTATGAGGGAGTTTGGGGGGGTTTTGGGGAGGTTATGGGGGGTTTGGGGGGGTTTGAAGGCGTTTTGAGGGGGTTTGGGGGGATTTGGGGAGGTTATGGGGGGTTATTGGGAGGCTTGGGGGGATTTTGAGGGGTTTGGGGGGGTTTTGGAGGAGTTTTGAGGGAGTTTTGGGGGGCTTTGGGGAGGTTATGGGGGTTTTGGGGGGTTTGAGGGGTTTTGGGGGAGTTTTGAGGGGCTTTGGGGGGACTTTGGGGAGGTTATGGGGGGTTATTGGGAGGCTTGGGGGGTTTGGGAGGAGTTTTGAGGGAGTTTGTGGGGGGCTTTGGGGAGGTTATGGGGGTTTTGGGGGGGTTTGAGGGGTTTTGGAGGAGTTTTGAAGGGGGCTGGGGGGATTTGGGGGGTTCTGAGGGGGTTTTGGGGGGCTTGGGGGGATTTTGGGGGGGGGTTGGCACCCCAAAACACCGGGCGTACTCAGCCACCTTATAGACCGCTGTCCCCTGGGGCCGCCCGCACGCCATCACTGCGGGACAGGGGGCAGGGGGGCTGGGGGGGGCTTGGAAGGGTTTTGGGGGGGATTTGGGGGCTTAGGAGGGGGTTTGGGGGGGTTTTGGGGGGGGGCATTTGGAGGAGTTTTGAGGGAGTTTGGGAGATTTGGGGGGGTTCTGGGGGGGTTTGGGGGGCTTGGGGGATTTTGGGGGGCTTGGGGGGATTTTGGGGGGTTTGGAGGAGTTTTGAGGGAGTTTGGGGGGCTTTGGGGAGGTTATGGGGGTTTGGGGGAGGTTGAGGGGTTTAGATGGAGTTTTGAGGGGGTTTGGGGGGTTATGGTGGGTTATTGGGGGGCTTGGGGGGATTTTGGGGGGTTTGGGGGGATTTTGGATGAGTTTTGAGGGAGTTTGGGGGGGCTTTGGGGAGGTTATGAGGGTTTTGGGGGGTTTGGGGGCTTATGAAAGGGTTTGGGGAGATTTTGGGGGGTTATGGGGGGTTCTTGGGGGGGTTTGTCGGGTTTTGGGGGTGGTTGGGAGGATTTTGGGGGTTACTGGGGGGTTTAAGTGGGATTTGGGGGGCTTGTGGGGGGGTTGTGGGGTTTTGTAGGGGGCTGGGGGAGTTTGGGGGGGCTTTGGGGAGGTTATGAGGGTTTTGGGGGGGTTTGGGGGCTTATGAAAGGGTTTGGGGAGATTTTGGGGGGTTATGGGGGGTTCTTGGGGGGGTTTGTCGGGTTTTGGGGGTGGTTGGGAGGATTTTGGGGGTTACTGGGGGGTTTAAGTGGGGTTGGGGGGCTTGGAGGGTTATGGGGGGTTTTAGGGGGTTTTGGGGGGCGTTGTGGGGGCTTTGGGGGGGTTGGGGGGCTTGGAGGGTTATGGGGGGGGTTGTAGGATTTTGGGGGGCGTTGTGGGGGCAGGTTGGGGGTCTTGGAGGGTTAGGGGGGTTTTAGGGTGTTTTGGGGAGGGGCTGGGGGGGTTGAGGGTGTTTTGGGGGGATTTGGGGGTGTTATGGGGGTTACTGGAGATTTGGGGGGGTTGGGGGAATTTGGGGGGTTTTTTGGGGGGGGGTTAGAGGATTTTGAGGGGCTTTGAGGGGAGGTGTGGAGGATTTTGGGAGGGGGTGGGGGATTTTGGGGAGGTTGGGGGGGTTCATGGGGTTTGAGGAGGGTCAGGGGGATTTTGGAGGGGTGGAAGGTTTGGGGGGAATTTTGAGGGGTTCTGAGGGGTTTGGGGGTGGGGGTCGGGGTGTTATGGGGGGGTGTGGATTTGGGGGGAGGGGGGATTTGGGGGTGTCCCCACACCTTCCTGGGTGATGCAGATGGAGCCGCAGCCCATCCCCACCCGCAGCGCGTCCACCCCGGCGTCGATCAGGTTCTTGGCCTGGGCGGCTGTCACCACTGGGGAGGTGGGGGGACAGGGCATAAATGGGGGGGGGCACCCCTTATCCCATCACCATCCCATCCCGTCCCATCCCCATCCCATCCCGTCCCATCCCCATCCCTTCTCCATTCCCATCCCCGTCCCATCCCATCCCTGTCCCATCCCATCCCCTCCCCATCCCATCCCATCCCCATCCCATCCCCATCCCCATCCCATCCCATCCCATCCCATCCCCATCCCTTCTCCATTCCCATCCCCGTCCCATCCCATCCCCATCCCATCCCATCCCCATCCCATCCCCATCCCATCCCATCCCCATCCCATCCCATCCCATCCCCATCCCCATCGCATCCCGTCCCATCCCCATCCCTTCTCCATTCCCATCCCATCCCATCCCCATCCCCATCCCATCCCCATCCCCATCCCCATCCCATCCCCATCCCATCCCATCCCATCCCCATCCCATCCCATCCCCATCCCCATCGCATCCCGTCCCATCCCCATCCCTTCTCCATTCCCATCCCATCCCATCCCCATCCCCATCCCATCCCCATCCCCATCCCCATCCCATCCCATCCCCATCCCATCCCCATCCCCTCCCATCCCATCCCATCCCCATCCCATCCCATCCCATCCCCATCCCCATCGCATCCCGTCCCATCCCCATCCCTTCTCCATTCCCATCCCATCCCATCCCCATCCCCATCCCCATCCCATCCCCATCCCATCCCATCCCATCCCCATCCCCATCCCCATCCCATCCCCATCCCATCCCATCCCCATCCCCTCCCCATCCCATCCCCATCCCATCCCCATCCCATCCCCATCCCCATCCCATCCCCATCCCCACCCCATCCCATCCCCATCCCATCCCCATCCCATCCCCACCCCATCCCATCCCATCCCCCCTTCGACCCCCCCCAAACCCCCTACCCAATACCAAATATCCTCCCCAGACTCCCAGACCCCCCCCCGAACCCCCCAAAATCCCCCAGAACCCCCCCAAACCCCTCACCCCGGACCCAGTGTCCTACCTTGGACCCTCTTTGGCCCCCCACATCCCTCAGTACCCACCCAGACTCCCCCCAGACACCCAAAACACCCCCAAACCCCCCACCCTAGAACCAATATACTACCCAGGACCCCCCAGGATCACCCAGACCCACCAGAACCCCCCCGAAACCCCCCACCCTGGACCCAATATCCCACCCAGGACCCCCCAGCCCTGCTCAAGACCCTCCCCCCAGCCCCTCCCACACCCACCAGCACCCCCAGGTCCACGCAGGCTGCACCAGACCCATCCCAAGACACCCCCAGGACCCCCCCAGCCCCCCTACCCTAGAACAAATATCCCACCCAGGACCTCCCAGCCCCCCTCCCGACCCCCTCCCCCCAGCCCCTCCCACACCCACCAGCACCCCCAGGTCCACGCAGGCTGCACCAGACCCACCCCAAGATCCCCCCAGACCCCTCCAGACCCCCCAAACCCCCCACCCCAGAACCAATATCCTACCCAGGACCCCCCAGGATCACCCAGACCCACCAGAACCCCCCCAAAACCCCCCACCCTGGACCCAATATGCCCCCCAGGACCCCCCAGCCCCCCTCAGGACCCACCCCAGCCCCCCCAAATGCCCCCCTCCAGACCCAATATCCCACCCAGGACACCCCAGCCCCCCTCAGGACCCCCCCCCCAGCCCCTCCCACACCCCCCAGCACCCCCAGGTCCACGCAGGCTGCACCAGACCCACCCCAAGACCTCTCAGCCCCCCTCAGCCCCACCCCAGCCCCCTCCCCAGCTCTCCCCTGTGCCCCCCCGCTCACCGTTGCCCCCGATCACCTGCAGCTCGGGGTACTTCTGCTTGATGTAGTGGATCATGGCGATCTGGTAGATCGAATTGCCCTGGGAAGAGTCCTGGGGGGCAGAGGGGGGTATGGGTCTTTTTTTGGGGTGGGGGGGCATATTTTGGGGGGGGGGGCAGGAATGGGGCAGGGGGAGGGGATGGGATGGGAGGGTGCTGTCTGGAAGGGATGTAGGGCAATGGGGGAGGTAGGGGTGGGGGAGGTCAGGGGTGCTGTGGGGTGCCATGGGGTAAGGGTTTGGGGTGCTGTGGAGTGGGGTACATGGGGTGGGGAGCAACGTGGACCCTCCAGACCCCCCTGCACCCCTCACGCTGGACCCAATATCCTCCCCAGGAGCCCCCCAGGGCCCTTCCCCACCCAGCAGCACCATCAGGCCCACACAGGCCTGCACCAGACCCACCCCAAGACACCCCCGGACCCCCAGAACCCCCCTGAGCCCCCTATCCCAGACTCAATGTCCTATCTAGGACCCTCTCAGACCCCCCCAGGACCCCTCCCCAGATGCCTCCCCCCCCCCCCCAGGCCCACACAGGCCTGCACCAGACCCATCCCAAGACCCCCTCAGGATCCTCCCAGACCCCCCCAAAGACCCCCAAACCTTCCACCCCAGACCCAATATCCTCCCCAGGCCCCCCCAGGACCCTTCCCCACTCAGCAGCACCACCAGGCCCACACAGGCCTGCACCAGACCCACCCCAGGACGCCCCCAGCTCCCCCCAAACACCCCAAAAAACACCCCCAAACCTTTCACCCCAGACCAAATATCCTCCCCAGGCCCCCCCAGGAACACCCCCCACCCAGCAGCACCACCAGGCCCACACAGGCCTGCACCAGACCCACCCCAAGACCCCCTCAGGACCCCTTGGACCCCCCCAGCCGTCCCCAAACACCCCCAAACCTTCCACCCCAGACCCAATATCCTCCCCAGGCCCCCCCAGATCCCCCACCCACCCACCAGCACCACCAGGCCCACACAGGCCTGCACCAGCAGGTCGAGCCGGTACTTGTCGTCCTCGCGGGTGCCAATGGCGGCCCCGCAGAGCAGCTGCCCCCCACCCAGACCACCCCAAGGCCCCTCCCAAACACCCCCAGACCCCTCAACCCAGACCCAATATCCTCCCCAGGAGCCCCCCAGGGCCCTTCCCCACCCAGCAGCACCATCAGGCCCACACAGGCCTGCACCAGACCCACCCCAAGACACCCCCGACCCCAGAACCCCCCTGAGCCCCCTATCCCAGACTCAATGTCCTATCTAGGACCCTCTCAGACTCCCCCAGGACCCCTCCCCAGATGCCCCCCCCACCTAGCAGCACCGCCAGGCCCACACAGGCCTGCACCAGACCCATCCCAAGACCCCCTCAGGATCCTCCCAGACCCCCCCAGCTCCCCCAAGCACCTCCAGACACCTTCCACCCCAGACCCAATATCCTCCCCAGGCCCCCCCAGGATCCCCTCCCCACCCAGCAGCACCACCAGGTCCACACAGGCCTGCACCAGCAGGTCGAGCCAGTACTTGTCGTCCTCGCGGGTGGTGATGGACCAGACCCCCCCCCAGACATCCCCCCTCACCCCAGACCAATCTCCTCAGGTCCCAGATCCCACTCACCCACCAGCACCACCAGGTCCACACAGGTGACCGGTCGCGTCCTCCGGGTGGGAGACCCCCCCAGCTCCCCCCCTACCATCCCCAGACCAATCCCCCAGGCCCCCCCTCCCCACCCACCAGCACCACCAGGTCCACACAGGCCTGCACCAGCAGGTCGAGCCGGTACTTGTCGTCCTCGCGGGTGCCGATGGCGGCCCCGCAGAGCAGCTGCTTGCGGGCGTCCTTGGAGGCCAGCGGGTGCTCCCGGTTCTTCTTCAGGTCCGTGCGAGCCATGATGGCCACCAGCTCGTCACTGGCGTTCACGATGGGCAGCTTCCCTTGGGGGGGACACACAGAGTTAGGGTGGGGGGTGAGGAGGAAGGGACACCGCGGGGAAAGGCGCTGGGGTGAGGGGTGGGGGGATGGAGGCGGTGGGGAGGGGGATGGGGGGTGGGGAGGGGGATGGAGGGGTGGGAGGGGGTGGGGAGGGGGGCAGGGTACCCTTCTTGCTGCGCTGCAGGATCTCGTTGGCCTCTTTGAGGGTGACACCGGCCGGAGCCACCACCAAGTCATTGCGCTTGGTCATCACCTGGGGGGACAGAGAGACCCCGGGGGGTGAGGGGGGACAGACATCCCACCCCATCCCATCCCACCCCATCCCCATCCCCATCCCATCCCATCCCACCCCATCCCACCCCATCCCCTCCCTATCCCCTTTATCCCCATCCCATCCCCATCCCGTCCCCATCCCCTCCCCATCCCCTTTATCCCCATCCCATCCCCATCCCATCCCCATCCCCTCCCCATCCCCATCCCCTTTCCACTCCCCCATCCCCATCTCCATCCCCATCCCCATCCCCATCCCCATCCCATCCCATCCCATCCCCATCCCCATCCCCATCCCTATCCCCATCCCCATCCCATCCCATCCCCATCCCATCCCCATCCCATCCCATCCCCATCACCTCCGCCAGCCTCATCCCATGGTCCCTCTCAGCCAGGAAGTCGATGTCCCTGGATGTCACCATCCCTTCCAGTTTACTCCCCATCCTCCCAGTTTGGGTTACTGGGACCCCCGAAAATCCATGGCGGAGCTTGGCCTCCCACACGTCCCCCACGGTCTGCGTGGGGCTCATCACCACCGGGTCAGTGATGAACCCCTGCTCGAACTTCTGGGGGGGGGGGGACGACACAAAAAAGGGGGGGGGATTGTGGGGGGTGAAGGGTTTAAGGGGGGGAGATTAAGGTTTTGGGGGACCCCCTCTTACCTTCACCTTGCGCACCTCGTTGGCCTGGAATTCGGGGGTGCAGTTGTGGTGGATGATGCCGATGCCACCCATCAGCTGGGGGAGGGGGGAGAAGGAAGGGATTTGGGGGGAGGGGGGGGGCACCCCAAGTGGGTGGGGGGTGTGAGTTAACACGAAGGTGCTAAATCAGATGGGGGGGGCAACCCCCCTGCACCCCTAAATCAGATGGGGGGGCATCCCCAACCTGCACCCCCCACCCTGCACCCCTAAATCAGATGGGGGGCATCCCCACCCTACACCCCTAAGTCAGATGGGGGGGCATTCCCATCCTGCACCCCCCCACCCTGCACCCCTAAATCAGGTGGGGGGCATCCTGACCCTGCACCCTCCCACCCAGCACCCCCTGACCCTGCACCCCTAAATCAGATGGGGGGCAACCCCACCCTGCACCCCCCACCCTGCAGCCCTAAATCAGATGGGGGGCATCCCGATCCTGCACCCCTGACCCTACACCCCTAAATCAGATGGGGGGCATCCCCACTTTGCACCCCTAAATCAGATGGGGGGCACCCTGACCCTGCACCCCCCACCCTGCATCCCCTGACCCTGCACCCCTAAATCAGATGGGGGGGCAACCCCACCACCCTGCAGCCCTAAATCAGATGGGGGGCATCCCCACCCTGCACCCCTAAATCAGATGGGGGGCATTCCCATCCTGCACCTCCCAACCTGCACCCCCTGACCCTGCACCCCTAAATCAGATGGGGGGCATCCCCACTTTGCACCCCTAAATCAGATGGGGGGCACCCTGACCCTGCACTCCCCACCCTGCACCCCTAAATCAGATGGGGGGCATCCCCATCCTGCACCCCCCACCCTGCACCCTCTCCACGCCCCCTGCCCCCTCCCCATACTCCCCCACAAGGTGCCCCCCATGCCCCCCCAGCCCCTCAGTGCCCCCCCATCCCCCCCACCTCCCCAGCCCATACTCCCCATGCCCCCCACCCGGGCTGCCCCCCTCCACCCCCCATGCCCCCCCCCATACTTCCCCTGGGGGTGCCCCCCATGCCCCCACCAGCCCCCCCCCGTGCCCCCCCTCCCCCCATGCTCTCTCCCCATGCCTCCCCCATACTCCCCCCACGGTGCCCTCCTGCCCCCCCAGCCCCCCTGTGCCTCTCCCCCCATGCTCCCTCCCCGTGCCCCCCCCCCCCACCAGAGTGCCCCCTTCTACCCACCATGCCCCCCCCCATACTCCCCCTCAGTGTGCTCCCCATGCCCCCCACCCAGGATGCCCCCTTCCACCCCCCATACCCCCCCCCCCATAGTGCCCCCCATGCCCCCCCAGCCCCCTCCAGTGCCCCCCTCCCCCTCCCCATGCTCCCCATGCCCCCTACCCGGGCTGCCCCCTTCCTCCCCCCATACTCCCCCCAGGGTGCCCCCCTGCCCCCCCAGCCCCCCCAGTGCCCCCCCCCAGTGCCCCCCCTCACAGCCATGGCGATGGCCATGTCGGCCTCGGTGACGGTGTCCATGGGGGAGGAGATGAGGGGGTCTTCAGGGTGATCTTACGGGTCAGCGCCGACGTCAGGTCCTGGGGGGGGGGCACAGACCCTCCTGACCCCCCCCCCAGACACCCCCCCACCTCCCAGTGTCCTTACCACCCCCCCCCCCCAATAGCACCTTATTGGGGGAAGCACCTAGATGGGACCCATCCCTGAAGCCCCTCCCCTCCCCAACCCCCCCCCCCCAACTCAATATCCCCCCCCACCTTTATTGGGGTGGGGGGCGCAAAGAGACACCCCCCCCACTTCACTGAACTGGGGGTGCAGCCCCCCCCCCTTCCCCAAATAAAGTGCCTCAGGCTGTGTCCTTCCTCACAGCTCCCTGGGGGGGCGGGAGGGGGGCAGAGGGGTGATGGATTTGGGGGGGTGTCCAGGGGGGGTCTAGGGGGTCCGGGGGAGGGGTCTGGGGGGGTCCAGGGCAGGGTCTGGGGGTGGCACCCAAGGAGGAATGGGGATGCCCAAGGATTGGGGTGCCCCTGGGTGGGGTGATGGATGGGGGGTCTAGTAGAACAGGGGGGTGCCCAGGGGGGTCTAGGGGGGTCCGGGGGGCACCCAAGGAGGGATGGGGATGCCCAAGGATTGGGGTGCCCCTGGGTGGGGGGATAAATGGGAGGGGGGTCTGGGAGGATGGGGGCTGGTCCAGGAGGGGTTTGGGGGGGTCTGGGGGGGCACCCAAGGAGGGATGGGGATGCCCAAGGATTGGGGTGCCCCTGGGTGGGGTGATGGATGGGGGGGGGATCTGAGGTGTGGGTGGGGGGCAGAGGGATGTCACCCCAGAGTGGGGGTGGTGGGGAGGGGGGGTCCCTGGGGGAGGGGGGTCCTGGGTGGGGGGGTCAGCACTCACCACCTCCTCTGCTGTGAAGTCGATGAAGCCAGGGAGGATGAGGAAGTCACTGGGGGGGGGATGAAGGTGGAGGGGGGATGAAGGGGGAGGGGGGGTCATCAGCTGGGACACCCCCACCCCACCCCACCCCCCCCAAACAAGTGTGTCCCCCCCAGACTGACCCAACCCCACACTGGGGGGGGCCGGGGGGGCAACTAAAGAGGGATGGGGGTGCCCCAGGGTGGGGGGATGGATGGGGGGGTCGGGGGGGGGGGTCCAGGGGGGTCTGGGGGGGGCACCCAAGGAGGTGATGGGGGTGCCCAAGGATTGGGGTGCCCCAGGGTGGGGATGATGCATGGGAGGGGGGTCTGGGGGGTCCAGGGGGGCACCCAAGGATTGGGGTGCCCCTGAGTGGGGATCACAGATGGAGGGGGGGTCTGGGGGGGTCCAGGGGGGTCCGGGGGGGGAACCCAAGGAGGTGATGGGGGTGCCCAGGGATTAGGGTGCCCCAGGGTGGGGGTGATGGCTGGTGGGCGGGCGGGGGGGGGGTCTGGGAGATGGGGGAGGGGTGTGGGAGGGCGGTGGGGATCTGGGGGCCCTGGGGGGCGCAGGGGGGCCCGGGGGGTCCAGGGGGGTCTGGGGGGGCACCCAAGGAGGTGATGGGGATGCCCAAGGATTGGGGTGCCCCAGGGCAGGGATGATGGGTGGGGGGGCCTGGGGGAGTCCAGGGGGTGCCCAAGGATGGGGGTGCCCCTGGGGGGGTGTGATAGATGGGGGGGGCTGGGGGGTTTCAGGGGGGCACCCAAGGAGGTGATGGGGATGCCCAAGGATTGGGGTGCCCCAGGGTGGGGGTGATGGATGGGGGAGGGGCCTGGGGGGGTCCAGGGGGGTCTGGGGGGTGCCCAAGGAGGTGATGGGGATGCCCAAGGATTGGGGTGCCCCAGGGCAGGGATGATGGATGGGGGGGTGGGGGTCTGGGAGATGGGGGAGGGGTGTGGGAGGGCGGTGGGGATCTGGGGGCCCTGGGGGGTGCAGGGGGGCCCGGGGGGTCCAGGGGGGTCTGGGGGGGGCACCCAAGGAGGTGATGGGGATGCCCAAGGATTGGGGTGCCCCAGGGTGGGGGTGATGGATGGGGGAGGGGCCTGGGGGGGTCCAGGGGGGTCTGGGGGGTGCCCAAGGAGGTGATGGGGATGCCCAAGGATTGGGGTGCCCCAGGGCAGGGATGATGGATGGGGGGGGTGGGGGTCTGGGAGATGGGGGAGGGGTGTGGGAGGGCGGTGGGGATCTGGGGGCCCTGGGGGGGTGCAGGGGGGCCCGGGGGGTCCAGGGGGGTCTGGGGGGGCACCCAAGGAGGTGATGGGGATGCCCAAGGATTGGGGTGCCCCAGGGCGGGGATGATGGATGGGGGGTGGGGGGTCTGGGAGATGGGGGAGGGGTGTGGGAGGGCGGTGGAGATCTGGGGGCCCTGGGGGGTGCAGGGGGGCCCGGGGGGGTCCCATACTTGTAGGTGAGGCCGTCGGAGGTGGCGAAGAGCTGCTGGGCCGTGAGCCCGTCCTCAGGCACGTAGCCCGTGCCCCCGCTGATCAGGTAGTCGGCCATGCTGCGGGACAGGGGGGGCACTGGGACCCCCCGCCCCCCCACAGCCCCCCATCCGGCACTGGGACCCCCCCGCCCCCCCACAGCCCCCCATCCAGCACTGGGACCCCCCTGCCCACACACAGCCCCATCCGGCACCGGGGCCCCCCCCACTGCCCCCCAGACCCCCCCATCTGGCACCAAGACCTCCCCGCCCCCCCACATCCCCCCATCCAGCACCGGGACCCCCCACCCCCCATTGCCCCCAGACCCCCCCATCTGGCACTGGGACCTCCCTGCACCCCCAGACCCCTCCCTGGCATCAGGACCCCCCTGCCCCCCCAGATCCCCCCATCTGGCACTGGGACCCCCACTGCCCAAATAGACCCCCCCCCGGCACTGGGACCCCCCACACTGCCCCCCCAGACCCCCCCATCTGGCACCAGGACCTCCCCCGCCCCCCCAGACCCCTCCCTGGCATCAGGACCCCCCTGCCCCCCAGATCCCCCATCTGGCACCAGGACCCCCACTGCCCCCCCAGACCCCCCCATTTGGCACTGGGAACCCCTGCCCCCCCACAGCCCCCATCAGGCACCAGGACCCCCACACTGCCCCCCCCAGACCCCCCACTGCCCCCCCAGACCCCCCCATCTGGCACCAAAACCTCCCCACCCCCCAGACCCCTCCCTGGCATCAGGACTCCCCCTGCCCCCCCAGACCCCCCACTGCCCCCCCAGACCCCCCCATCCGGCACTGGGACCCCCACTGCCCAAATAGATCCCCCATCTGGCACTGGGAACCCCTGCCACCCCACAGCCCCCATCCGGCACCGGCACCCCCCCATTGCCCCCCCAGACCCCCCACACCCCCCATCCGGCACCGGGACCCCCCCCCACTGCCCTCCCAGACCCCCCATTGCCCCCCCCAGACCCCCCCATCCAGCACCTTACCTCCCCGCCCCCCCAGACCCCCCTATCCGACACCGGGACTCCCCCACCCCCCCCACTGCCCCCCCCAAACCCCCCTATCCGGCACCAAGACCTCCCCGCCCCCCAAGACCCCCCATCGCCCCCCAGACCCCCCCATCCGGCATCAGGACCCCCCTGCCCCCCAGACCCCCCCATCTGGCACTGGGACCCCCACTGCCCAAATAGACCCCCCTGGCACTGGGACCCCCCACACTGCCCCCCCAGACCCCCCCATCTGGCACCAGGACCCCCCTGCCCCCCTAGACCCCCCCATCTGGCACTGGGACACCTCCCTGTTCCCCCAGACCCCTCCCTGGCATCAGGACCCCCCTGCCCCCCCACACCCCCCATTGCCCCCCAGACCCCCCCATCCAGCACTGGGACCCCCCAGACCCCCCCATCTGGCACCGGGACCCCCCCTGCCCCCCCAGATCCCCCATCCAGCACTGGGGCCCCCCCACTGCTCCCCCAGACCCCCCCATCTGGCACCGGGACCCCCCTGCCCCCCCAGACCCCTCCCTGGTATCAGGACCCCCCCTGCCCCCCCAGACCCCCACTGCCCTCACAGCCCCCATCTGGCATCAGGGCCCCCCCCTCTGCCCCTCCAGACCCCCCCCCAGCACTGGGACCCCCCCCACTGTCCCCCCTTCCCCATAGACCCCCCCAGGCCCAGGACACCCCCCTCCCCACTGCTCCCCCCTTCCCCACAGACCCCCCCCCACTGCCCCCCCTTCCCCATAGACCTCCCCAGCCCCAGGACACCCCCCCACTGCCCCCCCTTCCCCACAGACCCCCCCCAGCACCGGGACACCCCCCCCACTGCCCCCCTTCCCCATAGACCCCCTCGAGCACTGGGACCCCCCCCCACTGTCCCCCCTTCCCCACAGACCCCCTCAGCCCCAGGACCCCCCCCCACTGCCCCCCCTTCCCCACAGACCCCCCCAGCACTGGGACCCCCCCCTACTACCCCCACTTCCCCACAGACCCCCCCCACTCCCCCCCTTCCCCATAGACACCCCCCCCAGCCTCAGCTCCCCCCCCCCCCCCCCAGCGGTACCCCCGGGCCCAGCTCCCGGTTCGGGGGGGAGAGATGGGGAGGGGGGAGGGGCGGGGAGCCTGTGCGGTGGGGGGGGGGCAGGGGGGTCCCGGGGCGTTGCGGTGCCGGTACCCGCAGCGGCCCCAGCGCAGGGCGGGGCAAGGAGGCGGGGCAGGGGCGGGGCAAGGGCGGGGCAAGGGCGGGGCTCCAAGGACCGGCCGCCGCATCCCCCACCCCCACCCCACCCCCTCCCAGCCCGCCCCAGCGCCTCCCAGTACCTCCTCCCAGTACCCCCCACTCCCCTTCCAGCATCCTCCCAGTACCTCCCCACTCCCCTCCAGCATCCTCCCAGTACCCCCCACCCCCCAGCACGCCCCCCACGCCCCCCAGCATCCTCCCAGTACCCCCTACCCCTACCCCCCCCAGCATCCTCCCAGTACCCCCACCCCCCCTCCAGCATCCTCCCAGTACTCCCTCTACCCCCCAGCATCCTCCCAGTACCCCCACTCCCCCCTCCAGCATCCTCCCAGTACTCCCCCTACCCCCCCAGCATCCTCCCAGCACCCCCACTCCCCCTCCAGCATCCTCCCAGTACCCCCCACCCCACCTTCTGCATCGTCCCAGTAGACCCCCTACCCTCCCAGCATCCTCCCAGTACCCCCCCACCCCCCCAGCATCCTCCCAGTACCCCCCCAGCATCCTCCCAGTACCCCCCCCAGCATCCCGGTACCCCCCCCCAAATCACCCCCCTCCCCTCCCCCCGGACGCAGCAGGTCCCCGCCTCCCCCAGCCCCCCCTAGGCCCCCCCGGCCCCCCCTGTGCCCCCCCGGGCCCCCCGGCTCTACCTGGGCTCCCCCTCGCCCATGGCGCTGAGCGCCGGAGCGGGGCGGCCGGGGGAGGGGGCGGAGCTACCGGAGTGGGCGGGGCTACGGAGGGGCGGGGCTAGAGGGGGCGGGGGTTGATTGGCGGGGCTGGCGGCGGGGCGGGGCTGCTGGCAGGGGGCGGGGCTAGCGGGGCCCCGAGCGGGGAGGGGGCGGGGATAATGGAAGCCACGCCCACAACGCGCGCTGACGGACCCCGCCCACTCTTTCGTGCCCCCCTCCCCTCCCCAACGCGGCACCGGCTGGAGCCCCCCGGGGCCGGAACCCCCCTGTCCCCCTGTCCCTGGGTGTCCCTGTCCCTCTGTCCCCCTGTCCCTCTGTCCCCATGTCCCCCTGTCCCCGGGTCCCTCTGTCCCTCTGTCCCCCTGTCCCTGGGTGTCCCTGTCCCTCTGTCCCCCTGTCCCTCTGTCCCCATGTCCCCCTGTCCCTCTGTCCCCCTGTCCCTGGGTGTCCCTGTCCCTCTGTCCCCATGTCCCCCTGTCCCCGGGTCCCTCTGTCCCTCTGTCCCCAGGTCCCTGGGTGTCCCTGGGTCCCCCTGTCCCTGGATGTCCCTGTCCCCCTGTCCCTCTGTCCCCAGGTCCCTGTGTGTCCCTGGGTCCCCCTGTCCCCAGGTCCCCCTGTCCATCTGTCCCCGGGTCCCCCTGTCCCCAGGTCCCTCTGTCCATCTGTCCCCCTGTCCCTCTATCCCCATGTCCCTCTGTCCCTGGGTCTCCCTGTTCCCCCGTGTCCCCCTGTCCCTGGGAGTGCCTATCCCCCTGTCCCCCCGTGTCCCCCAGTCCCCCCGTGTCCCCAGGTCCCTAAGTCCCTCTGTCCCCCTGTCCCTCTGTCCCTGGGTCCCTCTGTCCCCCTGTGTCCCTCTGTCCCCGGGTCTCCCTGTCCCTCTGTCACCCTGTCCCTGTGCCCCCCATCCCCCCGTGTCCCCCTGTCCCCCTGTCCCCCTGTCCCTGTCCCTGTCCCCCTGTGTCCCTGTGTCCCCACATCCCCGTGTCCCCCTGTCCCCTGCTGTCCCCGTCCTCATGTCCCCCTGTATCCCCATGTCCCTCTCACTGGGTGTCCCTGTCCCCATGTCACCCCCTGTCCCCATCCACGTGTGTCCCCTGTGACCCCATGTCTTCCTGTCCCTGTGTCCCCTGTCCTATGTCCCCGTGTCCCCCTGTCCCCACATCCTTCTGTCCCTGCGTGTCCCTCTGTCCCTGCGTGTCCCTGTCCCTGTCCCCCTGTCCCTCTCTCCCCCTGTCCCTGGGTCCTCTGTCCCTCTGTCCCCCTGTCCCTGGGTGTCCCTGTCCCCAGGTCCCTGGGTGTCCCTGTGTCCCTGTCCCTGGGTCCTCCTGTCCCCCAACATCCTCATGTCCCCCTTTAACCCTGTCCCCCTGTCCCCACACCCCGTGTCCCCTCTGTCCTCCTGTCCCCATGTCCCCACATCCCAGTGTCCCCCTGTCCCTATGTTCTCATGTCCCCCTGTGTCCCTCTGTCCCACTGTCCCTGGGTGTTCCTGTCCCTGTGTCCCCCCATCCCAGTGTCCCCCTGTCCCCACATCCCCCTGTCCCCTTGTCCCCACATCCCCCTGTCCCCTCTGTCCTCCTCTCCCCATGTCCCCACATCCCAGTGTCCCCCTGTCCCCCTCTGTCCCACTGTCCCTGTGTCCCCCTGTCCCCCTGTCCCTGTCCTGTCCCCCTCTTCCCACGTACTCCTGTCCCCCGTCCTTGTCCCCCATGTGTCCCTATGTCCCCATGTCCCTCATCCCCCTATTCCCCATGTCCCCCTGTCCCCCAATGTCCCCATGTCCCCCTTTAACCCTGTCCCCATGTCCCCCTGTCCCCACATCTCCCTGTCCTCTTGTCCCCACATCCCCCTGTCCCCTCTGTCCTCCTGTCCCCATGTCCCCACATCCCAGTGTCCCCCTGTCCCCCTCTGTCCCACTGTCCCTGTGTCCCCCTGTCCCCCTGTCCCTGTCCTGTCCCCCTCTTCCCATGTACTCCTGTCCCCCGTCCTTGTCCCCCATGTGTCCCTACGTCCCCATGTCCCTCTGTCCCTCATCCCCCTATTCCCCATGTCCCCCTGTCCCCCAATGTCCTCATGTCCCCCTTTAACCCTGTCCCCATGTCCCCCTGTCCCCACATCCCCCTGTGTCCCTATGTCCCCCTGTCCCTGTGTCCCCCTCTTCCCACGTACTCCTGTCCCCCTGTCCTTGTCCCCCATGTGTCCCTATGTCCCCCTGTCCCCACATCCCCCTGTCCCCACATCCCCCTGTCCCCCCTGTCCCCATGTCCCTCTGTCCCCCCCATCCCCATCCCTGTCCCCCTGGGTCCCTCTGTCCCCCTGTCCCCATGTGCCCCTGTACCCCCCGTCCCCACATGCCCCCTCCCCCCTCCCCCCGCTCAGCTGACGCCTTCCTGGGCCCGATCCTGCCACCCCTTTGCCTTGGGTGCCCCCCACACACCCCATGTCACACACCCAGGTGCTCCCTGCACCCCCCTCCAACCAACCCCCCCCCCAACCCCCCAACCCCCCTCCCGGGGCTGTTTGTGCGCGTGAAGCTTCGTTACCGCCCGTTAATGAGGCCCCGGGGGGGGGGGGGGGCGGGGGGCCAAGACTCGGGCAGCAAAACACAGCCCCCCCCGCACCCTGACCCCCCCGCAACCAGCACCCCACACCCTGCCCCCCCTCATCCTGACCCCTCCCTGCCCCCCCCCCCCGCATCCTGCCCCCCATATCCTGACCCCTGCATCCTCCCCCCGCACTCAGCCCCCCCGCACCCTGACCCCCCCGCACCCCGCATCCTCCCCCCGCAACCAGCACCCCACACCCTGCCCCCCCTCATTCTGACCCCTCCCTGCCCCCCCGCACCCTGCCCCCCCCGCACTCAGCCCCCCGCACTCAGCCCCCCGCACCCTGACCCCCCCGCACCCTGACCCCCCCGCACCCTGACCCCCCGCACTCAGCCCCCCCGCACCCTGACCCCCCCGCACCCTGACCCCCCGCACCCTGACCCCCCCACCCCGCATCCTCCCCCCTGCAACCAGCACCCCACACCCTGCCCCCCGCACCCAGCCCCCCTCCCCCACCTCCGCCCCCCCGCACCTTGACCCCCCCCCCGCACCCAGCCCCCCCACCCCGCCTCTCCCCCCGCACCCCCTCCCCACCCCCCCCCATGGGCACAAACCCCGGGGTGGGGGTGGTTCTGGCACCCAGCAGCGACCCCCCCCCGGCGCGGGCAGGGTGCGGGGGAGGGGGATGGCGGGGGGAGGGGTGGTGTGTGCGGGGGGGGGGGTTGCGGGGGGATTAGCGCTGCCCGTTCCCTGCCCGCACTAATCCGGCCCCGCAAGGGCACCGGGGCGGGGGGGCACACTCGTTGGGGGGGGGGGGGCAGGGTGCGGAGGGGGCTGAGTGCGGGGGGGCTGAGTGAGGGGGGGGCAGGGTGCGGGGGGGACTGAGTGCGGGGGGCAGGGTGCGGGGGTGCTGAGTGGGGGGGGCAGGGTGCGGGGGACTGAGGAGGGGGCAGGGTGCGGGGGGTTCGGGGTGCGGGGGGTTCGGGGTGCAGTGGGGGGCTGGGTGCGGGGGGCTGAGTGCGGGGGGTCAGGGTGCGGGGGGGTCGGGGTGCAAGACCCCCCCAGGCACAGACCCCCCCCAGCCGTGTGACACCCCCCCAGGCACAGCCCCTCCCCCCAAAGTACAGACCCCCCCAGCCGTGTGACCCCCCCCACCAAGCACAGCCCCCCCACCGGGTACAGGACCCCCCCCCCAGCCCAGACCTCCCCCAAAGTACAGACCCCCCCCAGCTGTGTGACCCCCCCACAGCGGCACAGCCCACCCCCCCCGGGTACAGGACACCCCCCCCCTCGCCCCCAGCCCCAGACCCCCCCCCAAGAGGTGCCCCTCCCCCGGGTCGTGCCCCCCCCAGGCCCCCTAGCCCAGAGCCCCCCCTAAAGAGGTGCCCCCCCCAAGCCTCGCAGACCACACCCCCCCCCCCAAAGAGGTGCCCCCCCCCCGGGTCGTGCCCCCCCCCCCCAAGAGGTGCCCTCCCCAAGCCCCCCAGCCCAGACCCCCCCCCCCAAGAGGTGCCCCCCCAAGCCCCCCAGCCCAGAGCCCCCCCCCCAAAGAGGTGCCCCCCCCCCGGCCGTGCCCCCCCCAGCCCTACCTGGCCTCTCTCGCTGCCCGCAGCCCGCAGCGCCTCCCGGGGGGGCGGGGGGGGCAGCCTCCCATCCGCCGGGCCACGCGCCGGGGTCTCCGTGGGGGGGGCTCCATGAATTGGGGTTGGGGGAGGGGAAGGGGGTGGGGGGGGGTCCCGGGGCCGGTGGGACCCGGCCGCTCCGGTTGCTGCTTCCTCGGGTGGCGGGGGGGAAGGGATGGGGGGGCGTGGAAAGGGGGAGGGGGCAACGTGGGGGGGGGGGACAGGACGTGGGGGGGGGGCGGTCCCTCCCCTCGGCTCCACCCAGTGCCTGGGGGGGGGGAAGGGGAAACTGAGGCACGGGGGGGGTGTGTTGGGGGTTAGGGGGGCTGGCGGGGGGGTGTGGAAAGGGGGGAGGGGGCAACGTGGGGGGGGGGGACACACAGGACGTTGGGGGGGGGGGCGGTCCCTCCCCTCGGCTCCACCCAGTGCCTGGGGGGGGGGAAGGGGAAACTGAGGCACGGGGGGTTGGGGGAGTTGGGGGTTTGGGGGGCTGGCGGGGGACGACGACGTGTGGGGGGGTGACCCCTCGGCTCCACCCAGCGCCTGGGGGGAGGGAAGGGGAAACTGAGGCACGGCGAGGGGGGTGTTGGGGGTTGGGGGGGGGCTGGCGGGGGGGTGACCCCTCCCCTCGGCTCCACCCAGACCCCGGGGGGCGGGGAGGGAAACTGAGGCACGGGGGGGGCTGGCGGGGGGGAAGGGAAACTGAGGCACGGGGGGGGGGGGTGGGAGTTAGGGGGCTGGCGGGGGGTGGAAGGGGGGACACGACGTGGGGGGGCGGTCCCTCCCCTCGGCTCCACCCAGCCCCTGGGGGTGGGGGGAAGGGGAAACTGAGGCACGGGGGGTGGGGGGTGGGGGTTGAGGGGGGGGCTGGGGGGGGGGGGTGACCCCTCCCTTCGGCTCCACCCAGCCCCTGGGGGGGGGAAGGGGAAACTGAGGCACGGGGGGTGGGGGGAGTGTGGGGGGTTCGGGGGGGTGGGAAGGCGGGGGGGATGTGTGGGGGGGGGCTCCATCCAGACCCCGGGGGGAAGGGAAACTGAGGCACGGGGGGGGAGTTTGTGGGGGGTGGGGTGGGGAGTGGGGGAGGGGATGTGGGGGGAGGACATGGGAGGGCGGCCCCTCCCCTCCCTTGGCTCCACCGAGCCCCTGGGGGGGGGTGTGGGGAGGGGAAACTGAGGCACGGGGTGGGGGGAAGGGGTTGGGATTTCGGGGGGGGGGGGGTGTGACCCCTCCTCTCGGCTCCACCCAGCCCCTTGTGGGGGGGTGTGTGTGGGAGGGGAAACTGAGGCACGGGGCGGGGGGAGGGATGTTTTGAGGGGGGTCTGGCGGGGGGGGGGGGAGGTACGCGCGTGGGTGTCGTGTGTGTTGTGCCCCCCCACACCGTGTCCCATCCCCCCCCTCGCCCCCTCGCCCCCCTCGCCCCCCCCGCAGCAGCTGTCGGGGATTTGGAGCAGCGGGATTAGCGGGGCTGCCCGGCCACTTAGGGGGGGGGGGGCTGGGGGGGGGGGTGAGTGAGTGGGGGGTGAGTGGAGTGGGGGGGTGGGGGGGCCGGATGGAGGGGGGGGGTCTGGGGGGGTTTTGGGGGGAGTTGGGGGGGTTCTGGGGTTGGGGGGGAGGGTGGGGGGGGCCGGGGGGGGTGGGAGGGAGTGGGGGGGCTGGGGGGGGTTGGGGGGGCCGGATGGAATGGGGTGCTGGGGGGGGGGGGGTGAGGGAGTGGGGGGGCTGGGGGGAGTGGGGGGGCTGGGGGGTTTGGATGGAGTGGGGGGCTGGGGGGTTTTGGGGGGAGTTGGGGGGGTTCTGGGGTTGGGGGGAGTGGGGGGGGCCGGGGGGGTGGGAGGGAGTGGGGGGCTGGGGGGGTTGGGGGGGCCGGATGGAATGGGGTGCTGGGGGGGGGGTGAGGGAGTGGGGGGGCTGGGGGGAGTGGGGGGGCTGGGGGGTTTGGATGGAGTGGGGGGCTGGGGGTTTTGGGGGGAGTTGGGGGGTTCTGGGGTTGGGGGGAGTGGGGGGGGCCGGGGGGTGGGAGGGAGTGGGGGGGCCGGATGGAATGGGGTGCTGGGGGGGGGGGTGAGGGAGTGGGGGGTGAGTGAGGGGGGTGTTGGGGGGGTCGGATGGAGTGGGGGGCTGTGGGGGGGCTGGGGGGTGAGGGAGGGAGAGATTGGGGGGGCTGGGGGGTTGGGGGGGTGAATGAGGGGGGCGGCTGGGGGGGTTGGGGTGGTGAGGGAGTGAGGGGGCTGGGGGGTGGGGGGCTGGATGGAGTGGGGGGCTGGGGGGGGTGGGGGGTGAGGGAAGGGGGGCTGGGGGGTTTTGGGGGGAGATTGGGGGGTGGGGGGTTTTGGGGGGGGTCCGGGGAGTGGGGGGCTGGGGGTTGGGGGGAGTTGGGGGGCTGGAGGGGGGGAAGTTGGGGGAGGGGGGAGTTGGGGGGTTTTGGGGGGGTCGGGAGGGTTTGGGGGGAGTTGGGGGGGTACTGGGAGGAGGGGGAGGGGAGGCTGGTGTTCTTGGGGAGCTGAGAGGGGTCTGGGGGTCTCTCCCCCTCCCAGTGCCTCCCAGTGCCCCCAGTCCCTCCCAGTACCACCAGGACAACGGGTCTGGGGGTCTCTCCCCCTCCCAGTGCCTCCCAGTAGCCCCCAGTGCCTCCCAGTGCCCTCCAGGACAACGGGTCTGGGGGTCTCTCACCCTCCCAGTAGCCCCCAGTGCCTCCCAGTATACCCCACGACAATGGGTCTGGGGGTCTCTCCCCCTCCCAGTGCCTCCCAGTAGCCTCCAGTGCCTCCCAGTATACCCCACGACAATGGGTCTGGGGGTCTCTCACCCTCCCAGTAGATCCCAGTCCCTCCCAGTGCCCTCCAGGACAACGAGTCTGGGGGTCTCTCTCCCTCCCAGTGCCTCCCAGTAGCCCCCAGTGCCTCCCAGTCCACCTCACGACAATAGGTCTGGGGGTCTCTCCCCCTCCCAGTGCCTCCCAGTAGCCCCCAGTGCCTCCCAGTAGCCCTCAGTGCCCCCTAGGGCAGCGGTGCTGGGGGTCTCTCCCCTCCCAGTGTCTCCCAGTAGCCCCCAGTGCCTCCCAGTATACCCCACGACAATGGGTCTGGGGGTCTCTCCCCCTCCCAGTGCCTCCCAGTAGCCTCCAGTGCCTCCCAGTATACCCCACGACAATGGGTCTGGGGGTCTCTCACCCTCCCAGTAGATCCCAGTCCCTCCCAGTGCCCTCCAGGACAACGAGTCTGGGGGTCTCTCCCCCTCCCAGTGCCTCCCAGTAGCCCCCAGTGCCTCCCAGTAGCCCTCAGTGCCCCCTAGGGCAGCGGTGCTGGGGGTCTCTCCCCTCCCAGTGCCTCCCAGTAGCCCCCAGTGCCTCCCAGTAGCCCTCAGTGCCCCCTAGGGCAGCGGTGCTGGGGGTCTCTCCCCCTCCCAGTGTCTCTCAGTAGCCCCCAGTGCCCTCCAGGACAACGTGTCTGGGGGTCTCTCACCCTCCCAGTAGCCCCCAGTGCCTCCCAGTATACCCCAGGACAACGGGTCTGGGGGTCTCTCACCCTCCCAGTGCCTCCCAGTACTTCCCAGTGCCTCCCAGTGCCTTCCAGTGTACCCCAGAACAGCGGCGCTGGGGGTCTCTCCCCCTCCCAGTGCCTCCCAGTAGCCCCCAGTCCCTCCCAGTGCCCCCAGGACAATGGTTCTGGGGGTCTCTCCCCCTCCCAGTGCCTCCCAGTACCTGCCCAGTGCCTCCCAGTGAGACCCCACTTTGCCGCTCCAGCTCTTTATTGTCGCCCCCCCCCGGCTTCCCCCGAACAGCAGCGGCCCTAAACCCCCCCGCGCCCCCCCCAACCCCACGACCCCCTCCCCAATTCTCCCCCCCCTTCAGCACTCGATGGAGTCCTCCAGCAGCTGCAGTAGGGTGGGGGGCACCCTGGGGTCCGTCCCCCCCCCTTCCTCCAGGCTCTCCTCGCTCACCTCCTCCAGCGCAGGGAGCCCCCCGGGGGACCCCCCCGCCGCCCCCCCGAACCGGGGCTGCTCCCCCCTTCCCCCAAGCCCCCCACACCCCCCCCCCGAAACCTCGGGAGGGCTGGGGGAAGGGGGGGTAGGACTTGGGGGTTGGGGGGAGGGGATTCTATTGGGGACCCCCCGGGGACCCCCCGGCCGGACCAAGGAGTTGGCTTGGGTTTTGGGGGGGGTGGGGGTTGGGGGGCTGGGGGAGGGGGGTGGGGGTGGGGGTGGGGGTGGGGCGCCCCCCTCGCCCCCCTCGCTGTACCCCTCGTTGGGGTAGTAGAGGCTGGGGGGGTCGGGGAGGATTTGCCGGTGGGAACCTGTCGGGGCGGGGGGGGGCAAAGGGGTCAGTGAGGGGAGGGGGGCACCCCCTCAGACCCCCAACCCCCCCCCAGAACCCTGACCCCCCACCCAGCCCATGGACCCCCCCCCCAGAACCGCCCCCCCCCAGCCCAGAGACACCCCCTCAGCCCCTCCCCCATCACCTCGACCCCCCCAGCACCCAGACACCCCCCAGACCCCCCTCTCAGCCCCCCTCCCATCACCCCGACCCCCCACCCAGCAGAGGAACCCCGCCCCCAGACCCCCCTCCCAGCCCAGAGACCCCCCTCAACCCCTCCCCCAGCACCTCGACCCCCCCAGCACCCAGACCCCCCCCAGACCCCCCCCCAGCCCTTCCCCATCACCTCGACCCCCTCCCCCAGCACAGGGACCCCCCCCACAGCTCCCCCCCACAGCACCCCGACACCCACCCCCCCAGAACCACCCCCCAGCCCAGAGACCCCCCCATAGCCCCCCCTCCCAGGACCCTGACCTCCCCCCTGCACAGGGACCCCCCCACAAGGCCCCTCCCCCAGACACCCCCCCAACACCCTGACACCCCCCCCCCCCCAGACTCCCTCCCCCCGCCCTCCCCTGCCACAGGGACCCCCCCGGTTTTTTTGGGGGGGGTGTGTCCCCGTGCCCCTCCCTTGCCCCCCCCCCAGCACTCACCGGCTGGAACCACCTCAGGCTCTGTGGGAGGGGAGAGAGGGGTCAGGGGGGAAACTGAGGCACGGGGGGGTGCAGGGACCCCCCCGGCTGGGGTGGGGGAGCCCTGGGACACACATCCCCCCCCCCCAAAAACGGGGGGTCCCTGTGGTAGGGGAGGGCGTGGGGAGGGAGTCTGGGGGGGTCCCTGTGCTGGGGGGGTCTGGGTGTTGGGGAGGGGTCTTGTGAGGGGGTCCCAGTGCTGGGGGGGTGGGGTGCTGGGGGGAGGTCTGGGGGGGTCCCTGTGCTTGGGGGGGGTCTGGGTGTTGGGGGGGGGTCTGGGGGGGGTCCCTGTGCCAGGGAGTGTCGGGGTGCTGTCGGGGTGTCTGGGGGTTGGGGGCAATTTGGGGGTTCAGGGGGGTTTGGGGGTCCCTGGGGGGAGTAATTCGGGCTTGCAGGGGGGTTGAGGGTCCCAGGGGAGGTTGGGGGGGTTTGGAGGTCCCAGGGAGGAATTTGGGGGTGCAGGGGGGGTTGAGGGTCCCAGGGGAGGTTGGGGGTGCATGAGGGTGTTTGGGGGGTCCCTGTGGGGGTGGGTTAATTCTGGGCTTTGGGGGTCCTGGGGGGAGGTTTGGGGGTCCCTGAGGGGATGTTTGGGGGTTGAGGGTCCCAGAGGAGTTTGGGGGTGCATGAGGGTGTTTGGGGGGTCCCTATGGGGGGGGTAATTGTGGGTTTTGGGGGGGATGTTTGGGGGGGGTTGAGGGTCCCAGGGGAGGTTGGGGGTGCATGAGGGTGTTTGGGGGTCCCGGGGGGGATTAAGTCGGGGTTTTGGGGGTCCTGGGGGGAGGTTTGGGGGTCCCTGAGGGGATGTTTGGGGGTTGAGGGTCCCAGAGGAGTTTGGGGGTGCATGTGGGTGTTTGGGGATCCTGGGGTGGGTCTTAATTCTGGGTTTTGGGGGTCCTGGGGGGATGTTTGGGGGTTGAGGGTCCCAGAGGAGGTTGGGGGTGCATGTGGGTTTTTGGGGGTCCCTGTGGGGGTGGGTTAATTCTGGGTTTTGGGGGTCCTGGGGGGAGGTTTGAGGGTCCCAAGGGTGGGGTTAATTCAGGGTTTGGGGGGTCCTGGGGGGAGGTTTGGGGGTTGAGGGTCCCAGGGGAGGTTGGGGGTGCGTGTGGGTGTTTGGGGGTCCCAAGGGGAATTAATTCTGGGTTTTGGGGGTCCTGGGGGGAGGTTTGGGGGTTTGGGGGGGCATTCGATGGTCCCAGGGGAGGTTGGGGGTGCATGAGGGTGTTTGGGGGGGTCCCTGTGGGGGTGGGTTAATTCTGGGCTTTGGGGGTCCTGGGGGGATGTTTGGGGGTTGAGGGTCCCAGAGGAGGTTGGGGGTGCATGTGGGTTTTTGGGGGGTCCCTGTGGAGGTGGGTTAATTCAGGGTTTTGGGGGTCCTGGGGGGAGGTTTGAGGGTCCCAAGGGGGTTTAATTCAGGGTTTTGGGGGGTCCTGGGGGGAAGTTTGGGGGTTGAGGGTCCCAGGGGAGGTCAGAGGTGCCTGTGGGTGTTTGGGGGGGTCCCTGTGTGTGTGTTGGGGGTGTGTAGTGGTGGGTGGGTTTTGGGGGGTCCCTACCACGTTGGGGTGCTTCTCGATGGCCAGGGCGGCGCGGTCGGCCGCCCCTTGGTGCCGCTGGCGCCTCTTCATCGCCCTCAGGATGAGGAAGAGGATGGCGGCCGTCAGCAGCACCAGGGCCCCCAACCCCCCGCCAGCACCCCCACGTTCAGGGGGCTCCGGGACCCCCTAATTCCGAGGGGTCGTGGGGGGCTGCGGGGGACAAGGTGGGGGGGTCAAGGAAAGGGGGATACAATATCCCCCCCCTCCTCTCTCCCCTCTCTCCCCCCACCCCAAACAATGGGGAAGGAGGGGGTTTTGGGGAGGTGGGGGGGGGGACAGACACCCCCTTGAAGGGTGGGGGGGGTCTTGGGGAGCCCCCACCCCAATTCCATACCCGCCTGCCCTGGCCACAGCACCTCCAGCTCCACTGTGGTGGTTGAGGTCTCCCCAGATTCCTCATCCCTTGCCAGCACCTTGGGGGGGGGAGGGTTTTTTTGGGGGGGACACACACCACACACACAGGGAGACCCCCCCCCAAAACATGGCAGGGTTCCCAAGACCCCCCCCTTCCTGGGCTGTCTCTTCCTGACCCCCTGGGGAGAGGGGGGTCCCATGGGTGCTGCCCCCCACCTCCTGGGTATCACCACTGTGCCACCCCCCCCCCCAACTCCCCTTGTAAACACACCCCCCCCCCACTCCCAGCCCCCCGATGTCCCCCCTGGTACCCCAGAAGTGGCCCCCCCCCACTTCCTCCCCCTACTCTCAGCCCCCCTGATGTCCCCCCTCCCCAACCCCCCTGGTACCCCAGAAGTGCCCCCCCCCCCCCGCTCCTTCCCTGGTCCCCCTAATGTCTTGGTGCCCCCCCCACCCCCACCCACTCGGTATCCCCCACCCAGTGCCCCCCACCCCACCCCTAATGCCCCCCATTCCTCCCCCAACCCCCAACCCCCCAATCCCCTCCAGCCCCCATTCTGCCCCCCAGTCCCCATTATCCCCCCTCCCCAGCCCCACCGCAGCTGAGTGCCTGGGGGGTCCCCCACACCCCCCAGACCCGCAATCCACCCCCCAGTCCCCCCTGGCTGTCACAATCCCCCCCCAGCCCCCCATTTCCCCCCAGCCCCCCACCAACCCCACACCTGGAGCCAGCCCCCCAAACCCCCCGCCCAGTTCCCCCCAGCCCCTCATCACCCTCCCCCAGCTCCCCAATCCCCCCCAGCCCCCCATTTCCCCCCAGCCCCCTATTATCCCCCCAATCCCCCCCAATGCCCCCCATTATCCCCCCAATCCCCCCCCAGCCTGCCATTTCCCTCCCCCAGCCCCCCATTACCCCCCCAATCCCCTCCAACCCCCCATTATCCCCCCAATCCCCCCCCCCAGCCCCACACCTGCGGCCACAGGTCCCCCAATGCCCCCCAGTTCCCCCCAGCCCCTCATCTCCCTCCCCCAGCTTCCCTCAGTCCCCCAATCCCCCTCCAAGCCCCCATTATCCCCCCAATCCCCCCTAACCCCCATTATCCCCCCAATCCCCCCAGCCCGCCACTTCCCTCCCCCAGCCCCCCATTATCCCCCCAATCCCCCCAACCCCCCATTATCCCCCCCCAGCCCCCAATTATCCCCCCAATCCTCCTCCAGCCCCCCATTATCCCCCCAATCCCCCCAGCCCGCCACTTCCCTCCCCCAGCCCCCCATTATCCCCCCAATCCCCCTCCCAGCCCCCCATTATCCCCCCAATCCCCCCAACCCCCCATTATCCCCCCCCCAGCCCCCCATTATCCCCCCAATCCCCCCCCAACCCCCCATTATCCCCCCCCAAGCCCCTGATTATCCCCCCAATCCCCCCCCAGCCCCCCATTATCCCCCCAATCCCCCCCAACCCCCCATTATCCCCCCCCCAAGCCCCTGATTATCCCCCCAATCCCCCCCCCAGCCCCCCATTATCCCCCCAATCCCCCCCCAGCCCCCCATTATCCCCCCCCAGCCCCTCACCTGCAGCCGCAGGGCCTGGCCAGGCCGCAGCCGGTCGGTCCTGGCCACCAGCAGCCCGTTGGGCATCACCTGGACCAGCTGCTCGGCGGGCCTCAGGCTGTACCGCACCCGGGGGTTCAGGCCCTGCGGGGGCCCTGCTCAGCCTGGGCTGTGCCCGGGACCCCGGGACCCCCCAGTGACCCTCCCAGTGCTTCCCAGTGCCCCCCAGCACCACCCCCAGGACCCCTCAGTGCTCACCCAGTGCCTCCCAGTACCCCCACCCGGGACCCCTCAGGCTGTACCGCACCCGGGGGTTCAGGCCCTGTAGGGGCCCTGCTCAGCCTGGGCCAGGCCTGGGACCCCCAGGACCCGCCAGTGACCCTCCCAGTGCTTCCCAGTGCCACCCAGTACCACCCCCAGGACCCCTCAGTGCTCCCCCAGTGCCTCCCAGTACCCCCACCCGGGACCCCTCAGGCTGTACCGGGGTTCAAGTCCTGCAGGGGCCCTGCTAGGCCTGGGCCAGGCCTGGGACCCCTGGGACCTGACAGTGACCCCCCACAGTGCTCACCCAGTGCCCCCAGTACCCTCCCAGCAGTCCCTCAGTGCCCCCCAGTACCCCCTGGGACCCCCCAGTGCCTTCCAGTATCCCCACCTGGGACCCCTCAGGCTGTACCGCACCCGGGGGTTCAGGCCCTGTGGGGGCCCTGCTCAGCCTGGGCCAGGCCTGGGACCCTCCAGTGACCCTCCCAGTGCTTCCCAGTGCCCCCCAGCACCACCCCCAGGACCCCTCAGTGCTCACCCAGTGCCTCCCAGTACCCCCACCCGGGACCCCTCAGGCTGTACCGCACCCGGGGGTTCAGGCACTGCGGGGGCCCTGCTAGGCCTGGGCCAGGCCTGGGACCCCCAGGACCCTCCCAGGGACCCTCCCACTGCTCCCCCAGTGCCCCCCAGCACCACACCCAGGACCCTCCCAGTGCCCCCCAGCACCACACCCAGGGTTCAGGCCCTGCGGGGGCCCTGCTCAGCCTGGGCCAGGCCTGGGACCCCCAGGACCCTCCCAGTGACCCTCCCAGTGACCCTCCCAGTGCTTCCCAGTGCCCCCCAGCACCACCCTGGGACCCCTCAGTGCTCCCCCAGTGCCCCCCAGCACCACACCCAGGACCCTCCCAGTGCCCCCCAGCACCACACCCAGGGTTCAGGCCCTGCGGGGCCCTGCTCAGCCTGGGCCAGGCCTGGGACCCCCGGGACCCTCCCAGTGCCCTCCAGCACCCCCTCTGGGACCACTCAGTGCTCCCCAGTGCCTCCCAGTGCTCCCAGTACCTCCCATTGTATTCTGGTGCCCTCCCAGTGCCCCCCAGTGCCTCCCAGTCTCCTCCTCATACCCTCCAGTGCCTCCCAGTGCATCCCAGTGCCCCCTCACCTCGGATAAGTCAGGCGCGCAGGGCCAGCACGTGGCCGCCGAAGGTGAGGAGGAGCTGCCCTCCCAGTGCCTCCCAGTCCCCCCAGTCCCTCCCAGTGCCTCCCAGTACATGCCCAGTGCCCTCCCAGTGCCTCACAGTTCCTCTGCTGTGCTTCTCAGTGCCTCCCAGTGCCCCCCAGTTTCTCCCAGTGCATCCCAGTGCCCTCCCAGTGCCTCCCAGTTCCGCTGCTGTGCCTCCCAGTGCCATCCCAGTGCCTCCCAGTGCCCTCCCAGTGCCTCCCAGTTCCGCTGCTGTGCCTCCCAGTGCCTCCCAGTGCCCTCCCAGTGCCCCCCAGTTTCTCCCAGTGCATCCCAGTGCCCTCCCAGTGCCTCCCAGTTCTGCTGCTGTGCCTCCCAGTGCCTCCCAGTGCCCTCCCAGTGCCCCCCAGTTTCTCCCAGTGCATCCCAGTGCCCTCCCAGTGCCTCCCAGTTTCTCTGCTGTGCCTCCCAGTGCCCTCCCAGTGCCCCCCAGTTTCTCCCAGTGCATCCCAGTGCCCTCCCAGTGCCTCCCAGTTCCGCTGCTGTGCCTCCCAGTGCCATCCCAGTGCCTCCCAGTGCCCCCCAGTCCCTCCCAGTGCCTCCCAGTGCCCTCCCAGTGCCTCCCAGTTTCTCCCAGTGCATCCCAGTGCCCTCCCAGTGCCTCCCAGTTCTGCTGCTGTGCCTCCCAGTGCCTCCCAGTGCCCTCCCAGTGCCCCCCAGTTTCTCCCAGTGCATCCCAGTGCCCTCCCAGTGCCTCCCAGTTTCTCTGCTGTGCCTCCCAGTGCCCTCCCAGTGCCCCCCAGTTTCTCCCAGTGCATCCCAGTGCCCTCCCAGTGCCTCCCAGTTCCGCTGCTGTGCCTCCCAGTGCCATCCCAGTGCCTCCCAGTGCCCCCCAGTCCCTCCCAGTGCCTCCCAGTGCCCTCCCAGTGCCTCCCAGTTTCTCCCAGTGCATCCCAGTGCCCTCCCAGTGCCTCCCAGTTCTGCTGCTGTGCCTCCCAGTGCCTCCCAGTGCCCTCCCAGTGCCCCCCAGTTTCTCCCAGTGCATCCCAGTGCCCTCCCAGTGCCTCCCAGTTTCTCTGCTGTGCCTCCCAGTGCCCTCCCAGTGCCCCCCAGTTTCTCCCAGTGCATCCCAGTGCCCTCCCAGTGCCTCCCAGTTCCGCTGCTGTGCCTCCCAGTGCCATCCCCAGTGCCTCCCAGTGCCCCCCAGTCCCTCCCAGTGCCTCCCAGTGCCCTCCCAGTGCCTCCCAGTTTCTCCCAGTGCATCCCAGTGCCCTCCCAGTGCCTCCCAGTTCTGCTGCTGTGCCTCCCAGTGCCTCCCAGTGCCCTCCCAGTGCCCCCCAGTTTCTCCCAGTGCATCCCAGTGCCCTCCCAGTGCCTCCCAGTTTCTCTGCTGTGCCTCCCAGTGCCCTCCCAGTGCCCCCCAGTTTCTCCCAGTGCATCCCAGTGCCCTCCCAGTGCCTCCCAGTTCCGCTGCTGTGCCTCCCAGTGCCATCCCAGTGCCTCCCAGTGCCCCCCAGTTTCTCCCAGTGCATCCCAGTGCCCTCCCAGTGCCTCCCAGTTTCTCTGCTGTGCCTCCCAGTGCCCTCCCAGTGCCCCCCAGTTTCTCCCAGTGCATCCCAGTGCCCTCCCAGTGCCTCCCAGTTCTGCTGCTGTGCCTCCCAGTGCCTCCCAGTGCCCTCCCAGTGCCCCCCAGTTTCTCCCAGTGCATCCCAGTGCCCTCCCAGTGCCCCCCAGTTTCTCCCAGTGCCTCCCAGTGCCCTCCCAGTGCCTCCCAGTTTCTCCCAGTGCCTCCCAGTGCCCTCCCAGTGCCTCCCAGTTCTGCTGCTGTGCCTCCCAGTGCCTCCCAGTGCCCTCCCAGTGCCCCCCAGTTTCTCCCAGTGCATCCCAGTGCCCTCCCAGTGCCTCCCAGTTTCTCTGCTGTGCCTCCCAGTGCCCTCCCAGTGCCCCCCAGTTTCTCCCAGTGCATCCCAGTGCCCTCCCAGTGCCTCCCAGTTCTGCTGCTGTGCCTCCCAGTGCCTCCCAGTGCCCTCCCAGTGCCCCCCAGTTTCTCCCAGTGCATCCCAGTGCCCTCCCAGTGCCTCCCAGTTCCGCTGCTGTGCCTCCCAGTGCCTCCCAGTGCCCCCTCACCTCGGGGAAGTCGTCGTCGTGGGCGCGCAGGGCCAGCACGTGGCCGCCGAAGGTGAGGAGGAGCGCGGCCTCGCGGGGGCCGGCGGGGACGAAGGCTCGGTAGGCCGGGCGGCCGAAGCGCGGGGGGTGCCGGTTGGCCGCCAGCACCCGCACCACGGCCTGCGTCACCGCGAACTTGGAGGCGTCGTTCACCTGAGAGGCCTGGGTGGGGGGTGAGATTTGGGGGTGGGGGGCACCCCCACATCCCTGGTACCCCCATATCCATGAGCATCCCTCACCCTGGGCGCCCTGTATCCCGGGGACTACCGTATCCCTGAGCATCCCCCACCCTAAGCATCCTGTATCCTTGGTAACCCTGTATCCCTGAGCATCCCCCACACCCCAGGTACCCCCATATCCTGGGTACCCCAGTATCCCTGAGCATCCTCCACACCCCAGGTACCCCCATATCCTGGGTACCCCAGTATCCCTGAGCATCCCCCACATCCCAGGGACCCCCATATCCCTGAGCATCCCCCACCCTGAGCATCCCCCACACCCCAGGGACCCCCATATCCCTGTGCATCCCCCATCCCCAGGCACCCTGTATCCCAGGCACCCCCATCCCGGGTACCCCAGTATCCTGCTACCCCCATATCCCCGAGCATCTCGTATCCTTGGTACCCCTGTATCCCTGAGCATCCCCCACCCTGAGCATCCCCCACATCCCTGGTACCCCTGTATCCCTGAGCATCCCCCACCCTGAGCATCCCCCACATCCCAGGGACCCCCATATCCCTGAGCATCCCCCACCCTGAGCATCCCCTATCCTTGGTACCCCTGTATCCCTGAGCATCCCCCACACTCCAGGGACCCCCATATCCCTGAGCATCCCCCACCCTGAGCACCCCTATATCCTGGCTACCCCTGTATCACTGAGCATCCTCCACATCCCAAGGACCCCCATATCCCTGAGCATCCCCCACCCTGAGCATCCCCCACACCCCAGGGACCCCCATATCCCTGAGCATCCCCCACCCTGAGCACCCCTATATCCTGGCTACACCTGTATCACTGAGCATCCCTCACACCCCAGGTACCCCCATATCCCTGAGCATCCCTCACCCTGAGCATCCCCCACATCCCTGGTACCCCTGTATCCCTGAGCATCCCCCACCCTGAGCATCCCCCACCCTGAGCATCCCCTATCCTTGGTACCCCTGTATCCCTGAGCATCCCCCACACCCCAGGGACCCCCATATCCCTGAGCATCCCCCACCCTGAGCACCCCCATATCCTGGGTACCCCTGTATCCCTGAGCATCCCCCACATCCCAGGGACCCCCAAATCCCTGAGCATCCCCCACCCTGAGCATCCCCCACACCCCAGGGACCCCCATATCCCTGAGCATCCTCCACCCTGAGCACCCCTATATCCTGGCTACCCCTGTATCACTGAGCATCCTCCACATCCCAGGGACCCCCATATCCCTGAGCATCCCCCACCCTGAGCATCCCCCACATCCCTGGTACCCCTGTATCCCTGAGCATCCCCCACCCTGAGCATCCCCTATCCTTGGTACCCCTGTATCCCTGAGCATCCCCCACACCCCAGATACCCCCATATCCCTGAGCATCCCCCTCCCCAGGCACCCCGTATCCTTGGTACCCCCATATCCCTGACCATCCCCCACCCCAGGCACTCCATATCCTGGGTACCCCTGTATCCCTGAGCATCCCCCACCCTGAGCACCCCTATATCCTGGGTACCCCTGTATCCCTGAGCATCCCCCACCCTGAGCATCCCATCCCCAGACCCCCCTCCAGCCCCCCCAGCCCCAATTGCCCCGTGCCCCTCCGTGCTCTCCATCCCCCCATCCCCTCCCGTGCCCCCCAGCATTAATTGCCCCACACCCCCCATGCCCCCCCAAGGCCCCCCAGTCCCACTTGCCCCCTGCCCCCCCATAACCCCCCCAGCCCAAATTGCCCCGTGCTCCCCCATACCTCCCATACGCCCCATAACCCACCCAGCCCCAATTACCCCCTGCTCCCCCATGCCCCCCCAGCCCCACTTGCCCCCCAGTCCCACCCAGTCCCACTTGCCCCATGCCCCCCCAGTCCCTCCCAGCCCCAATTTCCCCCTGCCACCCCATAACCCCCCCAGCCCCAATTCCCCCGAGCCCCCCCATAACCCCTCCCAGCCCCACTTACCCCCTGCCCCCCCCATGCCCCCCCTGCCCCCCCAGCCCCAATTCCCCCCAGCCCCCCCATAACCCCATAAACCCCCCAGCCCCAACTCCCCCCAGCCCCCCCATAACCCCATAACCCCCCCCAGCCCCAATCCCCCGAGCCCCCCATAACCCCTCCCAGCCCCACTTACCCCCTGCCCCCCATGCCCCCCCCGCCCCCCCCCAGCCCCCCCCCCCCCCCCCACCCCAACCCCCCCAGCCCCAATTCCCCCCAGCCCCCCCATAACCCCACAAGGACCCCCAGCCCCAATTCCCCCGAGCCCCCCCATAACCCCTCCCAGCCCCACTTGCCCCCTGCCCCAATTCCCCCCAGCCCCCCCATGCCCCCCCAAGGCCCCCCCAGCCCCAACTCCCCCCAGCCCCCCCATGCCCCCCCAAGGCCCCCCAGCCCCAACTCCCCCCAGCCCCCCCATAACCCCATAACCCCCCCAGCCCCACTTCCCCCGAGCCCCCCCATAACCCCTCCCAGCCCCACTTACCCCCTGCCCCCCCCCCTGCCCCCCCCCCATGCCCCCCGCCCCCCCCAGCCCCAATTCCCCCCAGCCCCCCATAACCCCATAAACCCCCCAGCCCCAATTCCCCCAGCCCCCCCATAACCCCATAACCCCCCCAGCCCCAACTCCCCGAGCCCCCCCATAACCCCTCCCAGCCCCACTTACCCCCTGCCCCCCCCATGCCCCTCCCTGCCCCCCCCCAGCCCCAATTCCCCCCAGCCCCCCCATGCCCCCCCCCGCCCCCCCCAGCCCCCCCCCCCCCCCCCACCCCAACCCCCCCCAGCCCCACTCCCCCCAGCCCCCCCATAACCCCTCCCAGCCCCACTTACCCCCTGCCCCCCCCATGCCCCCCCCATGCCCCCCCCAGCCCCAACTCCCCCCAGCCCCCCCATAACCCCATAACCCCTCCCAGCCCCACTCCCCCGAGCCCCCCCATAACCCCTTCCAGCCCCACTTACCCCCTGCCCCCCCATGCCCCCCCCATGCCCCCCCCGCCCCCCCCAGCCCCCCCATAACCCCATAACCCCCCCAGCCCCACTTCCCCGAGCCCCCCTACCCCTCCCAGCCCCACTTACCCCCTGCCCCCCCCATGCCCCCCCCCCATGCCCCCCCCCCAGCCCCAATTCCCCCCAGCCCCCCCATAACCCCATAACCCCCCCCCAGCCCCAGTTCCCCCGAGCCCCCCCATAACCCCTCCCAGCCCCACTTACCCCCTGCCCCCCCCATGCCCCCCCAAGGCCCCCCCAGCCCCAATTCCCCCCAGCCCCCCATGCCCCCCCAAGGCCCCCCAGCCCCAATTCCCCCCAGCCCCCCCATAACCCCATAACCCCCCCAGCCCCAACTCCCCCGAGCCCCCCCATAACCCCTCCCAGCCCCACTTACCCCCTGCCCCCCCCCATGCCCCTCCCTGCCCCCCCCCAGCCCCACTCCCCCCAGCCCCCCCCATGCCCCCCCAAGGCCCCCCCAGCCCCAATTCCCCCCAGCCCCCCATAACCCCATAACCCCCCCAGCCCCAATTCCCCCGAGCCCCCCCATAACCCCTCCCAGCCCCACTTACCCCCTGCCCCCCCCATGCCCCTCCCTGCCCCCCCCCCAGCCCCAATTCCCCCCAGCCCCCCCATGCCCCCCCAAGGCCCCCCCAGCCCCACTCCCCCCAGCCCCCCCATGCCCCCCCAAGGCCCCCCCAGCCCCACTTCCCCCAGCCCCCCATAACCCCATAACCCCCCCAGCCCCAATTCCCCCGAGCCCCCCATAACCCCTCCCAGCCCCACTTACCCCCTGCCCCCCCCATGCCCCTCCCTGCCCCCCCCCAGCCCCAATTCCCCCCAGCCCCCCCATGCCCCCCAAGGCCCCCCCAGCCCCAATCCCCCCAGCCCCCCCATAACCCCATAAACCCCCCAGCCCCAATTCCCCCGAGCCCCCCCATAACCCCATAACCCCCCCAGCCCCAATTCCCCCGAGCCCCCCCATAACCCCTCCCAGCCCCACTTACCCCCTGCCCCCCCCATGCCCCCCCATGCCCCCCCGCCCCCCCCAGCCCCAATTCCCCCCAGCCCCCCATAACCCCATAACCCCCCCAGCCCCAATTCCCCCGAGCCCCCCATAACCCCTCCCAGCCCCACTTACCCCCTGCCCCCCCATGCCCCCCCCATGCCCCCCCCCAGCCCCAATTCCCCCAGCCCCCCCATAACCCCATAAGCCCCCCCAGCCCCAATTCCCCCCAGCCCCCCCATAACCCCCCCAGCCCCCCAGCCCCACTGCCCCCCCATGCCCCCCCATGCCCCCCCCGCCCCCCCAGCCCCAATTCCCCCGAGCCCCCCATAACCCCTCCCAGCCCCACTTACCCCCTGCCCCCCCCATGCCCCCCCCATGCCCCCCCCCAGCCCGCACCACCACGCTGAGGCTGATGGCGGGGGTGCTCGTGCTGCTCTCCACCGCCCGCAGCAGCGTGATCGCCCCCGTCACGTTGTCGATGTGGAACCGGCCGCTCTCCCGGCCTGGGGGGGGGGGGCGAGATGGGGGGGGGGGGTGGGTCACACACCCCTACACCCCCCCAGCAGGGCTGAGCTGGGCACCCCACACACCCCCATCCCACCGCAGGGCATTGTGGGAAACTCCCTGGTTTCCCCCCCCCCCCTTATTTTTTTTGGGGGGGGGGGTCATATGGGGGGGGGGATTAATATGGGGGGGGGGGAATTAACCCTTTGAGCATCACTAGGGGGGTTAACACCCCCCTCATATTGGGGGGGTCATATGGGGGGGGATTAATATGGGGGGGAGAATTAACCCTTTGAGCATCGCTATGGGGGGGGGTTAACACACACCCCCCTCATATTGGGGGGGTGTCATATGGGGGGGGATTAATATGGGGGGGGATTAACCCTTTGAGCATCACTATGGGGGGGTTTAACACCCTCCCCCCTCATATTGGGGGGGGTCATATTGGGGGGGATTAACCCTTTGAGCATCACTGGGGGGTTTACCACCCCCCCTCATATTGGGGGGGGTCATATGGGGGGGTATTAATATGGGGGGGGGATTAACCCTTTGAGCATCACTAGGGGGGTTTAACACACCCCCTCCCCCTCATATTGGGGGGAGTGGGGGGTGGGAACAGCTTTGGGTCAGCCAGGACATCACCCCCCACCCCCTCCCCCACACCCCCCCCCGGAATGGGAGGGGGTTGGGGGGGGATTAATGCCCCCCCGGGCTTGATCCTTTTATGCAATTTGCCCCTGCAATGGGATTGTGCCGGTAGGACCCCTCCCCCTCCCCCCTCCCCCCTAGGCAGGAACCCACCCCTCCCCCCCCAGGGATGAACAAACCCCCCCGGAATGAAACCCCCGGGGCACGGACCCCCCGCTGGGGCTCGGTAAACCCCCCCCGGGCATAGACCCCCCCCCTCCGGCACGGACACACCCCCCCAGGGCTCCCCCCCCATCCCTCTGTCCCCCCCATCCCTCTGTCCCCCCCCCATGTCCCTCTGTCCCCCCATCCCTCTGTCCCCCCCTTACCTGCCAGCAGTGAGTAGGTGATGGGCGCCCTCAGCCCCCTGTCCCCATCCTCAGCATACACCGCCCCAGGACTGAAGCTCAGGGGACCCCCCTGGGTTTTGGGGTTTGGGGGGGACGACGGGGGGACACACACACAGAGAGGAGTGAGACACACTCTGTCACCCCCAAATCCCCCCCATCCCCCCCCCTTTGCCCCCTGCCCCCACCTGCAGCTGCCCCTCGGTGACGTTGGCGGTGTAGACGGGGCTGGTGCAGATGGTGAGGCCCTGGTGGGTTCTGGGGGTGCAGGGCAGGAACTGGGGGTACTGGTCGTCCCCGTCCAGCACGTTCACCCGCACGCGGGCAGAGGCGTTGAACCGCTCCCGGGTGTTCATCTCCTGGGGGATGGGGACACCCAGGGCATGGGGACCCCCCAGCACAGGGACCCCCCAGGACAGGGACCCCCCAGGACAGGGACCCCCAGGAAAGGGGACCCCCAGGGCATGGGGACCCCCAGGCACAGGGACCTCAAGGAAAGGGGATACCCAGGGCATGGGGACCCCCCAGCACAGGGACCCCCCAGGACAGGGACCCCCAGGAAAGGGGACCCCCAGGAAAGGGGACACCCAGGGCATGGGGACCCCCAGGCACAGGGACCTCAAGGAAAAGGGACCCCCAGGGTATGGGGACCCCCAGGGCATGGGGAACCCCAGGCACAGGAACCCCTAGGAAAGGGGATACCCAGGGCATGGGGACCCCCCAGGACAGGGACCCCCAGGACAGGGACCCCCAGGAAAGGGGACCCCCAGGGCATGGGGACCCCCAGGGCATGGGGACCTCAAGGAAAGGGGATACCCAGGGCATGGGATCCCTTAGGCACAGGGACCCCCAGGAAAGGGGACACCCAGGGAACAGGGACCCCCAGGAAAGGGGACCCCCAGGGCATGGGGACCCCCAGGCACAGGGACCTCAAGGAAAAGGGACCCCCAGGGTATGGGGACCCCCAGGGCATGGGGAACCCCAGGCACAGGAACCCCTAGGAAAGGGGATACCCAGGGCATGGGGACCCCCCAGGACAGGGACCCCCAGGACAGGGACCCCCAGGAAAGGGGACCCCCAGGGCATGGGGACCCCCAGGGCATGGGGACCTCAAGGAAAGGGGATACCCAGGGCATGGGATCACTCAGGCACAGGGACCCCCAGGAAAGGGGACACCCAGGGAACAGGGACCCCCAGGAAAGGGGACCCCCAGGGCATGGGGACCCCCAGGCACAGGGACCTCAAGGAAAAGGGACCCCCAGGGTATGGGGACCCCCAGGGCATGGGGAACCCCAGGCACAGGAACCCCTAGGAAAGGGGATACCCAGGGCATGGGGACCCCCCAGGACAGGGACCCCCAGGACAGGGACCCCCAGGAAAGGGGACCCCCAGGGCATGGGGACCCCCAGGGCATGGGGACCTCAAGGAAAGGGGATACCCAGGGCATGGGATCCCTCAGGCACAGGGACCCCCAGGAAAGGGGACACCCAGGGAACAGGGACCCCCAGGAAAGGGGACCCCCAGGGCATGGGGACCCCCAGGCACAGGGACCTCAAGGAAAAGGGACCCCCAGGGTATGGGGACCCCCAGGGCATGGGGAACCCCAGGCACAGGAACCCCTAGGAAAGGGGATACCCAGGGCATGGGGACCCCCCAGGACAGGGACCCCCAGGACAGGGACCCCCAGGAAAGGGGACCCCCAGGGCATGGGGACCCCCAGGGCATGGGGACCTCAAGGAAAGGGGATACCCAGGGCAAGGGACCCCCAGGAAAGGGGACCCCCAGGCACAGGGACCTCAAGGAAAAGGGACCCCCAGGGTATGGGGACCCCCAGGGCATGGGGACCCCCAGGCACAGGGACCTCAAGGAAAAGGGACCCCCAGGGTATGGGGACCCCCAGGGCATGGGGAACCCCAGGCACAGGAACCCCTAGGAAAGGGGATACCCAGGGCATGGGGACCCCCCAGGACAGGGACCCCCAGGACAGGGACCCCCAGGAAAGGGGACCCCCAGGGCATGGGGACCTCAAGGAAAGGGGATACCCAGGGCATGGGGATCCCCAGGGAACAGGGACCCCCAGGGAACAGGGACCCCCAGGGCATGGGGACCCCCAGGCACAGGGACCCCCAGGAAAGGGGACACCCAGGGAACAGGGACCCCCAGGGCATGGGGACTCCCAGGAAAGGGGATACCCAGGTCATGGGGATCCCCAGGCACAGGACCCCCAGAGCATGGGGACCCCCAGGAAAGGGGATACCCAGGTCATGGGGATCCCCAGGCACAGGACCCCCAGGGCATGGGGACCCCCAGGAAAGGGGATACCCAGGTCATGGGGATCCCCAGGCACAGGACCCCCAGAGCATGGGGACCCTCATGGGACAGGGGCCTCCAGGGTACAGGGACCCCCAGGCCATGGGGACCCCCAGGCTCAGAGACCCCCCAGGAAAAGGGATACCCAGGGCATGGGGTCCCTCAGGCACAGGGACCCCCAGGAAAGGGGACACCCAGGGAACAGGGACCCCCAGGAAAGGGGACCCCCAGGGCATGGGGACCCCCAGGCACAGGGACCTCCAGGAAAGGGGGACCCCCAGACACAGGGACCTCCAGGAAAGGGGATACCCAGGGCATGGGGACCCCCCAGCACTGGGACCCCCAGGACAGGGACCCCCAGGAAAGGGGACCCCCAGGGCATGGGGACCCCCAGGCTCAGAGACCCCCCAGGAAAAGGGATACCCAGGGCATGGGATCCCTCAGGCACAGGGACCCCCAGGAAAGGGGACACCCAGGGAACAGGGACCCCCAGGAAAGGGGACCCCCAGGGCATGGGGACCCCCAGGCACAGGACCCCCAGGGCATGGGGACCCCCAGGCACAGGGACCCCCAGGAAAGGGGACCCCCAAGGCCTGGGGAAACCCAGGTCATGGGGATCCCAAGGCACAGGGACCCCCAGGCATGGGGACCCTCAGAGCATGAGGACCCCCCAGGGCACAGGGACCCCAGGCTTGGGGACCCCCAGGCTCGGTGGTGACTCCCAGGGTATGGGGACCTTGGTGGGACAAGGATCCCTGGTGACACAGGGACCCCCAGGCACAGGGACCCCCAGGCATGGGAACTCCAGGGCATGGGGACCCCCAAGGCACAGGGTGCCTCACAATGTGGGGACCCCCTGGGACAAAGACCCCAGTGGGACAAGGACCCCCAGACAGAGGGACCCCCAGACTGAGGGACCCCCCAAACACAAGGACCCCCAGACAGATGGACCCCCATAGAGTAGGGACCCTCATGGGACAGGGACCCCCAAACACAAGGGACCCCCAGGCACAGGGACCCTCATGGCTCAGGGACCCTGATGGCACAGGGACCCTCAGACAGAGAGACCCCCAGGCACAGGGACCCCCATGGGACAGGGACCCCGGTGGCACAGGGACCCCCAGATGCAGGGACCCCCAGGGTGCAGGGACATCAGTGACACAGGGACCCTGAGGCACAGAGACCCCCAGGTGCAGGGACCCCCATGGGACTGGGACCCTGGTGGCACAGGGACCCCCAGGCACAGGGACCCCCATGTCCAGGGACCCCCAGACAGAGGGACCCCCAGACACAGGGACCCCCATGTCCAGGGACCCCCAGACAGAGGGACCCCCAGGCGCAGGGACCCCCATGGGAAAGGGACCCTGGTGTCACAGGGACCCCCATGGGACAGGGACCCCTAGACAGAGGGACCCCCCATCACAGGGTCCCCCATGTCCAGGGACCCCCATGCACAGGGACCCCCCATCACAGGGACCCCCATGTCCAGGGACCCCCAGACAGAGGGACTCCCCATCACAGGGTCCCCCATGTGCACCCAGCCAGAGGCTGTGCAGCTGGGGGGAGGGGTGTGTGAACGGGGTGGGGGGGGGAGGGGGGTGCCAGCAGGTGGGTGCCCCCCCGAAGGTGTCAGCGGGGGCAGGGGGGGTCAGGTGCCCATTAGGGAAATGAGGGGGATTGAGGGCAGGTGCTGGGGGCGGCGGGGCCACGTCACCCCCAATTAGTGACACCGGCGGGGACGGGTGGGGGAGGGGTGGGGATTGGGGGGGATGGGGGGAGGGGGATGGGATGGGGTGGGGGTGGGTGGTGATGGGCGCAGGGTGACCCCTGACCGTGGGGTGGGTGGGGGGTCCCTGGTGCCGTCTCAGGGGCCCCATTGAGAGGCTGGGGGTGGGGTGGGGGTCCCATGGGTGGGGTGGGGGTCTCACCCACATGTATCCCAGGGGATGGGCGCAGGGTGACCCCTGAGCATGGGGTGGGTGGGGGTCCTGCTGAGGGGCTGGGGGTGGGGCTGGGGGTCCCATGGGTGGGTGGGTGGTCCCATGGGTGGGGTGGGGGTCTCACCCACACGTGTCCCAGGTGATGGGCGCAGGGTGACCCCTGAGCATGGGGTGGGTGGGGGGTCCTGCTGAGGGGCTGGGCATGGGGCTGGGGGTTCCATGGGTGGGGTGGGGGTCTCACCCACATGTATCCCAGGGGATGGGCGCAGGGTGACACCCAGGTGTGACACAGATATGGGGTGGGTGGGGGGTCCTGTTGAGGGGCTGGGGGTGGGGTTGGGTGGGTGGTCCCATAGGTGGGTGGGGGCTCCCATGGGTAGGGTGGGGGCCTCACCCAGGTGTGTCCCAGGTGATGGGTGTAGGGTGACCCCTCAGCATGGGGTGGGTGGGTGGTCCCCGGTGCCGGCTCAGGGGCCCCATTGAGGGTCTGGGGGTGGGTCCCATGGGTGGGTGGGGGTCCGATGGGTGGGGTGGGGGTCTCACCCACATGTATCCCAGGTGATGGGCGCAGGGTGACCCCTGAGAATGGGATGGGTGGGGGGTCCCATTGAGGGTCTGGGGGTGGGGGTGGTGGTCCCATGGGTGGGTGGGGGTCCCATGGATGGGGTGGGGGTCCCATGGGTGGGTTGGGGTTGGGGTTGGGTGGGGGTCCCACCCAGGCGTGTCCCAGGTGATGGGCGCAGGGTGACCCCTGAGCATGGGGTGGGTGGGGGGTCCCCGGTGCCGTCTCAGGGGCCCCATTGAGGGTCTGGGGGTGGGTCCCATGGGTGGGTGGTCCCGTGGGTGGGTGGGTGGTCCCATGGGGGGGGGGGGGGTCCCATGGGTGGGTTGGGGGTCTCACCCACATGTATCCCAGGTGATGGGCGCAGGGTGACACCCTGAGCCTGGGGTGGGTGGGGGGTCCCGTTGAGGGGCTGGGGGTGGGTCCCATGGGTGGGGGGTCCCATGGGTAGGGTGGGGGTCCCGTGGGTGGGTGGGTGGTCCCATGGGTGGGGTGGGGGTCTCACCCAGGCGTGTCCCAGGTGATGGGCGCAGGGTGACCCCTGAGCGTGGGTTGGGTGGGGGGTCCCGTTGAGGGTCTGTGGGTGGGCCTGGGGGTCCCGTGGGTGGGTGGGTGGGTGGTCCCATGGGGGGGTTGGGGGGTGGGGGTCTCACCACGGCGGTGAGCACGAGCTCGAGGTGCTGCCTGCTCTCGTAGTCCAGCGCCCTGGCCAGCAGCACGCGGCCGCTGTTGGGCAGCTCCGTGCGGAAGAACCGCGCGTCCGGCTGGGGGAGGGGCGGCTTGGGGGAGGGGCGGCACCGGGACCCCCCCCGGGACCGACCCACCCCCCCACAGGATCCCCCCCCCCCCAGGGTGTCCCCCCTTCCCTGGCATCCCCCTCCCTGGGGGGTCCCCCCCTTCCCCAGGGTCCCCCCTCCCCCAGGGTGTCCGTCCCCCCCCCCCCCGGGGTGTCCCCCCTTCTCTGGTGTCCCCCCTTCCCTGGGGGGTCCCCCCTTTCCTGGGGGGTCCCCCTTCCCCAGGGTCCCCCCTCCCCCAGGATCCCCCCTTCCCTGGGTGTTCCCCCTTCCCTGGCATCCCCCTCCCTGGGGGGTCCCCCCCTTCCCCAGGGTGTCCCCCCTCCCCCAGGGTGTCCCCCCTTCCCTGGGGGGTCCCCCTTCCCCAGGATCCCCCCTCCCCCAGGGTGTCCCCCCTCCCTGGGTGTCCCCCCCCCTTCCCCACGGTCCCCCCTTCCCCAGGATCCCCCCCTCCCCAGGATCCCCCTTCCCTGGGGTGTGTGTGTCCCCCCCCGGGCTGGCTCCCCCTTCCCCAGGGTCCCCCCTTCCCCAGGGTCCCCCCTCCCCAGGATCCCCCTTCCCTGGGGTGTGTGTGTCCCCCCCCGGGCTGGCTCCCCCTTCCCCAGGGTCCCCCCTCCCCAGGATCCCCCCTTCCCCGGGGTGCCCCCCCCCCACCTCGGGTGTCCCCCTCCCTGGTATCCCCCTCTCCTGGGCTGTCCCCTCCTTCCCCAGGATCCCCCTCCCCCAGGGTGTCCCCCCTTCCCTGGTGTCCCCCTCCCTGGGGTGTGCCCCCCCTCCCCAGGGTCTCCCCCTCCCCCAGGGTCCCCCCTCCCCCAGGACCCCCCCGTGCCCCCCCATCTCACCGAGTCCCTGTCGATGACATACATCAGGGTGTCCCCGTCGGCGTCCTCGGCCTGGGCGCTGAACACCAGCGAGTGCACGGCCGCCAGCTGGGGGGGACCCCTGTCACCCCCATGGCACCCCCCTGGCACCCCTCTGGCATCCCCCCTGGTACCACCTGGCACCCCCTGGCACCCTCCCTGGCACCCCCTGGCACCCCCTGGCACCCCTCTGGCATCCCCCCTGGTACCACCTGGCACCCCCTGGCACCCCCTGTGTCACCTACCCTGGCACCCCTCTGGCACCCCCCTGGCATTACCCCTGGTACCCCCTGGCACCTCCCCAGCATCCCCCCTGGTACCCCCCTGGCACCCCCTGGTACCACCTTGCACCCCCTGGCACCCTCCCTGGCACCCCCCTGGTACCCCCTGGCATCACCCCTGGTACCACCCTGGTACCCCTCGGCACCCCCCTGGTACCCCCTGGCACCCCCCTGGTACCCCCCTGGCATCCCCCCTGGTACCCCCTGGCACCCCCTGGCACCCTCCCTGGCACCCCCTGGCACCCCCTGGCACCCCCTGGCATCCCCCTGGTACCACCTGGCACCCCCTGGCACCCCCTGTGTCACCTACCCTGGCACCCCTCTGGCACCCCCCTCGCATCCCCCCTGGTACCCCCCTGGCACCCCCCTGGTACCACCTTGCACCCCCTGGTACCCCCTGGCATCACCCCTGGTACCACCCTGGTACCCCTCGGCACCCCCCTGGTACCCCCTGGCACCCCCCTGGTACCCCCTGGCATCCCCCCTGGTACCACCTGGCACCCCCTGGCACCCCCCTGGCATCCCCCCTGGTACCACCTGGCACCCCCTGGCATCACCCCTGGTACCCCCTGGTACCCCCTGTCACCCCCCTGGTACCCCCCTGGCATCCCCCCTGGTACCACCTGGCACCCCCTGTCACCCCCTGGCATCACCCCTGTCACCCCCCTGGTACCCCCTGTCACCCTCTCTGGCATCCCCCTGGTACCCCCCTGGCACCCCCCCTGGTACCCCCCTGGCACCCCCTGGCATCACCCCTGGTACCCCCCGGCATCCCCCTGGTACCCCCCTGGTACCTCCCCAGCATCCCCCCTGGTACCCCCCCAGCACCCCCTGGCACCCCCCTGGTATCACCCCTGGCATCACCCCTGGTACCCCCCTGGTACCCCCTGGTACCCCTCCTGTCACCCCTCCTGGCATCACCCCTGGCACCCTCCCTGGCACCCCCTGGCATCACCTGTCACCTACCCTGGCACCACCCGGTACCCCCCTGTCATCACCCCTGGCACTGCCTGTCACCTCCCTGTCACCTCCCCTGTGTCACCTCCCTGCCACCTCCCTGCCACCTCCCCTGTCACTCTGTCACCTCCTTGTCCCCTCCCCTGTGTCACCTCCCCTGTCCCCACCCACGGGGACCCCCTGTACCCCAAACGTGCCCCCGTGCCCCCCCAGCCCCCCCAGCCGGTGTCCCCAGCCCCAGTGTCCCTGTCCCCGTGGCTGTGACACTGGCACCCCCTGTCCTGGCCCCGGGGCGGTGACAGACACCCCCTGGTCCCCAGCCGCACCCATGGGTGGCCCCGTCTTGGTGCTGCCCCCAGGGCTGGGACCATGGTGGTCCCTGTCCCCACCCCAGTGACACCCCTGTCCCCATCCCTGTCCCCATCCCCATCCCCATCCCAGTCCCCATCCCTGTCCCCATCCCAGTCCCCATCCCAGTGACACCCCTGTCCCCATCCCAGTCCCCATCCCAGTGACACCCCTGTCCCCATACCAGTCCCCAGCCCTGTCCCCAGCCCTGTGACATCCCTGTGACATCCATGTCCCCATCCCTGTCCCCATCCCTGTCCCCACCCCAGTGACACCCCTGTCCCCATCCCAGTCCCCATCCCAGTGACACCCCTGTCCCCATACCAGTCCCCAGCCCTGTCCCCAGCCCTGTGACATCCCTGTGACATCCATGTCCCCATCCCTGTCCCCATCCCTGTCCCCACCCCAGTGACACCCCTGTCCCCATCCCTGTCCCCATCCCTGTCCCCACCCCTGTCCCCATCCTTGTCCCCACCCCAGTGACACCCCTGTCCCCATCCCATCCCTGTCCCCATCCCTGTCCCCATCCCTGTCCCCACCCCAGTGACACCCCTGTCCCCATCCCTGTCCCCATCCCTGTCCCTGTCCCCATCCCTGTCCCCACTCCCAGTGACACCCCTGTCCCCATCCCATCCCTGTCCCCATCCCTGTCCCCACCTCACCCCCAGTGACATCCCTGTCCCCATCCCTGTCCCCATCCCTGTCCCCACCCCAGTGACACCCGTGTCCCCATCCCTGTCCCCATCCCTGTCCCCACCCCACCCCCAGTGACATCCCTGTCTTGGTGACATCCCTGTCCCCATCCCTGTCCCCATCCCTGTCCCCACCCCAGTGACACCCCTGTCCCCATCCCATCCCTGTCCCCATCCCTGTCCCCACCTCACCCCCAGTGACATCCCTGTCTTGGTGACATCCCTGTCCCCATCCCTGTCCCCATCCCTGTCCCCACCCCAGTGACATCCCTGTCCCCATCTCCCACCCCCAGTGACATCCCTGTCCCCATCCCATCCCTGTCCCCACCTCAGTGACAGCCCAGTCCCCATCCCTGTCCCCATCCCTGTCCCCACCTCAGTGACATCCCTGACCTCATCCCAGTGACACCCCTGTCCCCATCCCATCCCTGTCCCCATCCCTGTCCCCACCCCCAGTGACATCCCTGTCTTGGTGACATCCCTGTCCCCATGCCCGTGCTCATGGTCATCCCTGTCCCCAGCCCATCCCCATGTCCCCACTCCAGCCTGTCCCGCCATCCATGTCCCCATCCCCATCCCCATGTCCCCATCCCCATCCCCATGTCCCCACTCCAGCCTGTCCCCAAGCCATCCCCATGTCCCCATCCCCATCCCCATGTCCCCATCCCCATCCCCATGTCCCCATCCCCCCATCCCCATGTCCCCATCCCCATCCCCATGTCCCCATCCCCATCCCCATGTCCCCATCCCCCCATCCCCATGTCCCCATCCCCATCCCCATGTCCCCAGCCCTGTCCCCAGCCCTGTCCCCATGTCCCCATCCCCCCATCCCCATGTCCCCATCCCCATCCCCATGTCCCCAGCCCTGTCCCCATGTCCCCATCTCCATGTCCCCAGCCCTGTCCCCATGTCCCCATCCCCATCCCCATGTCCCCATCCCCCCATCCCCATGTCCCCATCCCCCCATCCCCATGTCCCCATCCCCGTCCCCATGTCCCCATCCCCATGTCCCCATCCCCATGTCCCCATCCCCATCCCCATGTCCCCATCCCCATCCCCATGTCCCCATCCCCCCATCCCCATGTCCCCATCCCCGTCCCCATGTCCCCATCCCCATGTCCCCATCCCCCCATCCCCATGTCCCCATCCCCGTCCCCATGTCCCCATCCCCATCCCCATGTCCCCATCCCCCCATCCCCATGTCCCCATCCCCGTCCCCATGTCCCCATCCCCATGTCCCCATCCCCATCCCCATGTCCCCAGCCCTGTCCCCAGCCCACCCCCGGGTCCCTGTCCCCCCCAAACCTCGCTGACGTTGTGGGTGAGGCCGGTGCCCCCCGGAACTGGGGCCGGTTGTCGTTCTCGTTCAGCACCTGCACGATGATGCGGTACTCCACCTGCCGGGGGGGACAGGGGGTGACGGGGGGCACTGTGCCCCAGGGGGGCCTGGGGGGCCTGGGGGACACGGGGGGCACCGTGCCCCAGGGGGTCCTGAGGGACAGGGGGTGACAGGGGGGCACCGTGCCCCAGGGGGGCCTGGGGGGCCTGGGGGACACGGGGGCACCGTGCCCCAGGGGGGCCTGGGGGACAGGGGGTGACAGGGGGGCACCGTGCCCCAGGGGGGACAGGGGGACAGGGGGGACAGGGGGACACCGTGCCCCAGGGGGGACAGGGGGACAGGGGGGACAGGGGGGCACCGTGCCCCAGGGGGGCCGGGGGCCTGGGGGACATGGAGGGCACAGTGCCCCATGGGGGCCCTGGGGGACATGGGGGGCATCGTGCCCCAGGGGGGCCTGGGGGACAGGGGGGACAGGGGGGACCCACCGGGGAGAAGCCGTCCTCAGCGCACGTCAGGGCCACCATCAGCACTGGGGACTCCAGCTCCTGAGGGGGATGGGGAGTCAGGGGGGACACGGGGGGGCTGCCCCAGGGGGACATCCCGGGGTAACCCCAAAATGAGTGGGGGGAGGAGGGGGTGGAGGGTGCTGGGATGGATGGAGGGAGGGAGGGAGGGAGGGAGGGATGGAGGGATGGATGGATGGATGGATGGATGGAGGGATGGATGGAGGGATGGATGGAGGGATGGAGGGATGGATGGAGGGATGGATGGATGGATGGATGGATGGAGGGAGGGATGGAGGGATGGATGGAGGGATGGAGGGATGGATGGAGGGAGGGATGGAGGGATGGAGGGATGGAGGGAGGGATGGAGGGATGGATGGATGGAGGGAGGGAGGGATGGAGGGATGGATGGATGGAGGGATGGATGGATGGAGGGATGGAGGGATGGATGGATGGATGGAGGGAGGGATGGATGGATGGATGGATGGATGGAGGGATGGAGGGATGGATGGAGGGATGGATGGAGGGAGGGAGGGAGGGATGGATGGATGGATGGAGGGATGGATGGAGGGAGGGAGGGATGGATGGATGGATGGATGGAGGGAGGGAGGGAGGGATGGATGGAGGGATGGATGGAGGGAGGGATGGATGGATGGATGGATGGGGGTGTGTGGCTGGGGGTGGGGGAGGGGCTGTCCCCTCACCTCCCTGTCCAGCACTCTCCCAGCCGACACGTTGAGCCGGACGCTCCGTCCGTCCAGGTAGAACCAGGCGGCGTCGTCCCCGGCCAGGCAGAGCCGCAGCGCCCCCCCGCGTCCCCCCCGGGGGCAGCCGGGCCACCAGCGTCCCGTGGGCGCTGTTCTCGGGCAGCTCCGTGAACAGGTTCCCAAACCCGCTGCACCCGTCGCCCCCTGCTGCTGCCACCCGCAGGTCAAGGGGGGACACACACGAGTGGCTGGGGACCCCTTGGCACCCACCTCTCCATCCCCAGGGTCCCTGTGCCCCCCCAGGTCCCCACATCCCCACCCCAGGGTCCCTGTGCCCCCCCAGGTCCCCAGGTCCCCATCCCAGGGTCCCCCATGCCTCAGGTGCCCCCTGTGACATCAGGGGGGACCAGTGTCCTGGCACCGCTTGGCACCCACCTCCCCATCCCCGGTGGGTCCCCGGGGTCCCTGTGTCCCCCCAGGTCCCCACATCCCCACCCCAGGGTCCCCCGCACCCCTGGTGACATCAGGGTGGGACCAGAGTCCAGACAGCCCCTGTCACCCACCTCCCCGTCCCCGGTGGGTCCCCAAGGTCCTTGTCCCCCCCAGGTCCCCAGCCCAGGGTCCCCTGTGCCCCAGGTCCCCCCATGAAATCAGGGGGGACCAGCGTCCTGGCACCCCTTGGCACCCACCTCCCTGTCCCCAGAGGGTCCCCGAGGTCCCTGTGTCCCCCCAGGTCCCCACATCCCCACCCCAGGGTCCCCCATACCCCAGGTGCCCCCATGAAATCAGGGGTGGGGACCAGTGTCCAGACAGCCCCTGTCACCCACCTCCCCATCCCCGGTGGGTCCCCAAGGTCCTTGTCCCCCCCAGGTCCCCAGGTCCCCAGATCCCCACCCCAGGGTCCCCAGTGCCCCAGGTGTCACCAGGGATGGGGACCAGTGTCCAGACACCCCTTGGCGCCCACCTCCCCATCCCCAAGGTCCTTGTCCCCCCCCAGGTCCCCAGGTCCCCACCCCAGGGTCCCCTGTGCCCCAGGTGCCCCCATGACATCAGAGGGGGACAAGTGTCCTGGCACCCCCTGGCACCCACCTCCCCATCCCCAGTGGGTCCCCGAGGTCCCTGTGTCCCCCCAGGTCCCCACTCCTGGCCACCATCACCTGTGTCCCCACATCCCTGGTGTCCCCATGGCCCCAGGGGGTCCCCATGCCCCAGGTGCCCCCGGTGACATCAGGGGGGACCAGAGTCCAGACACCCCTTGGCACCCACCTCCCTGTCCCCGGTGGGTCCCCAGGTCCCCACGTCCCCAGCCCAGGGTCCCCCGTGCCTCAGGTGCCCCCATGACATCAGGGGGGACCAGCGTCCTGGCACCCCTTGGCACCCACCTCCCTGTCCCCAGAGGGTCCCCGAGGTCCCTGTGCCCACCCAGGTCCCCACATCCCCACCCCAGGGTCCCCCGTTCCCCAGGTGCCCCCATGAAATCAGGGGTGGGGACCAGTGTCCAGACACCCCCTGGCACCCACCTCCCCATCCCCAGTGGGTCCCCGAGGTCCCTGTCACCCCCAGGTCCCCACATCCCCACTCCTGGCCACCATCACCTGTGTCCCCACATCCCTGGTGTCCCCATGGCCCCAGGGGGTCCCCGTGCCTCAGGTGCCCCCAGTGACATCAGGGGGGACAAGTGGCTGGGGACCCCTTGGCACCCACCTCCCCATCCCAGGGTCCCTGTGCCCCCCCAGGTCCCCACGTCCCCACCCCAGGGTCCCCTGTGCCCCAGGTGACATCAGGGGGGACCAGTGTCCAGACACCCCTTGGCACCCACCTCCCCATCCCCAGAGGGTCCCCGAGGTCCCTGTGCCCCCCCAGGTCCCCCCATCCCCAGAGGGTCCCCAGGTCCCTGTCCCCTCCAGGTCCCCATGTCCCCACTCCAGTGTCCCCAGTGCCCCCCCCCAGTGTCCCCAATGCCCCCCCTACCCCAGGGTCCCCTGTGTCCCCAGTGCCCCCCCCACCTCAGGGTCCCCCGTGTTCCAGGTGCCCCCCCGTGTCCCCAGTGGCCCCCCCAGTGGCCCCAGTGCCCCCAGTGCCCCCAGTGCCCCCCCGCTCACCAGTAGCCAGCTGCAGGGCCAGGCAGGCGGCCAGCACGGCCGGGGACGCCATGGGGCTGGGGGAGGGGGCAGCCTGGGGGGAGGGGGGCAAGAGGGGAGGGGAGGGGGGTTTGGGGAGAGAGTTCAGGGCTGGTGCCCCCAGCCCTGTGTCCCCGCATCCCCCCCCCCCGCCCCCCCCATATGTGGGTCACCTTCCCCTGGGGTCCCCCTCCGTGTCCCTTGGGGTCCCCCACAGCCCCCCCCCCCATGTCCCCTTCCCTTGGGACCCCCATGTCCCTTGGGGTCCCCCACAGCCCCCCCCATGTCCCCTTCCCTTGAGACACCCCCCACCAGGGATCCCCATCCCCATCCCCCCCCCCAATGTCCCTTGGGGTCCCCCACAGCCCCGCCCATGTTCCCTTCTCCTTGGGATGCCCTTTCCTAGGGACCCCCCTCGGTGTGTCCCCCCGGTGTCCCCTTCCCTTGAGACACCCCCCCACCAGGGATCCCCATCCCCATGCCCCCCCCACCCACGTCCCTCGGGGTCCCCCCAGCCCCCCCATGTCCCCTTCTCCTGGGACACCCTTCCCTAGTGACCCCCCTCGGTGTGTCCCCCGGTGTCCCCTTCCCTTGAGCCCCCCCCCCCCAGGGATCCCCATCCCCGTCCCCCAGACCCCCCCCCGGGGTCCCCATCCCCCCCCATGTCCCTTGGGGTCCCCCCCAATGCCCCCCCTCCATGTCCCCTTCCCTTGGGACCCCCCAAAACCCCACCCTTGGGTGTCCCCCCCTCATCCCCCCCCCCAGGTCTCACCGGTCTCGGTGCCTTGGAGGGGGGAGGGGGAGGGTTGGGGGGGGGGGCGATGATCCCACACTCCAGCACCGCTCCCTGCGGGACAGGCGCGTGCCCCGTGTCACCCCTCCCCCCACACACACCCCCCCCCATCACCCCTCCCCCACCCCAGACACCTTCCCCCTCCCCCTCCCCCTCCCCAAACTAGGGGGGGGTGTCCGGGGGTGGGGGACCATATGGTGCCCCCCCCTCCCCTCCCCCCCCCCCCCCCCCCCCTCCCTAATTAGCCAGATGCCGGCCCTACCTCCCCACCCCCACCCCTAATTAGCCGCAGGTAATTAGGGCAGGGGTGGGGGGGGGGATGGGGGGGTGTCTCTCCCCATCTGCCACCATTCCCCCCCCCCAAAGACACCGGCATGTGGGTGGGGGAGGGGAGGGGGGAGGGGGGTATCCCAGTGCTTCCCTCTTGGGGACCCCCCCTCAGAGGTGGGGACACCCAACCCCTCCCCCCCCCATCCCCTCCCCCCTCAGGGTGCTCCCCCCACCCCCTCCCCCCATCAGAGGAGACCCAGGGTGCTGCTTGGGGGGGGGGGGGGTAATTCCTCCCCCTCCCCCCCAAGCAGCACCCCCACCCCTCCCCCCCCCCAGGACCCCCTTCCCGAGGGTCCAGCCCCCCCTCCCCCCAGCCCAGCCCCCCCTCACCTGCCCGGTGCTGCCGCCCCCGGTGCTGCTGCCCCAGGACGGGGAGGGGGGAGGGGGGAGGATCAGCCGGGGGGGGGGGGGGAGGGGCGGGACCGGCCTGAGCCGGGGTGGGGGCGGGGCCGGAGCCGGCGGGGGGGGCCCGGGTGGGGGTTCCCGAGCCGGGTTCTGCCGCTCCGACTGGCTGTACTGGCTGGTCCGGCTGTACCGGGCCACCTGTACCCCCTGCACCGGCTGTACCGGCTGGTCTGGCTGTACCGGGCCACCTGTACCCCCTGTACCGGCTGTACTGGGCCGCCTGTACCCCCTGCACCACCTGTACCAGGCTGCCTGTACCCCCTGAGCTGCTGTACCCGCTGGATCAGCTGTTCTGGACCGGCTGTGCCACCTGTACTGCTGCCTGTACCACCTGGCCTGCCTGTACCATGTGGACTGGACCAGTTGTATCACCTGGAGCGACTGTTCTGGACCGGCTGTACCCCTATGGACTGGCTGTGCTGCTTGTACTGCTGCCTGTAACACCTGGATCGGCTGTACCATGTGGACTGTATCACCTGGACCGCCTGTAATGTATGGACTGTGCTGTGCTGCCTGTAGCGCTGCCTGTATCACCTGTGCTGTATGGACTGTGCCATGCCGCCTGTACCAGCTGTGCTGCCTATACTGTGCTGCCTGTATAGCACTGCCTGTACTGCTGTGCTGCCTGTACTGCTGCCTGTACCACCTGGCATGGCCTGGGCTGGCTGTACCGCCTGTACCGCCACCTGTGCTGTAACACCTGGACCAGTTGTAACATACGGACTGTGCTGTGCTGCCTGTACCTCTGCCTGTACCACCTGGGCTGTGCTGTGCTGTCTGTACTGCCTGTGCCAGATGGGCTGTGCCTCTGCCTGTAGCACAACCTGTGCCACCCGGGGCTGGCTGTACCACCTGTACTGCCTGTGCTGTAACACCTGGACCGGCTGTGCTGTATGGACTGTACTGTGCTACCTGTACCATGCTGCCTGTGCTGCCTGTACAACGCTGCCTGTAGTGCTGCCTGTACCACGCTGCCTGTGCTGTCACTGCCTGTGCTGTGCCACCTGTACCCTACCGCCCACGCTGTACCAACTGCAGTACCGCCTGTACCCTGCTGCCTGTATCACCTGTACTGTCTCGCCTGTACAGCCTGTACCGCCTGTACTGCGCCGCCTGTACCGCGCCACCTGTACCGCCTGTACCACCTTTACTGTCTCTCCTGTACAGCCTGTACCGCCTGTACTGTATCCCCTCTACTCCCTGTGGCACCTGCACCACCTGTACAGTACCCCCTGTGCCGCCTGTACCATACAGCCTGTGGTGCCTGTGGTACCCCTGGACCGCACACCCTGCCTGCACAAGCGCCCTGTGCAAGGGAGGGGTGTGAACACCCTGTGCACACTCAGTGGGTGTGCAAGGGGGGTCCCTGTGCCATGAGCCCCCAGTGCACACCATGTGGGTGTGCAAGGGGGTGTGAGCCCCGTGCACACCCGTGGCCAGGCTGCACTAAGCAGCTTTGGGGCCAAATAGGATCAGGGCTGGGGGGGAGGGGAGGGGAAGGGGGAGGGGACAGGGGGCACCCACAGCCCCTCCCCCCACCCTGAGCCCGGGCTGCACACGCGTGTGCAAGGCGTGTCCGGCTGTGGGGTGCTGCCTGCTGGGGGGCACAAGGGGGGGCACATGGGGGGGGTGGTGTGAGCTCACACCTGTGTGACTGTGTGTGTGTGTGAGCTCACACCTGTGTGACTGTACGTGTGTGTGTGAGCTCACACCTGTGTGACTGTACCTGTGTGTGAGCTCACACCTGTGTGACTGTGTGTGTGTGTGTGAGCTCACACCTGTGTGACTGTACCTGTGTGTGAGCTCACACGTGTGTGACTGTACATGTGTGTGTGAGCTCACACCTGTGTGACTGTGTGTGTGTGTGTGAGCTCACACCTGTGTGACTGTACCTGTGTGTGAGCTCACACCTGTGTGACTGTGTGTGTGTGTGTGAGCTCACACCTGTGTGACTGTACCTGTGTGTGAGCTCACACCTGTGTGACTGTGTGTGTGTGTGTGAGCTCACACCTGTGTGACTGTGTGTGTGTGTGTGAGCTCACACCTGTGTGACTGTACCTGTGTGTGAGCTCACACCTGTGTGACTGTGTGTGTGTGTGAGCTCACACCTGTGTGACTGTGTGTGTGTGTGTGAGCTCACACCTGTGTGACTGTACCTGTGTGTGAGCTCACACCTGTGTGACTGTGTGTGTGTGTGTGAGCTCACACATGTGTGACTGTACCTGTGTGTGAGCTCACACCTGTGTGACTGTGTGTGTGTGTGTGAGCTCACACGTGTGTGACTGTGTGTGTGTGTGTGAGCTCACACCTGTGTGACTGTGTGTGTGTGTGTGAGCTCACACGTGTGTGACTGTGTGTGTGTGTGTGAGCTCACACCTGTGTGACTGTGTGTGTGTGTGTGAGCTCACACGTGTGTGACTGTGTGTGTGTGTGAGCTCACACCTGTGTGACTGTACGTGTGTGTGAGCTCACACCTGTGTGACTGTGTGTGTGAGCTCACACCTGTGTGACTGTACCTGTGTGTGAGCTCACACCTGTGTGACTGTGTGTGTGTGTGAGCTCACACCTGTGTGACTGTGTGTGTGTGTGTGAGCTCACACCTGTATGACTGTGTGTGTGAGCTCACACCTGTGTGACTGTACGTGTGTGTGAGCTCACACGTGTGTGACTGTGTGTGTGTGTGTGAGCTCACACGTGTGTGACTGTGTGTGTGTGTGAGCTCACACCTGTGTGACTGTGTGTGTGTGTGTGAGCTCACACATGTGTGACTGTACATGTGTGTGAGCTCACACCTGTGTGACTGTGTGTGTGTGTGTGAGCTCACACCTGTGTGACTGTGTGTGTGTGTGTGAGCTCACACCTGTGTGACTGTACGTGTGTGTGTGAGCTCACACCTGTGTGACTGTACCTGTGTGTGAGCTCACACGTGTGTGACTGTGTGTGTGTGTGTGAGCTCACACCTGTGTGACTGTGTGTGTGTGAGCTCACACCTGTGTGACTGTACGTGTGTGTGTGAGCTCACACCTGTGTGACTGTGTGTGTGTGTGTGAGCTCACACCTGTGTGACTGTGTGTGTGTGTGTGAGCTCACACCTGTGTGACTGTGTGTGTGTGAGCTCACACCTGTGTGACTGTACTTGTGTGTGTGAGCTCACACCTGTGTGACTGTGTGTGTGTGTGAGCTCACACCTGTGTGACTGTGTGTGTGTGTGTGAGCTCACACCTGTGTGACTGTGTGTGTGTGAGCTCACACCTGTGTGACTGTGTGTGTGAGCTCACACCTGTGTGACTGTACGTGTGTGTGTGAGCTCACACCTGTGTGACTGTGTGTGTGTGTGTGAGCTCACACCTGTGTGACTGTGTGTGTGAGCTCACACCTGTGTGACTGTACGTGTGTGTGTGAGCTCACACCTGTGTGACTGTGTGTGTGTGTGAGCTCACACCTGTGTGACTGTACCTGTGTGTGAGCTCACACCTGTGTGACTGTACCTGTGTGTGAGCTCACACCTGTGTGACTGTGTGTGTGTGTGTGAGCTCACACATGTGTGACTGTACCTGTGTGTGAGCTCACACGTGTGTGACTGTGTGTGTGTGTGAGCTCACACGTGTGTGACTGTGTGTGTGTGTGAGCTCACACGTGTGTGACTGTGTGTGTGTGTGTGAGCTCACACCTGTGTGACTGTGTGTGTGTGTGTGAGCTCACACCTGTGTGACTGTGTGTGTGTGTGAGCTCACACCTGTGTGACTGTACCTGTGTGTGAGCTCACACCTGTGTGACTGTACGTGTGTGTGAGCTCACACCTGTGTGACTGTGTGTGTGTGTGTGAGCTCACACCTGTGTGACTGTGTGTGTGTGTGTGAGCTCACACGTGTGTGACTGTGTGTGTGTGTGTGAGCTCACACCTGTGTGACTGTGTGTGTGTGTGTGAGCTCACACCTGTATGACTGTGTGTGTGAGCTCACACATGTGTGACTGTACCTGTGTGTGAGCTCACACGTGTGTGACTGTGTGTGTGTGAGCTCACACCTGTGTGACTGTGTGTGTGTGTGTGAGCTCACACCTGTGTGACTGTACGTGTGTGTGAGCTCACACCTGTGTGACTGTGTGTGTGTGTGAGCTCACACCTGTGTGACTGTACGTGTGTGTGTGAGCTCACACCTGTGTGACTGTACCTGTGTGTGAGCTCACACGTGTGTGACTGTACATGTGTGTGTGAGCTCACACCTGTGTGACTGTGTGTGTGTGTGTGAGCTCACACCTGTGTGACTGTACCTGTGTGTGAGCTCACACCTGTGTGACTGTACGTGTGTGTGTGAGCTCACACCTGTGTGACTGTGTGTGTGTGTGTGAGCTCACACATGTGTGACTGTGTGTGTGTGTGTGAGCTCACACCTGTGTGACTGTGTGTGTGTGTGAGCTCACACCTGTGTGACTGTGTGTGTGTGTGAGCTCACACCTGTGTGACTGTGTGTGTGTGTGTGAGCTCACACCTGTGTGACTGTGTGTGTGTGTGAGCTCACACCTGTGTGACTGTGTGTGTGTGTGTGAGCTCACACATGTGTGACTGTACCTGTGTGTGAGCTCACACCTGTGTGACTGTGTGTGTGTGTGTGAGCTCACACCTGTGTGACTGTACCTGTGTGTGAGCTCACACCTGTGTGACTGTGTGTGTGTGTGTGAGCTCACACCTGTGTGACTGTGTGTGTGTGAGCTCACACCTGTGTGACTGTGTGTGTGTGAGCTCACACCTGTGTGACTGTGTGTGTGAGCTCACACCTGTGTGACTGTACGTGTGTGTGTGAGCTCACACCTGTGTGACTGTGTGTGTGTGTGTGAGCTCACACCTGTGTGACTGTGTGTGTGAGCTCACACCTGTGTGACTGTACGTGTGTGTGTGAGCTCACACCTGTGTGACTGTGTGTGTGTGTGAGCTCACACCTGTGTGACTGTACCTGTGTGTGAGCTCACACCTGTGTGACTGTACCTGTGTGTGAGCTCACACCTGTGTGACTGTGTGTGTGTGTGTGAGCTCACACATGTGTGACTGTACCTGTGTGTGAGCTCACACGTGTGTGACTGTGTGTGTGTGTGAGCTCACACGTGTGTGACTGTGTGTGTGTGTGTGAGCTCACACCTGTGTGACTGTGTGTGTGTGTGTGAGCTCACACCTGTGTGACTGTGTGTGTGTGTGTGAGCTCACACCTGTGTGACTGTACCTGTGTGTGAGCTCACACGTGTGTGACTGTGTGTGTGTGTGAGCTCACACCTGTGTGACTGTGTGTGTGTGTGTGAGCTCACACATGTGTGACTGTACATGTGTGTGAGCTCACACCTGTGTGACTGTGTGTGTGTGTGTGAGCTCACACCTGTGTGACTGTACGTGTGTGTGAGCTCACACCTGTGTGACTGTGTGTGTGTGTGAGCTCACACCTGTGTGACTGTACGTGTGTGTGTGAGCTCACACCTGTGTGACTGTACCTGTGTGTGAGCTCACACGTGTGTGACTGTACATGTGTGTGTGAGCTCACACCTGTGTGACTGTGTGTGTGTGTGTGAGCTCACACCTGTGTGACTGTACCTGTGTGTGAGCTCACACCTGTGTGACTGTACGTGTGTGTGTGAGCTCACACCTGTGTGACTGTGTGTGTGTGTGTGAGCTCACA